>JAGFMF010012151.1:1826433-1886866 GCA_019455555.1 Galemys pyrenaicus | reverse complement strand
GCTCTCTGTGGTGAATCCTCTCACCCCCCACACCTCTGGCCTGTACCCCAGTGCTTGTATGCATAAATAAATAAATCTTTAAAAAAAATAAATAAAAAAGACATCATGAAGCATGCAAAATTAAAAGGGCTTTTTTCATATGTGTAGATTCATGTCAATGCTGAACAAAGAACTGATTCTGATTTTCTTTTTTTATATATAAAAGAACAAAAAATAAGAGAGGGACATTCAAAGGAGCATGATGACAACATTTTCACAGCATAGCTAATTGGCCATAAGGCAATTCTGCTATAGAGGAACATTCAAAAGGACATAATGAAACATGAAAAATTAATAACAAATTTAAAAGTCAAAATAAAAAATTAAAATATGAATATATTCTGAAAAATACAAATATTTAAATATGCTTAAAATGTGCATGGATTCATGGTAATATTGTACAAAGAACTGATTTTCTATTGTGGATTGAACCTAAGCATTTCCAAGTTTCTCCTTCTCTCATAGTATAGTACAATTTTGTATTTTCCTATGATCAAATTTACTGAAAATGTGAAATCAGAGAATATAAAGCCAGATTACATACTACTGTACTAGAAAATTATAACATCAGTTTGCAAAAAGTTGATTTCTCATTTTGTCAATGAAAAAATGAAATCAAATTGTCACAGTTCTTGTTTCTTAATGGCAAAATTGCCTTATGACCAATTAGTTAACAAAACTACTGGCAGCAAAAAATGTTTCTAGGAAAACTACAGAAACAAACCTGGGTACCTACTGTGCCCCTACCATGTGAGCTTGGTAGTCTGTACTGTCTATTCACAATTACTGGTTCCCTCGTCAATAGCACCAGTTCTCCTATAAGCCAACAGCATTTCCAGTCCTATGGGCTGGGTCATGCAACTGACTTTGGCCAATGGGATGTGAGTAGTCATGGGCTATACCATACTCAAACAGAAGCTGTTGAATTTATACAGATTGTCCCCGCTTTTTACACGGCCTTCAGTTTGAGTCCCCCGGTGAAAACTGCCTACACTCATATCCTTACCCAGTGTCTGCTTCTGGGAGAACCAAAAAACTAGATCTTAGATAAGCTCACAGCCTTCTACTCAGAAACCTGATAAATACAAAATTACACCTGGCTTTTCCAAGAGCTACCTCCAGATACCTTTGCTTATATTATATACTCATTCACTCTCCCTATCACCTAGAATTGAACCATAAGAACCCTCTCATCGTTCTGCAAACACAAAGGATAGGGCCCTTAGTTGCTCTGTGTCTCTTTACTCACTAGTCTCCTATCCAGCTACCACCAACCTCTCACTCATCTTTCAAACTGCAGCTCCCACATCACCTCTTCTATTGAGCCTTCCAAGACATCCTTGGCTGACTTAGCCACTCCATCCTCCCCTGGGCTCCTGCCACACTCAGGATGCTCAGAATCACTCCCTGATCATTGTGAACACAGTGAGTATGTCAGTTTCTAAGGAACTTCGGACTGCTTACACCTAATATACAGACCCCAGTCCTCTTCAAGCCCCTAGAGTCGATATCTCGCCTTCATCTGGAGTAGCATACAGCCTCACTGGAAAATCACCAAAGTGATTATCAGTCTTTCTGGGAGACTTTTAAGGTGGTCCAACCAAAGAGGGATAGGTTTGTTCGGTTCAGTATTTCACCTTATCCTAGCCATTATCTTCCCTGAAGGAAGAAACCACAATTCTGCAGGCAGACAGCTCTGGTGTGGGGGCAGTTGGGAGGAAACAGTGTACGGAGAAATTCAAGTATCAGTGACTGGACCCAATAAAGTGACCAAGAGAATACATTGCCTCACTTTTTTCGTTTCTACCACAGATCAGTTCAGAGGTGCCCAAAACTATGGTACTAAATGATCATTCAGGGAGCCTTTCTTCAACAGATGTAGATGTCTGAATCTCATCTCCAAAGATTTTCCTTCAGAATATCTAGAGTGAAGTCCTGTCACTTTTATTCTCTAAAAAGTTGCACAGATGGTTATTATACACAGCCAGGTACTGTCCCTCCCACAACATCTGGTCCATTACTCAGGTGACCCCAGTAGAGTCAAAGACCAGGAGTACATGGACCTGAGAGACCCCTCTGCACATTTCCATTACACATCAATGGGACACATAAAGGGAGATGGTCCTGGGCCTCTCTCCCTTCAGACTCCTACAATTTTGGCATGACTAGCACCAAGGATGCTACCAGGAAACCTTGATGTTTTACAGCAATAGCCCATTGCCCCATGCCTTGAATCATTTTAGATTTCACTTATTCAGAACCTGGTGACAGAAACTGCTGGTTATTCACTAAAATCCATTCTCCTCTTCTTCCTGGATATGTGACTACCCATAATTCTTTACACTTAAGCATGATCATGTGACTGAGTTCATGTGATCTTCATGGTATCATGAGTGGAAATGATGAGATATATTTTTGGGGTTAAATCTTTAAGATGATGATGGGAATTAGTGCTTCTACAAAGCATGTAGGAAACTGCAAGTACCACTCCCAGAATAAAAATAAGAAAAAGCAGTGAAATCTACAAAATCATAATTTTCCTTCAGCTGCTCAGAGATATGAAACTATGAGGCATTATACAAAGTGAATTACAAGAGGGGAGAACTCCAAGGAGAGATGATAGTCCACTTCACTTCACGCAAACCATAGGAAAGAGGCAATATGAGCAGGTAAAAGAAATTAGCTAAAAAAATTTTTTTAATCATAACTGAATTTTCTATTTATATGCATTTGACATCAGTTGTAATACCCATGTATTCCCCATCACCATATCACCAGTGCACCATCACCTCAGTCCCCCGTGCTCCCGTCTGCCCTCAATCCTTCCCCTCTTCCCTCCCCACCAAGTGTCCCCAATTTGTCCTTGTCTAGAAATTAGCTAAAATTTTAATAAAACCTGTAAGCCAAGTGTGTACTAGGGTGTCTTTTTAGAAAAGAAGAGCTCACACCCACAGGAAAGCTCAGGTCTATGGGCCCCACCAGATGCTGACATGAAAGATTAGGCTAGGAGAAGACTGGAAGGAATCCTCTGATGGTGAAGGTGTTCAGGAGGTGGTTCCCACTTGGGCACAGGAACAAACCCCTTAGGTCTCCCAAACATGCTACCCATAAAGTAAAAACAATAAGTCATTTGAGAAGAGGTTTTATCTTCCCTACTATGCAGGCAAAGAGCTATTGCTTCTGGGGAAGAACAGAAGCCAAACTCACTTGTTTCTGGTAGAAGGTTAGAAAATGGCCTCAACCTCAGAACAAAGGCAAAGATCAACTGATTATGGAAGAGTGAAGAAAATACCTTCTTTCCTAGGGGGAGGCTCAGGATCCTACAAAAATATTATGCAAGGACCTGCAACCTCAGGGGGAAGAACAGGGAATGTCTTCCCAAAAACAACCATAGATTCAAAGCAGAGACTGACTACACCAGGGGAGTGAAGGAACAGAAATGCCTACCCATGAAGTCAAGATGCATAGGGCTTACCAAAGACTGAGGCAGGTCCCCTCTTTATAAAACTGGCATCCAGTAGCAAGCAGTATCAGTCTAGCACTGCATGAGGAACAAGAGCTGGAAAGGGATGTCCCTCTGAGGAGGAACAGAAGCACTGAGAAAGATCCATGGCACTCATCCCAATAAAGGTGAATGGTATAACAGCTTAATGCTAAAGAGACTGGATGTCTATGTTACACATAAGGCAGTAATAACAAGAAAACACAAACCAACTCAATGCTCAATGAGAATGACTGAACTTTCCTTCTCCATATCAATTGTATGATAAGAAAAGAGGCATAAAATTATTTGTCTTGGTCTCTACTGTTCTTCTACATATGCTGGCCATCATTAGTAACAAACTACAAGATATATAGAAAAAGAGTAAGATAAACAACCCATTCCTAATATATAAGATAATCAAGACCCAGACTTAGATATAACCTAGATATTGGGATATTCTGTTAGAAAATTTTAAATGACTAAGATTAGTTAGTAGCAATTGTGGACATGTGTGTATTACTCAGGGTTTCCAGAGAATCAAAAAATAAGATATATATGAGAAAAAAAAGGGGGGGTAAAAAAGAACTAAAGGACAGATAACAGAAAAACAACTAAGAAGACAGGTTTAAATCCAATCACACTGATACTCATATTAAGTACAAATTACAAAAAATAAAGAGTGTCACATAGTATCAAAAAACAAGAACTATGTGTTATCTATAAGATTCATTTTAAATATAAAGATATAGTAACTAGTTATTAAAATAGAAAAGGGAAAAGGTATACAATGCAAATATATACATTTTTTAAAAGATTTATTTATTTATGCATACAAGCACTGGAGTACAGGCCAGAGGTGTGTGGGGGTGAGAGGATTCACCACAGAGAGTAGGGAGCAGAACAGGCAGATCAACTGAAGTACACAGCTGAGGGGACCAGCAGGCACAGCAGGAGAGGTCCGCTGCTATAGTGGCTATATTAACATCAAACTAAATAGACTTCGAAATAAGGAATATTTCCAAGGATAAAGAGGAACATCATGTAATGATAAAAGAGTCAATTCACCAAGAGGATGAAAAAATCCTGAATGTGTAAGAACTCAAAAATGAATGTTCAAGACATAACAAATGTTCAGAATTAAACAAAAACTAATATAACTGAAAAAAGATAGAGACAAATCCATAACTATAAAGACTTTAACATTCATCACTTATATCCTACAGAGAAAGTAGTCAAAAAAATAAGAAAATAGAACATCTGAACATTATGAACCAACGTGATCTAATTTATATTTATAGAATACTCCATCTATACTTCACCAACAGCATAATATACACTCTTGTCAAGTACACATAGAATGTTCACCTTGAGATAGATGGATTCTGACCATATGAAAAATCTCAATAATTTTAACAAATTCAGATAATATAAAATACATTCTCTGAAAGAACAATTTCCCAAATAGTTGAAAATTAAGCAATATACTCCTAAATAATCTATTGTTTGAAGAGGAAGTAAAAAAGCAAATTTGAAAATATCATAAAGTGAATGAAAATGAAGAAACACAATAAGATTATGTAGGATGCTGCCAAAATGGTACTTAACATGATATTTATAGAATTTATTGTTTACATTAGAAAATAAGACATTTGGAATCAATAATTAAAATTTCTTATTAAAAAATTAAAAGGGGGGCCTCCCTGATGGCGCAAAGGGTTAAGGTGCAGTACTATGAGACTGTCAGCAGTCACTGCAGCACAAGTTTGATCCCTGGTCAAGGAGCTGACCCACATGGCACCTCAGATCTCTCCTGTCTTGCCCGCTGCTTCCCTCAGCAGTGTATTTCTGTGGATCTGCCTGTTCTGCTCCCCACTTTGTCTCTGGTGAGTCCTCTCACCCCCCATACCTCTGGCCTGTACCCCAGTTCTTGTATGCATAAACAAATCTTTAAAAAAAATAGAAAAGGAAGATAAAATTTTACTCCAAGTCAGTACAAAATATGTCTTACTAAAGAAAAGAACAAATCTCATTAGAATTAAAATTGAAAGCAATAGACAAAATTCACATAACCAACGAAGGTTTTAAAAAGTAACCTATAGGGCCTCCCTGGTGGCGCAGTGGGTTGGGCAATGCACTATGAAGCAGACCTCAGCCACTGCAGCACGAGGTCAATCCCTGCTGCCGGCTGGGGAGGGGACCCACATGGCGCAGCAGACCTCTCCTGCTGTGCTGGCGCAGCAGACCTCTCCTGCTGTGCCCGCTGCTCCCCTCAGCAGTATACTTCTGTTGATCTTCCTGTTCTGCTCCCCGCTCTCTGTGGTGAATCCTCTCACCCCCCCACACCTCTGGCCTATACCCCAGTGCTTGTATGCATAAAAATAAATAAATCTTTAAAAAAATAAATAAAATAAATAAAAAGTAACCTATAAAACTTATAAACTTCTAACCAAATGGATCAATAAAATAGAAGATATAAATCACCAATCAAGATTGAAAAGAAGGAACATTATTAAAAGGTCACAGAGACCTTACAAAGATAACAGAATATTGTAAACAGCTTTATACCAATATATTTCATTACTTAGAGGAAAACTGTAAGCCATTTAAAAGATACAAACTCAAAAATTTAATCAAAAGAGAACTAGGTAAACAGAATAATCATATATATTAGAAGCTGAATATGGAGTTAAAGTCTTTTTGGAAAGAAATTTCCAGATCCAGATGACTTCACTTAAAGTATTCAGCCAAACACTTAAGAGTAAAGTAGTATTAATTCTGTAGAAGTCCATCCATCAAAAAAAAAATTAGAAAAATACACCCCAATTCATTTTATAGTGCCAGCACTACCCTAATATAAAATCAAGACAAAGCATTACAAGTAAGCAATAGACCATACTCTTCATGATTAGCAACACATGTAAAAATCCTCAACAAAACATTAGCAAGTTGAATCAATCAGTATATAAAAATGGTAAACATATAATTAGTGGGTATTATTCCAAGAATGCATAGTTGGTTCAACACTTAAATTTATTAATGTAATTTATACCAATCAGTAGGTAAAAAAGAGAGAAAAACCATATAATCACTATCAACGCAGAAAATTTTCAAAAAATTCAATAATATTTTCATAATAAAATCTCTCAGTAAACTAGGAATAGTTAATCTGATACATAGCACTTATGAAAATCTTCAGTTCATATTTAACTTACTGTAGAAAAATATTTCCCCCTATAATCAAGAACAAGACAATTAAATCATATTTATCATTCCTATGAAACATTGTGCTAAAGGCCATAGCCTATAGAATAAATAAAAAGAGATAAAAAGGTTTGAAAAGAAGTAAAGCTGTCTTTATTTACAGACATTATCATCTACATGCACAATTTGAAAAACAAGAACAAAGTTGGAGGATGTATATTAACTGATTTTAAACTAGTGTATTTGTGAAAGCTTGCAGAGATCAATGAAACCAAATAAATTGTCCCAAAATAAACTCACCTACACATGGTCAACTGATTTTAAATAAAGATACCAAGGTAATTCAATGGAGAAATGATAGGTTTCAACATGTGGTGATAGAAAAATAGATATCCATATGCAACTGCCCCATACTCCACACCATACACAAAAATTAACTTTAAATATACAACTTACAGAAGGAAACATAAGGGTGAAATTATATGACCTTGGATTAGGCAGAAATTTCTTAAAATCAAAAAGCATGAACAATAAAAGAAAAAATTTTTAAATTACATTTTATCAACAATCAAAACTTCTATTCTTAAAAGACACCATAAAGTAATGCAAAGATAAAACATAGACTGGGAAAAGAATTTCTTGCAGAGCTGGAATCCAGAATAAACAAAGAACTCTCACAATTCAGTAGTAAGAAAATAAGCAACCCAATTTTAAAAATGGCCAAAAAAAGAAATTAGACATTCCATCAAAGAGTTGACAAAGTTTGCAAAAGAACACATGAAAAGATGTTCAGTACAATTAGTCATTAAGGAAATGCAAGTTAAATGCTTTCATCTTTCTAAAGGCAACAAGATATCATAACACCACAATTCTTGGAATGGCTTAAATATAACAGCTGACAATAGCAAGCACTACCTATGATGTAGAGCGACTCAAACCTTACACATTCCTGGTGGGACTGCAAAAGAGTACAGCCATGGATCACAGAGCAGAAATGTCCCAGCAACAAAATCTCTGAAAGGAGTGCTGACCCAACAGAGCTACAGATCATGACTGAAGGGGGGAGTTCAAGGTAACAATTCTGATAATTCGCATAGAACTCAAAAAAAACATCTGAGGATAAACCAAAGGGACCATGTTGGGGCGGGGAAAGGAGGAGAGGACAAAGACTGAGATGAGGGCAGAAAGAGCACAAGGGACTGAGGTGATGGTGCACGGGTGGAATGGTGGTGGGGACTCCCTGGGGAATACAAATGATGTCAAATATAATTAAATAAATAAATTAGTATATTTTTTAAAATTCTAATAGCCTTGCTGAATTTAAAAAAAAATCTGAGGCTATAAAACAGAATAAAGATAAATATGAGGCAGCTATAATTAGAAACAATGGAGCTAAGAAACTACAGCTGATTTTAAAAATCAATTGAGGATCTCAATAGCAGACAACCAGAAGCAATGGCAATCACTAATGAGCTTAAAAACACAATGTTAGAGAATGCATAAATAGAACAATGTAAAGAATTTAAAAATTAAAATAGTATAAGAGCCCTTTGGGACAACGTAAAGAAAAATAACATCCACATGATGGGGGTCCTAGGAAGGAAAGAGAAAGAGAAAGGCATAGAAAATTTATTTAAATAATTACTGAAAACCTTCTCAATGGAAATGAACCAGACATTGTGATCCAAGAGGCCAAAATAGGCCCAGACAAAATAATAACAAAATAATACCAGACAGACACACATTAATACACATTATAATAAAACTGTTGAAAACCAACAAGAACAGAATAGTAAAAACATCAATAGGAAAAAGGATAACCTATAAGGGAATACCAAGCATACCATTGGCAGACTTTTCAGCAGAAACATTACAAGTACAAAGGGACTGGAGGAAGGTATTTAAAGAATATCTTTAGATATTTAGACCTTTAGATATTTCAAGAAAAAGATTTCCAGCCCTGAATCCTTCACCCAGCAAAATTAACATTCAAGACAAGAAGAGTATGGAGGTTCACTGAAAA
This sequence comes from Galemys pyrenaicus, assembly GCA_019455555.1. Classification (NCBI taxonomy): domain Eukaryota; kingdom Metazoa; phylum Chordata; class Mammalia; order Eulipotyphla; family Talpidae; genus Galemys; species Galemys pyrenaicus. The sequence continues at coordinate 1,878,119 of JAGFMF010012151.1, read as the reverse complement.
GTAAAAAACCAAAAGAACTTAACAACACCAGTTTATGAAATCCAAAAGGGGTTATTATAAAGCAAGAGTACACTGAATATTGAGACACCAGACACCTAAACCATTGAACATGGAGGAGAAGGAGGGAAGTACCAATGTGGCCCATCAGAACCAGTCAGACCAGACCATGAAAGGGTCACAAATATCTCATCATACTCTAAACTCAGTATAACTTGTGATGAAATTCTTCCAATTAAGACAGGTAATATATATAAAAATAGACATTAAATTATGAGTAAGGGTCTAAAACAAGAAGAAGAAATAACACTCATAAATCTATATGCACCACATAATGGAGAAACACTTTAGACAATAATAAACTAAGAGAGATTGGTAACACAATACTAGGGGAGTTTAATATCCTACTTACAATAATGGAGAGATCAACAAGATAAAAAATAAATAAGGAAACAATAATCTCAAATGATAATTAGGGCTAACAGACATCTATAGAACCCAAAAATGCTGCATACACTTTTTTTTATGTGTACATGGAAAATTTTGAAGAATAGACCATATCTTTGGACACCAGTCAATTGCAAATATAGCCACAAAGATTGAAAATACTATGCCTAGTACCTTCTGTGACCGTAATACCGTAAAATCAGAAATCAAAAAAGGAAAAAAGGAGAAACTATGAATACATGCAGATGCAACAGCATGTTGCTTAATAGCAATTGGATAAAAGAGGAAGGAGAAATTAAAAAATATCTTGTGATGAACAAAAAATGATGATATGAGCTATCAGACTGTGGGACGCAGCATTATAGGTCTTAAGGAGGAAAATAATTGCAACACAGGCCCACATTAGGAAACAAGAAAATCTAATATCACACCTAAAGCAACTTGAAAAAGAGGAACAAAAAAGACCTATAGTAAAAAGGAAATAGTAAAAATAAATGAAATAGAAATAAAAAAGACAATACCAAAAATTCAGTGTACTGGTTCTTAAAGAAAATAAACAAAATAGATTAACCTTTACCTGGGCTAACAAAAAAAAACAAAAAGAAAGAAAGGGAAGAAAAAACATTAATAAACAGAATCGCAAATAAAAGAGAAGCAATCACTACAGATAGCACAGAAATATAATTTTAAGAGGTTACTATACAATTTCATAACAACTATATGTCTATAAATTCAATAATCTTGAAGAAATGGGTCAATTTCCAGACCAACATATAGTCTACCAAGTCTAACCCAGGAAGAAACAGGTGAATTTAACAAATGTATCTCAAGCATGGAAATTGAAACAATAATAAAAATTTCCAAAAAACAAAAGCCCAGGACCAGAGGGCTTTACAAATGAATTATTTTTATTCTTCAAGCAGAAAGGTTTTTTTAACTAAATTTTTTTATTTGCTTACATTGTTGTTCATTTTTATATAATATTTGATTTTTCCATTCATGTGCAGTCCCATATTATCACTTACAAAACTAGAAACTAATTTTATTCTACAAAAACTAGAAAGGATCCAGGTGCCCATCAACAGGGAAATTAATAAAGAAATTATTGTATACCCAACTAAAGGCAGTTAATTAACACATGCAAAAACAAATTTATCACAAAAGCATAATGCTTTTGAAGCATAAAGCCACACACACACACACAAAAGCCAGACTCAAAGCTAAATAGTGTATGATTCAATTTATACAACATCTGGAAAAAAATCAGACTCTAGAGACAGAAATCAGATTTGTGATTTTCAGGGTTGGATGAGGGAGAAGTTAATTTAGACAGGAATAGGCGAAATCTTGGGGTGATGAAAACATTCTATATCTTGATTGTGATGGTTGTTACACCATTTGTTAATATACAACTGTACATCTACAAAAAGTAAAGCATTTTATGTAAATAATACCCCAGTAAACCTGATTTAAAATATAAACAGTGATCATGGACTGCACTGATCCTCCTCACCATTCTGTTCTGCCTTCCTGACTATCATGCAAGCCAGCTTCATTCATGAGGCCAGGGTAATTAATACCTCTGCCATTGCCACTTAAGGGTTTTCCAACACCAATCCTTAATGAGAAAAGTACAGATAATTTGAGGGTGTATTTAGTAATGTTTATAGCAATTCAAGAAATAATATCTTATAATAGTATCTAATATTATATTTTGTATGTAGTCATAAAATACTTTGACTATGTTTTGTATGTCTTTCGGATTTTCCCCCTTCACTTTTTCAGTAAGATAGTAGATTCATTTCTACTATTTTTAATAAAAATTTTGGTCTGAAATGTACCAGAAACATAAAGAAAAAAAATGGATTCTTCATCACACATAACTTGAGAAATGCTGCTCTGGGAAATGGTGGAGCAACGTGAAGAACCCTACATCCCTAGATGTATGCATGAAGCTAGGCTAGACATCTGGCCTCTTGGAAGGTTCCCTCACACTGCTGCATGAATCAGAAATAAACTTGTGTTCTCTAAGCCACAGAATCACGTGTGTCTCCATTACAGTAGGAGCCAAATCTTATCCCAGCTGGGATCACCGCAAGGGCCTGCTATCTGCTGACACTGAACCAATGCTTTAGTTGCAGGAGGAAGAAGAAGCAAGCTCTATCCAGAAAGAACACACACTCAGACCATATGAGTAAGGTGAGCACTGCTTTTCATACCAAAGAGAGTTCCCACAAAAGAGAGGAAATGAGAACTGATGATCTCATTTCTTCTGCAGGGTATGAGCAGTCTGACAGCAAAGTTGGTGTATGGAAAAATTCCAACTGCCTGCAAGTCCCCGGCAGAGCTTGGCTTTCCCTTGTGGATGTGGGAGAAGCAGGACTTCTGAGAGCAAGTATAGCTTGAAGAGGAGTCCCAGAAATATAACCCTGGAGCCTCCCTTCTATGGGGCCAACTGAGAATGGGTGCCTCTGGCCATTATTGAGGGTAGTCAGCCACTGTAACTCATCAGTCCAGTTGCACCAGTTCCTAATAGTGAACCTCCTTTTGCCTCAGTCTATTGATCTGTAAAATGGGGGGTAATGATAGTACCTATTTATATCATAGGATTTTTTAAGGTTTCAATGAGAGACAGTTCATGTAAAGAACTAGTACTGTGCTTAGATCATTAAAAGAACTTGATAAATGTTAGCTATTGACTGGTTTAGCTGCAAGCCAATTACCCTTTGTAATGAGATGATCTTTCTTTGGTCACCAGATGGTCCCTACAGTGCTTAAATGCTATAGGCCTCATATACAAACCTGACCAGTGTAACTTGATTCTAATGCAGCAATTTGAGTTTATGGGCCAATGCTATACTTCAAATGTAAAACTGTGATTAGGAGGGATATTAAGTTATACCTAGTGATAGTCTGGTTGAAGCCCAGGCACAAATCTCACTGCCTTTAAAAACTCTTCATATTAAGCAGACATACATGAGTACAGTGCCTTGCAGGTTACAAAGCAATTTCACATCCATCATCTGATATTAGCCTCACAATGCCCACTGAAGTAGAAGGGATTATTGTATCTATAGCACAGATGAGGCAAGAGGCTCAGAGGTTAAGTGGTTCACCCAAGGTCACAGGGTTAATGAGAGGAGAAGGTGGGGCTCAGAGTCGCATCTGGTTCCAGGCCCATTTCTTTTTCTCAGATACGTTTCTGCCTCTCTAGGCTCACCTGACACAGGGCACACCTCCACTGCACGATCGTTTAAGCAGTATGATTTTTAACCAAGCAAAAGACTAATGATAATGCATATATGATTCTGAATATATGACTAGATTGAACCATATAAAATTGCTGATTTGAACATCAGAAATGATGATTTCATAAGGTTCAACCTAGTAATACTTATTTGGGTACTTTCTAGGGGTTAGGCACCAAATCAAGTACTTTACAATTGCATTGGCTTATCTAATCATAATAATCCTATTACCTCCATTTTGGAGATGAGGAAACTGAAGCCAATGTTGCAAAACTAGTAAGTGATGGTGTGGGATTTATATCTAACTGAGTCCCAAGCACAAGCACTTAACTGTTGTACTACCCCATGACTATTTCCCCAGAAGGAAGACATGAGTTTCCAATGACAGAAACCATGTCTTATTTGACGATACAGCATTGCATGCAATACTCATTCAGCAAATTTGAGGGCCTACTACTCTTTTTGTGAGTTCTCCATAAGTCTCAAACATTCCTACATATCTTGTGAGTTCAGGTACTGATGGCTCTTTGTTTTCAAAGATGTGTGTCAAACTGCCTTGGAAGTTAGAGGCAGTGTATTCCTCCAAGACTGGTGGTACAATATAAAAGAACCAGGCACCCAAAGCTTAGGATTCCTCTCCCATAACTCAGAGACTATGCAGATGCCCTCTGTCCCTCTTTGTATCACTCCAGGGAAATCATTGCTCGAAGAGTCATCACAAAGATGTTAACACTATGGTTACTGCTATTACTGTGAATAATAAACTATGCTTTACTCCTGAGGGAAGTCTTGTATCTTCTACCAGCAGGCTAACTTATCAACTTGCAAGGGAGATACAGTCTCAGATTCAGGGTTCTTTATGATACTATGCAAGTACTGGGCAATGAATTTATTTAATAAGGACTCCTGTGTACAGGGCACTGTCTTAAATATTCTAATCATGTCTCTGAAGGAGACATGGCTGTCACTCTCAGGAAGATAAGGAAACAGTCATGAGAGTGAGTGTGGTGCCCCCAACTGACCACTGATATGAATATAACCACAGAGCACCAGTAATTTTTTTAAGAACTATGTCTGCTTCCAATTTCCTGAATTGTATAATGTCTATGTAGGAGCACTTTGTAAGTCCTTATAGAGCAAAGATTCCATTCACCTATTCAACAAGTATTTACTAAGTACTTACTATGTGCCTCTGTTTTAGAATGTGGGAGCATGAGACAGAATCCACACTGTTATGAGTTTATCAACTAGGAGGAGAGATAGTCAACACCAAAAAAAAAAAAATCAGACAATGGCAAACAACTCTTCCATGACCTAAAGAGGAAAATTGTAAAGATTGAAAGAAAATCACTTTAGAAGTGGTGATAAGGGGAGATCTGGGAGAGGGGACCTCTATGCTATTGCTTAGGTCAGGGGGATGAGACTCAAAGCAGAGAGAGTGAAATCGGGGTGTTCAAAGGACAGAGAGGAGGACAGCATGGAGCTCAGCAAATATGGCAAATGGGCAAGTGGTAGAGGCAATGACAAAAAGAGAGATAAGAACCTGCATGTGGGTCTTTATAAAATGACAGTGAAAATAATTGAGTGCTTTTAACCAGAATCCATCATCTAGGGTAACAAGATTGCCACACCCAGAACTCTGTCATCTGAGAGGTGCTGGGAACAGAAAAACATACAAACAAACAAAAAACTTAAGTAACACAAATCTCCAGAGAATGGACATTTAACAAACTGAATATGTCACAGGGTTTTTTATGTAGTTTTGTCAGTTTAGTTCTGGGATATGCAGCTGAATTCAGTAACACAGGCTCCTACAGAAAAACCCTTTCCTGCCTGAATAACAAAAGTAGGAGTCTCTTCCTGATTACCGGCCACACGAGCCTACTGACATGAGGGGCTGAGGCAGAACTTGCAGGTGTGTGTAGAACCTAGAATTATGAAAGGAAGCATAAGATGGCAGGGCAGGAAAACTGGGGAACCCTCAAAAATATCACAGTGCCTCCCTGGACCACCTTACCTAATGTAGCTAAAGGAAATAATTTTTGAAAGAAAAATTCAAAGGCTAAAGATGAAATTCATCTGATTATAACAACCATCCCCACAACAAACTTCTAAGTACTCAAGTCCAAGCTAACAACTCAGTAAAATAGAGAATAGTATTAAGAATAGTTACTGAAACTATGTAAGTACATAAAACTTCAATAAAATGATAAGTAGAAAGAGACTGCAAACTATTACATGCACATCAATCAAAATGAAAGACTTGAGACTAGTCAAGTGCAAAAATTAAGATTGGTGGAGTTAGGGGGCCTCCCTGGTGGCGCAGTGGGTTAAGCAACGCACTACGAAGCAAACCGCAGTCACGCAGCACGAGTTCGATCCCTGCCGCCTGCCAGGGAGGGGACCCACATGGCGTAGCAGACCTCTCCTGCTGTGCCCGCTGCTCCCCTCAGCAGTGTGTTTCAGTCAGTCTGCCTGTTCTGTTCCCGGCTCTGTCTGGTGAATCCTCTCACCTCCCTGGACTCTGGCCTGTACTCCAGCTCTTATATGCATAAATAAATAAAATCTTTAAAAAAAAAAAAGATTGGTGGAGTTAGAGACATCAACGAATAGTACAGAAGTGGTAAGAGGGTGAAGTGACAGATTTATAAAGATATTCACTGAATTAAAACATGTTAAATGAAAGATCTTTTCTGATTTCAAAACTGTAATATAAATCCAAAGGAAAACATATTTTCCAGAACTAGTAATGCCTAAAATAACAGAAATATCTCCATCTAGAAGCCCCTTATTCTAACCAGGTGATTCACTTACAAAGATTTGCCAAGAATTAGTGGAAATAAAACTACACACCACGAGCCCTTGAATGTCCTTAGGCATTTATGGCTTTCTCTCTGCTACGGGCAGGAGTTTTAATAAGTCACTCTGTCCAGATTCCCCTAATGATACGCTTTCTACATAAAAAAGGGTTTGTGAAACCTAATTCCTCTGACAGAAGCAAGCTCAGGTCTCTGAAGCAGCGAAGATTTCAGATTTCCGCCGGGTTTCCTTGCACCTGCCCTTGCGAGGCATGAGGTTTTGTGTGCAGAAGCCTCCAGGGGTTGAAATTTAGCCCTGTCCATGTATCAGGAAGGTCAGCTGAAGTCATTGGGTCCCAAGACACTGGACTTCAATCTCCGACCAAAAACAAAACATCAAAACACTTCTATTCACCAGGACGTGCTTAGCAGCGCGCAGGCATTTACAAATGTAACGCAGCACCGAGCAGCTCTGAGAAGGGGCTCTGCTTAGAAAGTCGATTGTTCTTCAGAGATCTGACAACCTCTATCAGATCTGTGTCAGCCGGGCTCCAGCAAACACTCCAGAGAAAGCCAGTCTCCTCCTTGCTGAGCCCTGGGCTGCCACCTGATACCTGAATGAGGAGCAGAGCCAGCAAAATCCAAACTCCTTTCGGGACTTCTGTTTGTATGGGAAATGGTTTTGACTTTCTCAAAAATCATTAATGTAGAAGAAAATTAATTTTCAATCAACTTCTGAAGACTGTTATACCCACTAATTGGATGGCAAAATTTTATCAGGAAGAAAACCTCTGCTCTATTTGCCCATGTTGTTCTTAAGTACTTTTCCTTCTGGGCAGTCCCCTTACTTTATATTACAATTTGTCCTAATGAGGATAAATGCAATAGCAGCCACTGCTAACTGGACATTACTGTGTGCCAAGCGGTATACTATTTAAGCCTCTCAACAAATAGGGAGACGTCATTACCCTCACTTTGCAGAAACGTCACAGAGACTCAAAGAATTCAAGGGGTTTGCTCAAGATGACCTGGCTGACAACACACACAAGAGCTTGGAGTTGAAGCCAGGTTCTAAACTGTTCTGGGTTCTGCTGCAGATGCCCCCATTTCACTGTGGGTGCATGCATTGATGATGACAGTCCTTGAATGAAATAAAAAAAAAAAACCTCCCCCCAGTCATACAAAAAAAACCAATTTAATGCAGAAAACATTGAACAGATGCTCCCCATGTATGGGGCTCCAGAACAACCTCACCACTGGGTGCCCACAGACTAAGAGGCTAGGAATGCTGGCCCAAGGCAGAGCAAATGTCTTGGTAGTGATACTAACCAGGGCAATGGGGATCTAGAAGAAGGTTCAGTTTAATTCCAACTGATGCATCAGGTGAAGTTTCCAAGGGAGAGAGCATCTGAACTGAGACTTTAAAGATACAGTGTACTGTACAGTATCGGTGTGCTTTTGAAAAGGAAGGTGATGGGATTAGAGAATTTAGAAACAAATAAAAATTTTAAATTGTCTTTAATTCTATTACCCAAAAGTAACCCATTTTTCTTCATCAAAATAATTTCACTGTGTTCTAATTTCTGGGCAATAAATGATACATGTGTACATGCAGTTTGATGAGTACTGGCAAATAATGTAGCTGTTTAACTACCATCTCAGTCAGGATAGAGAGGATTTCTATAACCCCAGAAATACCCTCATGTTCCCTTCCCTTCAATTTTCTTCCTTTTGTGGCCCCAAACAACCACTGATTTGCTTTCTGCCACTTCAGTTTCACTAGTTCTAGAATTCCATAAAAAAGGAATTATACAACAGACGTTTTATATTTCTCCCACTCAGCATGTTTTTAAGATTCAGTCATCTTGTTAGTTCTACCAGTTATCCAAACTTCCATTTCCACTGTATGTGGATATTATAAGTTGTTTATACATTTTCCTATTGATGGGCATTTAGGTTGTTTCTGGCTTGCATGTATAATGCATAAGACTTCTATGAAAACTCCTGCACAAGGTTTTGAATGGATGTATATTCCATTTTTCTTAGGAAGACACCTCTGAGTGATATACTTAACTTTACTAGAAACTCAAACTGTTTCCCAAGAGGATTGTGCCATTTCCCATACTTGCCAGTGGTATATGAGAATCACAATTGTTCCAAATACTTCCCTAGACTTAGTATTGGTGTCCTTTTTAATGTTAACCATTCTAATGGGATATGTCGTAAAGTGACATCTCATTATGGTTCTAATTTGTATTCCCCTCGTAACTAACAATGTTGAGCATCTTCTCACATTCTTATTAGCCTTCCATAAATATCTTTTTTTTTTTTTGGTAAAGTATCTGATCAAGTCCTTGTACATTATTACATTAACTGCTATGAGTATCTGCTGTTCACAGCTCCTCCACAGAACTGTCCTCCACTGACAGGAGCATAGGGGGCTACTCCCTCCCCCCAGGTAGCCTGCTGTCAGTGATCTATCAGTGAAGGTACAGGTGGTACAATCTGAAGGTACTATTCAAACCCCAGAGCTTCCTACCGGATAAGGCTGAGGCTGAACTATTGCTGAACCCTTATCTTTGCCTAACTTCTTCCCCTGCCATATGTTTTCCTCACCCTTGCACAGGAACCCTGGATTCAGGCTGTTTTCAGAAGAAACAACCGAAGACAATCAGCTAGGTCTTCAGAAACAGATGCAGCTACCCCTACAGCCTACACTGAAAGCGGACATTGGTCATATTTCCAACCCAGGTCTACATAAGGTTTTAAGTATACCAGAGGTTTCAAGGTATTTTTGTGCTCATATTTCATCAACTTTAGTGAAGACTGTGATATAACTTGGACAAATGAGCTTCATCCCCTTTTTCTACAGAAAAAGGTCCATAGAATACATGATATACGTTGTATTGTGTGTGTGTGTGTGTGTGTGTGAGTCACCAGCACGCCTTCCATTCTGCCAGATATACTATATGTATGTCAAATGATTTTCAGGGATGCCTGTGGAACTCACCTCAGAGGAAGTGGTCCCCTGAACTAAAAGCTTTTTTTTTTTTTTTTTTACAGATTATCCAGAATATCATATGCAAACTTTCTCAAATGCATCACTCCACAAAAGACTTGATTTGGGCGTCCAGTAAACACAGCCTTCAATTGTAAGTCTGTGAAATGCTACACCATAATTACAGTTTCTAGGCACCTCTAATGACCCATTAGGATGGATTTGTAGATCAGGTAGAGACTATGCAGCCAGCAGCAGGTGAGATGCTGGGTCTAGCATTTTCTTTCTGAGGGCAGAAATAATATGCTATAGAAGAAAATCATGCAGGAGGATGAGATCCAATCTAATACACACTGCCACAAAGAAGGCAAATCCTGACAGCTTTACATCTCTTGCACTAAAAAGTCACTTTGAGAATGGAGAACATCTTTTATTTGTTTATGGTAATACAAACTGGTCCGTTTACTTTGGAAAGCTCTTTAACATTATCTTGTAATTTGCTTTGCACCTTGTGCCTAGCAATTCAACTCCCAGTCTTGCTTGCACGTGAGCAGCAAGAGGTCAGTAAAAGAAGCATGTCTATCATATTCCCCAAATGAAAACAATTTGAATGATGATTTTCAGGAGAATGGATAAATGCCTTGGGGTACAGCACACGATAGAGTGTTAAGCAATAGAGAACTGTAATTACATACATCAACAGGAGTGGATCTTAGAAATAAAAATTGAATGAAAAAAGCAGGTCACACAGACTATGTGATATCTTTTTCATAAAGCAAAAGATAAAAGCATGATAACCACTAACTTCAGGATGATGGTCAGGGACAGACAGAGGGATAAGATACAAAAGGAACACAATAGACCTATTGGTGATGGATTAAACAGAGTCCCCCTCAAACTATACCCAATTTCTGACCATAAGTATCTGTGAATATGGCCTTATTTGCCAATAGGGTCTTAATAGATATATCAGTAATTAAGAATCTCAGACTGAGATTATTCTGGACTTAGGACAAGCCCTAAATCTAATGGCTAGTGTTTTTATAAGAGAAAAGATGGGATAAAGATTGGAGTTTTCCTACCATAGACCAAGGAACACCAGGAACCACTAGAAGCAGGAAGGGAGAGAAAGGATTCTCACCTTTGGAGGGAGAGCCTTCAGATGAAGCTTGGCACTGCCAACAAATTGATCTTGGACTTCTACCCTCCAGACTATAAGAGAATAAATTTCTGTTGTTTTAAGTAGCTTCCATTGTGGTTATTTGTTATGGCAGCCCTAGGAAACTAATACAGGAATGCTTTAGGTCTTAAACTGCATTGTACATTGCTGGGTGCTTGTTTTTTAATTTTGTGCCATGACATACATATACTTTGCACTTGTTCTACTGTATGAAGCAATTATTACAAAACATCTTCAAGGGAAGCAAATGGTGAGAAAAGCATGTATAGGAAAGCATGTATAAGCAAAACAAATGTCCCAAATTCTATGTAAAGTCCTTGAGAGACTGAGAAGTTCCATAAGTGTTGAGTCCGACCATGTGCCAGAAAGTGCTAAGCACTTTACAGATGATATGACTTTTGATTCTCAAAGCATCCCTGTAGTGAATCGGTTCTCTATTTTGCAGATAAGGAAACTAAGACAGGGAATAGTCAAAGCCATGTCTGAGGTAACAGCAAATAAGCAGCAGAGCAAGGACTCAAATGTGGACCAATTTGCAAAGTCCATGCCTTTCCCACAATGCACCACAACTCACCTCTGCTTCCCTCAAACTCATTAGTCCCCAACTAATTAGTTTTACCAGTTTTAACTCCAGACAAATAAAGGTAAATATATACATGCTTTATCTTATATTCTAGATTTCTCTTCAGAGTTGGATGAATATTGTTTGATCACACCATTTTTCACAACAATTAAGCACTTTAATGGGCCTTTTACCTTTCGGTACATCTCACTATGACCAATGTAGGTCACCTTAAATTCATCAGAGTGTGATTCATCCATTACCCACACTTTTACTACATTACACTAAGCACTGTGCTGGAATACGGAACTCTAAGATGAAATTATTTCCTGCTTCTCCTCTTCCTGGGGGTAGGGGTGAGAGTGAGGTAACACTACTTCTTCTCTAGTAATGAGGGACCAGCTGAGCAATCAATTCAAAAAGAATAAACTCTCAGGAGAGTTTTATACAGGATGTTCGTGGCTTACCATTGAAAGTCAACAGTCCGGAATCCCTCAGTCTTGGGTAAGCCAAGACAGTAGGGCACCATTCCTGGGGGAAATCTTGGGATCTGAAGTATTTACAAATGGGTGGGAAAGACAAGCTAAGATCATCTGATTAAACCTTTGGGACCCAGCTGGAGCCCATACCCCTCTTCCCCCTCCCTTTTCCTCTAAGAAAATATATTTGTCAGACCCTAAGGTCAAACCAGCTGTTAGGGGGTAGGGGGTTTGCTCACTCCACTGGAGCAGGTGTTGGTCTCATTCCTTCCCTTTGCCACCCCTTCAGCAATCAGTGGGTTTTAATTAATTGATAATCAAAGGTCAGCTTTCAAACTGCATCCCAGCTCCCCTCCCATCAACGCTAGGGAGGAAAAACTGCAGTGACATGTTGGATCCAAATTCCAAAGCATCAAGTTCCCTGGTCTAATGCCAGCTCTTCAGGTTCTGGCTTCATCATCATAGGCAAATGGCGATTCTGCCTGGCTCTACAGTTTGCAAAACACTTTGCCTATAATGGTTCTTTGGGGTCTCAGATAAACAGAATCACCTTTTGTATCACCTTTCCACTTTACAGATGGAAACAGACTAAAAGGCATGGGTCAACAGAAAGTGGCTGCATTAGAGCTGAAACTAGGTCTGACACCAAGCTTCACATGACTGATGATGGCTCATAATGGTTCTCAAAAGGATTCTAAGAACAATAGCACAACAGAGAAGTCAAGAAGGAATCACCATTTTTGACCTCTCAACTCCCCATTCCCTCAATATAGATCATAATCCTGGAAAACACACTCAGCAGATGGTTGATTCAGGAATAAATTTAGGGCTGCCAGACTTCCTCCACCACAAAAACCTGACACTTCTCCCCCACTGCCTCACACACAGGGTAAGAGATGAGGATCCAAGATGAAAGTCCAGCACCAGGCAAGGGGCCTTGCATGTGTAGAGGAGGTTGGGGTAAATGGGGGTGGGGAATGCAGAAGATGACAAGGACCCAAGCCCTGCACATTGAGTTGAAGGACTCCCTACTACCCTCAAAGGGAGGTTAGAGACACTTGCAGACTTCCCCTAGAGGCCTGCCCCAAAGTCCCCAGGCAGGGGATGACAGATGTGCCTCAATTTAACTGAGAACTGAGTCATTTGGCTCAAAATAAAAAGCATACGGCTCATCTTTCGCTTCTCTGGCAATGAACCCAGGGTGGGGAGGGATGGGTTCAGGGAACTGATAAACCCCATTCTGAAAGATGTCTCTGTTGGGGGATGGGGTGCGCACATGTGAATATGCAGCGCGTGTGTGTGTGTCTGTGTGAATAAGGACTCTGCAGAAAAAAGGTCCCAAGCAGTACTTGAATTTGTTTTCCAAGATCATCCACTTGATGGACCCTGTGAAAATAGCTAGACTCTGTACTACAAGTTGTTGGGTGAGCAAAGATGGTAGGCACTCTCTGATCCCCAGAGGAAATGGATCGTAAAACCACTCTCTTTATCCCATGTGTACACTGAGCTAGACAGAGTCAGTGCTAGGAGCTGTAGGGAAAAAAAAGTAGAAGTCTTCGTTTCATTTCCAGTGGGAAAGAAAGTTGGTAGCTCTCATCTACAATGAGACTCTCCTCCAGCAGAAGAAAGCAGGTACTAAGAGGGCAATGGATCAGATCTCCACACCCCTTGCTTTCTGCACAGTAGTGTGGTTCCCAAGGTCTCCACTGGCAGGAAGCCAGGGCAGACCGGGAGAAAGGGAGCTCAAGCAGCCCTTCCAGATTTGGCTGGGAGGATCCCAGGGTCATGCCCAGTATAATCCTGCCATCCTCTCCTTGGCTGCAGGGTCCCTGCCCCGGGTCATTTCCATCCCCTGCCTGTAACCCATTCTGTCTGTTCTTCAAAAGGCAACCATCGATTTTAAAAATATCAGTGTGACAACCTGATTCTTTGTTTAGATATTTCTAGAACCATGAAATAAAAATCCTACAGGACAAAACCCTAGACTGTTCCATCTCTTCTGCTTGTCTAGACTCAACTCCTTCACATGACCTTCACATGTTCCCTCCCCTATCAAGCTTTCTGTAACTTCAGGCTTTTACCCAGGCAAATTTCTCTGCTGGGACATTCCCTTGCCTCTTCACCTCCTTCATACCACAACTCCTAAATTCAGGTTATGTCACCTTCTGCATCCTTTATTGCTTCTACATGTCACTGACCACACTGTACCAGAATTATGGACTTATCTGTCTGTCTCTCCCTCTGGATTGAGGCCAGGGACTGCATTTCTTTATCTCTGTAAGCCGAGGACTGGCACCTACTGTGACTCAAAGCTTTGATGATGAACATGTTCCTGAGTTAGCAAAATAACCCCACTATTCCTGAATGTCCCAGGAAAGATTTCTGGGTGATGTATGGTTGCTGGCAGGCATCCACATCAGCAGGAACTGCAGTGTGGGGGCTCACTGTATAATTCTAGCAAGGACACATTCCTGGTGCATTATTCCTCACATCCTGTTTCAGGAGTCAGTCAAATCCTAATTTCAAACGATACCAACATCTTTTTTGAGAGATTATTACATGAGGTGTACTTTATATTCATATCTCATCAAATCCTTAAAAACACTCAGCAATATTCTATTTTTCAAGTGAGGAAAGTGAGATATAGAAAAAGGCATTAAGAAGTTTCCTTTTATAACACAAGGGAATATATTGATGGCTCATAGGTGATACGGTGGCAGGACAACTATGGGGACTACACCTGAGGGGAGAAACCAATTACTATACAAAAGTGAACAATAAAGTAAGAAAATAATTTTTTTTTTTTTAGGGCCTCCCTGGTGGCACAGTGGGTTAAGCAACGCACTATGAAGCAAACCGCAGCCACTGCAGCACGAGTTTGATCCCTGCTGCCGGCCAGGGAGGGGACCCACATGGTGCGGTAGACCTCTCCTGCTGTGCCCGCTGCTCCCCTCAGCAGTGTACTTCCGTTGATCTGCCTGTTCTGCTCCCAGCTCTCTATGGTGAATCCTCTCACCCCCACACACACACCTCTGGCCTGTAACCCAGTGCTTGTATGCATAAATAAATAAAATCTTAAAAAAAATTTTTTTTTAAAAAAAGCTTCCTTTTGTTTCCCTCGGAGTGAAAGAGTAGAATCATGCCCCTCAACTCCTTTTTACTACCTACCTTGAAATATAGGTGGGCCTTAAAAAAAAAATCACAAAACATAGACAATACTAAGCATTAACTAACAACTGGTTTTCCTGTTGTACAAACATAAGTCAGAGGGAGTGATTACCAGCTCTTCCTTCACTCCCTGCAGATCATGAGCAAATGTTTCAATTAAATTAATGCAATGTAATAGATAAAGTAAGTACCGTCTGGATGGTAGGGACTATTCTGGACACTTGGGAAGCAAAAAGGACAAAGTATTGCCCTCAAAGAACAAAGAAAAAGGGACAGAAAACAACGCACATAATAAGAAAGTATATACAGCAGATCCTTCAATGTTTTGTCACAATGTTGATGGGGGGTAAAAAAACCGAATTTTTGGCTGGGACCACTGTCTGCATGGAACAGTCATGTTCTCCCCAGGTTTGAGTGGTTTTTCTCCAGGCATTGCAGTTTTCCCTACATCCCAAAAAGTTGCACATTAGGTTAGTTGTGCCGATTGTCCCAGTCTCTGTGTGTGTGTGTGAGTGTGTGTGTACTGGCCTGCAACGGAAGGACATCCTGTCCAGGGTTGGTCCCTGCCTGGTACCCCAAGATTCTGGGGCAGTCTCTGGACACCTATCACCCCAAACTGGAACAAGGATCTCAGAAAATGGATGGATGGATGGATGCAAACGGCTATTTAAATATTAGAAGTGAGGGCCTCCCTGGTGGTGCAAGGAGTTACGCTCAGCTCTATGACGCATCCACAGCCACTACCGCCTAAGTTCGATCCCCGGGGAGGGAGGGTACCTACATGATGCAGTAGACCTCTCCTGTCTCCGCGCTGCTCCCCTCAGCAGTCGATCTGCCTGTTCTGCTGCCCACTGTGTCTCTGGTGAATCCTCTCACTTCCCACATCTCTGGTCTGTAGCCCACGCTCTTGTATGCATAAATAAATATATGTTACAAGTGGCTGGGGTCTTCACTAGAAGCTTGGTGATGTTTTTGTGATCGGAGAGAACCTCCTGGGAACTTCACTTTTGTTTATATGAATGAACTTCTTCTAAAATTAATTTCTCTGTTGAGCATTTTGCTTAACAACGAAGTTTTCAAGAACACGGAGGGCCGACAGCGCTCAAGCAGAAGGTGCCCCCACCCACCCTCACCTCCTGCCACTCAGGCCTTGGGGAGCGCCCCACACGGAGTGGGTTGCCCAGGAGGATACTGCAGAAATGACCCCCAAACTGCGCCAGAAAAGACCATGCAGTTTTTTCTCTCAGAGCGTTGACTGGGGGAGGGAGGGGAGGCTAGGCACAGAAGGGGGGTAAACAAGTCACCTCCTCTGAGGACCCCAATCGCCAACGAAGAGATCCACAGGGTGAGGAAGTGGGGCTCACGCCAACTGCCAGCACTAACCTCCAGTCAGATGATGGGGTCTATCTGCAAGCAGCTCCTCCAGGGCACCCTCTCACACCGCAGCAGTAGCCTTGAGGGTCCGGGCTCGAGGGCCGCGGCTGTCCACGAACACGCGTGCTGGAAGTCTCGCGAGATCGGAGAGCAGCGCGTGCCGCGTGCGCGAGGACCAGGAGCCGCGAAGCCCCGGGCGGCGGTCTGCGCGTGGTTCCAGCAGGCTTACTAGGCAAGGGAGCTTTCCTTGGAGAGGCGTCGGCCTCTGGCCTCTGGAACGTCAAGTCTCTGTAGAATTTAATGGGGCTCGGTTATATAGTCAGTCCAGGTGGTGTCAATTACACATCCCTCTCTCCAGTTGAGTCCTGGAAGTGGATCCTAGCACTGGAATGGGGGTGGAACCCATGTTCCAAGCACAGGGAAGCCTCTGAGGGCCCCAGCAGCACCCAGTCAGCCAGCACTCCCGTCCTCTAGATGACTTCCTTCAGCCACAGACCCCTGCGGATTACAGAAAAACAAATTAGTTTCTGACAACTCTGGAGATTAAAAGTCCAAGACAGAGTTGCCAGCACAGTTGGGTTCTGAGAAGGGCGCTTTTCTGAGGGTGCAGAATTGTCTCCTGTTGTGTGTGAGGGAGCTCTCTGGGGTCTCTTTTATAAGGGTACTAATTTCATTCATGAGGGTGCCACCCTCATAACCTAATCACTTCTGTAGCGGCAGGAAAGGGGCACAGGGCAGGTTCTGGATGTTTCTAGCAGACGCGGGGTGGGGGGGGCGGGTGGTAAAGGAAGGAGTCTTGAAGCCCTCAGTGGCTTTTATGCATTTTATTGTCAGAGATGCTGTCAGGTACATGGCAGGCA
Organism: Galemys pyrenaicus; assembly: GCA_019455555.1. Lineage (NCBI taxonomy): Eukaryota > Metazoa > Chordata > Mammalia > Eulipotyphla > Talpidae > Galemys > Galemys pyrenaicus. The sequence goes on along the minus strand of JAGFMF010012151.1, from coordinate 1,861,008 downwards.
TGGATGCCAGGGGGCCTGGAGGCCGGGCTGGGAGGCCTAGCAGCATCTAGGAGCATCTCACCCTCTCAGCTGCTTTGCTACTGCTGCTGCTCTCGCTGCTTCTGGTTGGTACACTCGCTGCTTGTTGGTCTTGCTGCTCATGTTGGTCCTGGCGGCCTCATGACCCCGCCCATATAAGCCCGTGTCCAAACTCAGGTGCGCCCATTTGCGCATGCACACCTAGGCATGCATGTGGCACCGCAAGTGTCCATGTCCATCATTATACCAATGGTGGGAGAGTGGAAAGACCCAATTTCTCTGACCCTACAACTTCCTAAATGCTATTCAGATAAAGAATTTTAAGTTTCTAGAGATGCAAGATAACTTCAAAGTTCAAATCTATAGCAATCCGATTTGCAGTTTTCTAGAAACATACAGATAAAAAAAGCTACAACCTTGTGGTGCCAGCAAGCCGCACAAAGTTCTCGATGATTCAGGCAGATGGGGTAAAGGAAGGAGTCTTGGAACCCTCAGTGGCTTTTTATGCTTTTATTATTAGAGGCAACATCAGAGGCGACCAGGTACACGGCAGGCAGAGGTGCGGGAGTGGGTGAGGGAGGCCAGGAGGCTGGCAGGTCTCCTAGCCTCTGGCACATCTTCCTCTTTCAGCTGCTTCAGCTGCTCTTCTTCTTGTTCTCCTATTCTGCTGGCATCCTTGTGACGCTGCTGCAGTCCAGCTCCGGCAATGAACCAGGGTCCCCACAGGATGACATAGCATCCACGGGTGAATGTATAGAGAAAGGGGAGAAGGGACGAGAAAACACTTCACACTCTTTCTACGGTGCCAACATCTTACACACTGAGAGTCTCAGCAGGTCTCTATTTTATACTTTACACACAAGAAGCAGAAAAGTAGGAAAACATCATTTGTAACATTTTCTTAGGAAAAACAGGAAACCTTCCCGCCAGCCCTGTGCAAAAACATGTTTTTGAGAACAGCAGAACAACATTCATTACATTTTCTTAGGACTGGTGCAAAATAACATGTTTATGCTGGCCAGGTGCAAAACAACATATATCTATCTGTATCCTAAACATTGAGGCAGATGTAATAACCCAACTCCATCACAATCAACTAGCCTGTTCTACCACAGGTCCCAAGCAAAAAGGAAATATTAAAATTAAACCCCAAACTATAGCTATTTCCTTACCATTTAATCCCCAAAAGGAGCCACTAACACCAACCTATCTGGAACCCAGAACTTAGCCAGCAATGTTTAAAGACACCAAGGGAGTCCCTCTATACACAACCACCACTCAGCTGTTACAATATTGGTTTTCTTGAACTTACCTTACAGCACTTTGCCAATCAATAGTTCATCATCAAAATTGCTCAGCAAACAGTTATTTTGTTTGTTTAGTAAAACAGCCAATCTTACAACTCCCCCCACACACACACACACACCACCATAGGTAAATTTCCAATTAGCACTTAATATGCCTTTACAAGATGGTGACAGTAATATCAGCCAAAACAGCGGAGATCCTCCGGCAGGGGCCAGCTTTGGAGCTCCTGATTATTCAGGGGTGTCCCTCATGCCAGACTTTTGTCACTCAGCATGAGTAGCATGGCCCCTGGCAGGTTCCCCCCCTCTTTTTTTCTTTTGTTTTCAGCTTGAAGTTGTAAAGGTTTTAATTTGATGTGGGTCTGTCTGATTCCCCTGCAAAGCAATTTGATGACGACTGGAAATAAAAATAAGAGAAGAACAATCATTATTAAAGATATACCAAGATTAACGAAAGATGGGAACCAAGCAGTTTTTGTAATATATTGCTGTAACGCGGCCCAAAATGAGGTGACATGATGCCACCCTTATATGCCCGTGTCCAAGTCCAGGTGCACCCACTTGCATGTGCCCACTTAGGCATGCGTGCAGGACTGCAGGGGCCTATCATCACACCGATGGCGGGAGGGCGGAAAAGCCTGATCACTTTTCTCTAACCCTACAATCCTGCCTAAGACATGATGTCAGAAGCCCAGGCAGTAAAGCTCTTAGAGTGGTTCTATCTCCCTCTGAACAGTGGCACCTATGGCTGCTCTTTGATTCTGCTTTTCTTCTCTAAACACCTACTGTGTGTCAGGCTTACACTGAGTTCTAACAATACAGACAGGAACGATTAGGCTCATTTATCACTCAATAATGTTTGTGAAACACAGATGAGCTGCCCTGGAATGGGCTCCTAAGGTACTTGGGGGGAGGAGCTGCATCTCACCCTGTCCCCCACATCCATCCCCAGATCTTCTGGGGCTTGTTGTGGGAGAGGGGGGCTCTTTCAATCTTGCTTCCTTGGAACCAAAGACCGGGAGGCCTGAACCACTGACCATGTCAAGCACAGTGAGCTGGGGGTGACTGACTTGTGCCTGTGAAACCCCACACAAAAGGAGTCTTACTGATTAATCAGGGCAGCAGGGTAAATATTTAGAAAGAGAAGTCCCTTCCTTAGAAGGTCAGCCTTTGTCTTCTTAAGACTGAAAGGACTTGTCTGATAGGGGGTCTGAATACAATGGGAAGGAGAACAGAGAGCAGCAGCAGTCAAACCAGTGGCTTAGCCTACATGATGGAGGAGTCCCAGCCATGTAGAGAGAACTGAACCAACCACCGGTGAGGGGACCTTCGCTGGAATTCTCCAGGACACCCCTAGGGGCCTTTTGCACATGGCACCTTAAGACTTGTCGTCAGCTCTCCTGAAGGGCTAAGAATTGTGCCTCGGACAATGTCTATGAATCTTTCTGTAAAAGTCTCAAGACTCCAAAGAGCAGAGGGGCTCTGAACGCACAAGATCCTTCCTTAATCTCCTCTTTCCCACCCACAGTTGCTCTTCCCTCGTCAGTTAAGCCACTCAGGCAAGCCAGTTTTTTTTATTATTAATTAATTTTTTTCTTACATTGTTGTTGTCCCCATAGTTCTCCCCGCACCATATCACCCGTGAACTAGCACCGTATTATTCCCTTGTGTTCACCCCTCCCCTCATTTGACACCCCCTCCTTTGCCGGATGCCTCAGATCTATAGTTAGCTAGTTTTGACTTTTTCTTAACCTTTTGTTTGGTTTTTCTATATTCCATACATAAATGAGACCATTGATATTTATCTTTTTCCTTCTGATTTATTTTGGGCAGCCTGTTTTTGAGCAAGTCTCCTGGGCCCTCCCCTGGCAGCTGATCAAGAATTCTGGGTGTTTAAATTCTTCTCATTCCTGATTCTTCACCTTAAGACTTTCTGACCTGGCTTCTAAGCCTGACTTCTTAAGTCCCCTCATAGTGAGAGGCCATTAGGGTCCCATCAAGGACGTAAAGATTTGTCTCAGAAATAATGGATTAGGTTTCACCTGTCCAAGGTAGTTAAGAAGACAAGGCCCTCCTTGTGCCTGTCTTGGGTCCATCTTGGTAGATGACTATTAGCAGGATCCACTAACTTACAGAAGAAAAACAGAGTCCATATTTTGAAGCCTGGATCAGCCCCAACTAGTCATGTTTCAACACAGGCTTTGTTTTATGAATGGTCTGACCCTGAATCACTGGCAAGAATTAGAGTATTGGTGTAGGGTTAGAGAAATCAGGTCTTTCCACCCTCCCACCACTGTGAAGATGGACACCTGCAGTGCTGCGAGCATTCTAGGGTGGGCATGCACAAGTGGGCGCACCTGAGTTGGACATGGGCTTAAATGGGCGGCGTCATGAGGACGCCAGGACCGACAGAACCAACAGTACTGACCAGGAGCAGCAGCAGCAGCAGCAACAAAGAAGTCAAGAGGGTGAGATGTGCTGGGGGCTGGGAGGCTAGCATGCCTGCCATGTACCTGGCCACCTCTACTAATAAAAGCATGAAAAGCCACCGAGGGCTTCAAGACTCCTTTCTTTTACCCCCGTCTGCTCAGAACCATTCTGAACCTGCCCAGTGTGCCGCCCTTCCTGCCGCTACAATTGGTGACACTTTCCCTGCCCCTCAGATCTCTCAGCAAAGCTCCTGGCCATGAAGAACCAGATGTGAGTCCCAGGTGACTTATGGAGAAGACTACCATTTGGGGCTGTTTAGGGCCTTGTTATATTAACCCTTGTTTTCTGTTTCTGGTGGTCCTCCAATGAAACTGCATTTCTAATTTGACAAAGTTTCAGAAGAGTAATACTCCACTTCTATAGGCAGCATAAAAAGTGAGGAAACCTACATGAAAGCATTTGTGCGTCACCCACCCTGCCACTAACTGAAGTCATCCCAATGCTAGGAGGGCAAGCCCAGCAGGGCTGGAAGGACGCTCAAAGCTACTCACAACAGTCCCATCTCTATTTCTTGACACTCTAGAACCCGTTGGCCCTCCCCAGCCTAGAAAGTCAGTACCTGTTCCAACAAGAGAAATAGACATTTATCCCATGTGGTAGTGCCAGCCAGTATCCATTTGCCCATCAAAACAACATTCTGTTTCTTTGGGGGTTATTGCCAACTCAAGGTAGGCTGGGTGAGGTGGTAAGTCCAGGTGTCTATATGCATCACTGAAGATATAGAGCCCTCCGCACAGCCACCTGGTATCTGCAGGAAATCAGTCAGTGCTCTCTGTTGACTTTGAGTCTTAGCCAGTGGCCCAGGTAGAGCATGCACTGCCCAGGCTGTTCCTAAATGTCCTTATCTTCTGGTGCTCCAGACCCCAAACCTCCACTGCAAGGGATAGATAGATAGTAACTGTAATAGCTAATCTGTTCCCAATATCAGGAGAACAAAGGGTACCCAGCAATCCCCCTCTGAAAAGGGCTAGATAGGGAAAACGGGGAGCTGAGTAGTCTGTGAAGTGAGAGAATTGGGATGAAAGTTGAAGAGGGACAAATGGTATCTATTAGGAAGCCACTGGAGCAGTGAATTGATGTCACCAACAATGCTAATATTGATATTCAAACCAGGCTATAAAGCACCAAGCGGGACCCCTACATAAAAGAAGCTCACTATCCAAGACTTCTATAACAACAACAACAATCTTATTTTAAGTTCCTAGGTACCTTTTAAAAAAGTCAAAGCAGCCATTCAGCCAGCCTCCTCAAAGGGCCAATAGTATGGCCACCAACAGGAGTTTCCCCAGCACTCATTCCATGCCACTTACCTTTTTGGTGTCCAAGCACTCACCCCACCCCTGCCCTCAGAAACTGCCTCATCAATCACAGCCCCACACCATGAGTGTCTACAGAAGTACAAACTGAATGACAGATTAGGGGTGACCTGTTCTGGACAGGCGGTATGGCCAGAGAAAGCAAGTAAATGTTCCAGTCTCAGTGTTCCCTGATCTTGCAGCCTCCTGAAGTCCACCCACTTGGAAGTCCTCTTCTCCCCAACGCGGGTTCCTGCTAGCCCAGGCACTCTTAGGAGCAGAGGGCACTTCTGAGGGCCTTCCCTTGGCTCCCTGAGGCTGCCTCCCTGACAGGTTAGGAAATTGACTCATTAGGATTTCATCCATCTTTTCCCGGCCCACCTCCCTCCTCCCCCCACCTCCTGCTCCCTTCTGTGTCACTAAATCAAAGTCATCCTCTCACTGGCCTCCCTAATTAGAGGAAGGCCTGTTCTGTGCGCTGGCGGACCAAGGAAACTGGAAGCACCTGGTCAGCAGCACACTCACCTGCAGCGCTTTCAGATAGGTGGGTGGTGGGAGCCCAGCAGCCCCCACCTAGATGGGCTAGGGGCAGGAGGCCCTGCTCCAGACCTGTCAATCACGCCTTAGTCCGCAGCTGCGCTCTCGGCAGCACAGCGTACTGCTACTCTGAGGGAGATAAACATCGAGAAATCTAATCCAGTGCGGCTTCAGAGATAAACAGATGTGCGGGCCGCCATCGGTCAGGAGATAACGCCCCCGCCCCGCCCCACGCGCCCGCCTGGCCCTGCACCTGTCAGAGGCAACCCGGATGAGCCTCTTGGGAGGCAGGCTGCGTCCCCCCAGCCTGGAGAAAGGGTCTCCAGCACCGTGAGTGGGGGGCAGGGGTGGAGTCAGAGAAGAAAGAAACTATGTTTGTTACAAATTCGACAGAGCTGGTGTTTGGAGCTGCCCGGGTTAGAATCTGGCTCCGCAGCTCTGACAAGTGACAGAAACTGCCCTGGCCTGTTCTCATCAGGTCAGAACCACCATTTCATTCAAACGGTACCATTGACATTAAAGAAGGCTGCACAAAGTAAGTCTCAGTAAATAGGAGCAGCCAACATGAGCCAGCCTATCTTCTGGGCCAGCAGTCTCTGTAGTCTCCATAGACACTATTGGGGGACATTAAAGGTGGCCCCAGACATTTCAGGTGATCACATAGAGGAACTAGGTAGAGCCTGTCCTAGACAGCCTCAAAATTGACAGCCTCAGGCTGACACAGCAAATAAGTGGAAATGACACCATGATGGGGAAACTGGTTGGGAACATAGGGTTGGGGGCAAGGGTGTGGGAGGTAGTGCTGGCAAAGGAAAGTTACTCCTTCCGTGGTATTTGAGGCTCAGAGACTGGCCTATGGGAGCTTGGGAGACTTCCCTGCACAGCATCCCACATAGCTCATTCATTTATTACACAGACACCCAGGAACACTTCTTAAGGGCCACATCTTTCTAAAAGTTAAATATGGCCCCTGTCCTCAAGGTAAAATTCAGGTACTTAGCAGGGATCTTATGGAACTGCAACCTATACACCTCCCAGCTAGCCAGCCCTACAGTTCCCCTCCTTTGGTGAGGCCATTTCTTCCCTAACCCCAGTGTCTGGATTAACCCCACTGCTGCTGAGATATGAAGCATTGAGACACGCTGAGATACAAAGATTACCTTTGGGGCTATAACTAATGTAGTGTGATTTCTGTCCATGAGACCAGCAGGCTGGAAGTTCTGTGAGGATAGGACATCGCCCACCCCATCTCCCACCCTGGTGTCGGCAATTGGGGGTGATACGGATGTAGGTCACACAGCTCTAGATGAGGTGAGGAGGAAGGCCTGGCTCTCAGCACATGTGCCTACTCAGGTGTACAGAGCACATTTAGCTTGTGGCAGAAGGGCAAGAAGGGCCAGTCAGTGGACAAGAGGCCGTGGCCACTTAGTAACATGCTGGGTACCTGGAACTAAGTCTGCCCCTACGCTGGCTTCTTTTGTTAATGTGCTGTTCTTGTCCAGCCCGGTCTCCAGGTTTGGAGACGGGTCTGGAAATGCCAGAGTCACCAGGATTGGGAGGTCCTTGTGGTCCGGACCAACACAGGGGTTCAGGGCGACCTAAGCACTGCACCCGCAAGCCCCAGGCGCCTCTGCTGCAGAGGCTAGACACAAATGCCTGGCCTTAAGGCCGCAGGATCTCTGAGGGATGCCGCTGGACAGAGACTCCGGCCTCCCGAGGAGGGCAGGGTGCAAGCACGCTCTCTGCGCTCGCGGAGCGCACAAAGGGCGCACGTAGTGCGTGCTAGTTAAAAACGTGTTAGTACCCTCCGGCCAGTGTGATCCCACTTTGTTTCCGCGAAGACGGAGCGCGCCCTTTCATGCTATTGTGCGGCGGCGATTTAGCGCAGCTTTTGTGAACCTGACAGGAGCTGCAGCCTCTTCCGACGCGCGCGTTCCCGCGGCATCAGCTTCCGCGGCATCAGGGCCTGACGTTCCCAGAACCACTGCACCCTACAGCCGGTCTTCCGTGCGTGGCAGCTGGGGCCGAAGGCACAAACCGCTGAACCAGAGCAGCGCTCAGGTCCCCGCTCGCGGAGGCCCTCACCTCTTTCACCAAAGTGAAAAAATGCGTGCAGACCTTTTACCTCTACTTGGGGGTAATTGGACTGGGTTTAAAGGGCTATTGAGGCCTGGAGAGGCCGCTTTTCTGAATAGCTTTGTGCAATGTTTGCAGAGACATTTGCATCTGTTTGCACTTGGGGAAACGGTCTTGAAGGATCGGTAGCCAGAAAGCGCTGGGATTGTTTTGTCTCCCACCCCTCCCGGCTCCGCTCAGCGCCCGGCAGCGGCAGCGGCTGCGGCAGCGTCACGAGCCCAGCAGAGGCATGCAAAACCCGCCCGGTTCAAAGATTGGGCGCCCTCGCTTTCTGCCCACATTTAAACAATTGCTGTTAACAATGCAATTTTAAGCAGAAAATCGTCTAACTAGATTAAATCCACATGACATAAAAACCAGGGAGAGAAAAGTCCGTATAGGCACAGGAGTGCAGACGCCTAACAGGATAGAAAGTGTGAAATGCATGCAGAGGTGGAGCGACAGGCAGGTGCCTCGGCCTCACTCTCACGGGACAGGGACAGGACCGCTTGCCTCCCTTCAACCCTGAGGCCTCGGGGGAGGAAGGGGCTCCCGGGGGAGCAGCAAGGGAGGCTAGTCTCCCACCTTCTGCGACTCGCAGAGGGGTCGTGGGCGCCTGAAGTCCAGTCCTTAGCTCCCACCCTCCGCCCCCTCCCCCGCAGATCCCGCGATCTGGAGCAAGCTGTGTGTGCCCGCCCTTCTCTCCCCTCCCCAGGAGCTCGGGGCGCAGAGCAGCACTGGGGAAGCCGGAACGCCCTCTCCACTCGCGAGACTGAGCAGACAGGCTCTTTAATAGAAACGAATCAAAGTCAGGCCTTAGAAAGCCCATTGCTATGGCAGCAGAATTCTCTGAAAGCGACAAAGCCCAGAGCCCCTCCCTCCCTTCCCCGCCCTGCCCTCCTTTTCCCTATCCCCCCCACTACCCCCGCGCTGCCTAGAGCCACGCTCGGAGCGCGCTCGGACGGGTTAATCACTGTAAAAACAAAGAGATGAAAGGCTCTCCAATTGGATAGCTCTAGGCGGCCTCCTCCCGGGTCTAGGGAGAGGGCAGAGGAGGGGGCCGCTGGGGCCTAGCTTCCCTGGAGAGCTAGGAAGGCTCTCCAGCCCTCAGCCGGGTGGGAGCCACGTCCCACCATCCCCAGGCGACGCCGCCCACACAATCTGGCGCCTCCCGAAGGCTCTTCAAGGCAGTTGGATCAGCAGAGACCGGCCTCCCCACTCCAACCACAACGAGGCCCGGACCTGCAACTACAGCTCCCCTCCCCCCGCCCAAAAAAAACCTGAGCACAAAACCCTGAGCTTTTTCAGGATCCCTAAGGAAATGTTTGGGATGGGGAGTGGGGGAGCGAAGTGGGGAGAGAGGAGGGCCTGTGGATGACTAGCTCTAAAAAACAAAACAACCACACAAAATTGAAATTAATAAACATTTATTAAATATTTGTAATATGATAACCTTGTCAATTGTCAAGTGTAGTTCTGTAAAAGTTAAATTTAAAATGGGATCTGGAGGCATTTTTATATCTTTGGTATGATGTGTAGTGGAGCACAGAAGGAGTTCTTAAAGGCATCAGAGTTTCTGTGTAAACTCCACCCGGGAGCCAGGGGCATGGAGTGCAAAGTTGATGGGTCCCTTTTTATTCTGTAACTGGTTCATTGGGGTCCCTGGCCCCACCTTGCATCTCATCTCAGCCCCACTCTCCTGCTCCAAGAGAGACTGCCAGGGTTCTCAGACACCTTCCTTCCCACCACCCCGTCTCCCTTAGTGAGAGGGAGACTCTGAGATGCAAGCAAGGCAGGGACATGTCTGGTCACTCATGTGTAAAAGGCCAGGCAGGCATGGGCCTATGGTCTCCAGCTGGCAGTCCTTCCTCCCACCCAGTTCAGAGTTTCTGCCCTACAGAGGAGGAGGCAGTGTGAGAAGAGCATAGAGAGACTCCTCTCCATAGGTCTGGGGTCCAGAGCGCCACAGAAAGAGTCGGGCTTTCCAGAGACTGTCTCTGAGATATGAGAAGCCCCTGGGCTCCTGGAAGGATGTGGAAGCTGGTGCTGGCCTTGGAGCATGGCCTCACTGCAGCTGATTGCAGGTGGATGGATGGACAGATGGACAGACAGACAGATAGATAGATGATGTATCTTTTAAGCCTGTAGGTCCAGGACCACCCAAGTGCCTAGTATCATGTAAATTAGTGTCATCCAATCCCTTGGCTACATTATCAAATCTCACAAAGTGAAAAGAGCTCCCCCACCCACCCACCCACTCCCCACACAGGCACATCACACAACCAAATTTATTACCTTAAAGCTCCTAATTTAGGGCCTTGAGACTCAGATACTCCCATGGTCAAGAATAGCAGTCAGAGGGCCTTCCTGGTGGCGCAGTGGGTTAAGCAACGCAATGAGGCAGACCACAGCCACTGTAGCATGAGTTCGATCCCTGCCTCCAGCCAGGGAGGGGACCCACATGGTGTGGCAGACCTCTCCTGCCTCGCCTGCTGCTCCCCTCAGCAGTGTCTTTCGGTATATCTGCCTGTTCTGCTCCCCACTGTCTCTAGTGAATCCTCTCACTGCCCTGAACTCTGACCTGTACCCCAGCTCTTGTATGTATAAATAAATAAATCTTTAAAAAAAAAAAGAATGGTAAGAAAAATGTCCTCCTGTTTCTGGGCCTTGGTATCTCCATAATAATAATAATAAAATTCATGGAAAACTCTGGATAGTGAATGGAAGAAGTGGCAAGAAAGGCCCACCCCTGGCCTGAGTGAGGTCGGTAGGCTGTCCCTGGCCCTGTGAATGCTCGGGGTGAGCAGTGGCATCAGCCGTGGCACCCTCGGGTGGTCACCCAGTGTGAGACAGTTCTGCCATTTCCCAGTCCTTGCACTGGACAGTTTCCTCTCTCTGTTCTGGTGAGGCCACTTTACTGGAGCCCCCAGGCTATTCTAGGGGATCTCTGGAGCAAGGTCCCAAAGACAGAATGGGGAGGGGAAGAGTCACTGTCCATGAGCTTTGCTCCCAGCTCCCTTGAATGAGGCAAAGGTTTCTCTGTCCTGTTTGCTTCTCTGGGGACTGCCATTTGTCCCTGATTATCACACTCATCACTGCTGGGGAGGGGGTTGCTGAGCTCCAGTGGGAGAGGGGATAGTGTGGGGTCACCACCCCAACTCAGTTCCCAAAACCCCCATAGGAAGGCTGCTCAACCCAGTCACTGCATCCATTTCCCTGGCACCCGCCCTCCCTGGCCACTGTCAAGTGCTAGGACCCTCTTCTAGGTCCTGGCAGGAACGCAGCCAGGTCCAGGCCATCAGAGCAATATCTCCATCTGACTTTTTCACACCTATTTTCTTTCCTGGGGACCCAAGCTTTTCTCACACACACACACACACACACACACACACACACACACACACACTTTTCTTCCTGGAGAACAGAACAAGGGCATGGGGACAGTCTTCTGACTCTTGTGGAGCATCAAACCCAGGCCCAGGTCCAGGCCAATTTAGAGCATGAAGCTTGAGCTTGCAGGAGAGGCAGATCTTACCATAATGGGGGCTTTTGTTTAAAAATGCAAAGTCTGAATCCAAGATCTGCCTCAAACCCAGCCTCACCTCTACCTTCAGTGGGTTCATTGTAAAATGGGGATAGCAGCACGTCCCTCAGTGGAGCTGTTGCTGGCATAAAAAGCATAAACAGTTGGCACCTGTGCTACTACCCACTGTCACAAATGAACGTGGTTCTGTAACAGTGATAACCATAGAAAGGGGAGGAGCCAGTTTCCCTGCCCTACCCAAAAAGTTGGGTAGCAAGGAGTTGAGCAGCAAGGAGAAGCTGAAGAAGACTAGAAGGAGAGTGGAAGAAAGGAAAGGACTAGAAGGGGGACATGGAGCAGAAAGACATGTGAAGAAGCCACAGTTACCTCTCGGCCTTGGGCTTGTACCGGGGACTTTGGGGGGAGGTGCGTGGATGGAGACACTTCAAAGAGACAGAGACATGGGTGAGAGACCCTTAGGAGACTGCTAATGGCAGCCTTTATCTTGACTTGTATTTTGGTTTTGGTGTTTTCCTTCCAGACTTGCCTGGCCCCTTCTACTCCTTTCCTATGGTTCCCCACCAGAAGGCACCTTTATGTGTGCAAAGCTTTGGGGCCTTAGTCTCCCCGCTTTGGGCCAACTCTGTTTGTCTGGACGCTTATTCACGAGGGGATGGAAGACTTTGGGTGCTTCATTTGAAAACTATATTCTTTCTTCTCTCTATTGCATACTAATTGCGATACAGTTCTTTGTGAAAGGTTTTACACACTAAGAGTATGTTTTATCTTATGTGGTGGGCGACAGAACCCATTTAGAGCAGGCAGGTTTGGGGGTGTCTTTCAGTTTGCCCTGTGACAATTTTGCAATTCACCGTCATGATGCTCATTCTCCTGTTCCCGCCCCAGCCCCAGGGATCGAAAATTGTAGCAGGGATTTTCTCAGGAACGTAAATCACATGCAATGTTCCTTTCTCTTTTCTCATTATTTTTAGTCAGTTATTGGGCATTTATATTCAAACACTGCTCTAACCTCATGGATATATTTCACTGTGACCCCAGTTTCCAGAAAACTACCACAGAGAAGCACAGAAAGGCTGGATAACCTGTCAAGTTTTACAGTAAGTTATGGAGCCCAAAACTGATCCTGATTCCATAGCTCTGCTGTGACACCCCAACAGGAACTTGGTCATTTCTGTGTCCACATCTGATGCCTTTTCCTCAGGTCAATTGCCTTCTTCTAGCCCACCAAAAGGGGCAAAAGCATTACCTGAGGAGTCTGTGACCTTAACTCCTGCACCTTGGAGAAGAGGGTTGAGCAGGTGTCTGAATGGGAACAATAAGACCCTAGAGGGGGAAGAGCAGCCTGGGTAACTAAGTGTCTTCTCATTTCCTTCTGGCTTACTGGCTTACTCCCTCCATTCTCATCACAGGTGCAGCCTCCATGCTGCTTCCTACAGTCATTCATAAAACTCCAGGTGCCCCTTCTGTGTGAGGCCCAAGCCTTTGGACTGCATAGCTGGCAAGGATGTCCCCATTCTGATAGGTGTTTAGGTCAGAGGCCAGCGGGTGGAAAAATGCCATCTGTCTCCACACTCGGGAGAAATGCCACTGCTCACAGGTCACACCAGCTTCAAGATTGGCTCTTACCCTGTGATGGGTCCTGGTGGACTCTAGTCTGCTGAATCAGAACCATCCAGAAGGGCAGCTGGGAGAGACTGAGGTTCAACTTAGGATCATCCCCCTCATTGTTCCATCAAAGACCTGATGGGATGCAGCCCCCATATGGGATGCTAGTCAAGGCCAACCACCTTCCCTGTTATCTGCCTTGACCAGCCTAATTTCCTCTCACTGCCCAAGAAAAGAAATATATTTATGGATACAAATGGACAAAAACAATGAGCTACATGCCATTGACTGTCAATTGGCTCAGGTTAGATAAGAGATCAGCAGCCAGTAGGAGGAGACAACTTTAAGTCCAAGTTCCTAGTTGGAAAATGGACACCCAGAGAGACAATGATTTGCCCCAAATCAGAGATAGTTAATAATAAGAAAGTGGGAGAATGGTGACCCACACCAGGAGGATGGTGCTTCCATAGCAAATGAATGGACATTCCCTCCAGGCCTATCTCTGCTCTAGGTTTCAGGAAAATACCTGTGAGATACTTGTCTCAGGGCTGATGGGTGACCTTCTGGGGTGAAGGCTTAACCCCTCTTAACCTTTGATCTCTAGCCATCAGTGCCCTCTTGGTCTCAACTCCTTCTCCCAGGCTAAGTGAGTACAAATCTGGTATAAGTCTGTACAGAGGCCACCTGGGGGGATAGAGAGGCCAAGAGGCCCAGTAGGACAGAGCCCGTTTAAGCCCATCAGATCAGATCAGCTTTACCCCAGTGAAGGGAACCCCGGAGGGAGTGAGGTGCCCCCCCAATTGCTCCCTGTAGAACAGTTGGCCTCCCACCCTGGCCCCTCTGTCCACATGCCCTAGTCCATAGCTGGGATGAGCAAAATGCTCCCAGAAATGGGGGGAAAGCATCTGGGTTTGAAAATCCCACAGACCCATGTAGAGCAGTCTCTTTCAGGGGAGCTAGAGGCTGGAAAAGCACCCACAGAGTTGGGGACTTATAGCCTACTTGAAAGAACAAACAACTTTCAAGTGCTATCTGGAGCACCTATTTCATTGCAAACTCTTGTTATGCTAATGAAAGATCCTTCCTCTTTATTTAATAGGGCACATCTCCAAAAGACCTCCTTGAGGCTACTTGTGTCTCTTGCTGCTGCCTTTGTGTGTAAGTAACTAAGAGTGCACCAGTGCTCTAGAAAACGGGCTGGGGCTTCACAATGTACCCAACAGCCATTCCCCTGAATTAGAAGCGACTGGAAAGGACGGGTTTCCAACATCTCATCTATTTAGCAGTCACTTCAAGGAAACCTGCCCCTCCCGGGAACACTACTGAGAACAGCAGCAGCCAGCCAGCAAGGGGAAAAATGTCTAACTGCACTGGGGATGCCTCAGGTTGTGCTGGGAAGGTGCAGATCTCTCCACAGGAGCCCCGGAATCAGACAGGCCCCTGGTTCTGTCTTCACTCTGCACTCACAGGCAGGATGTGATCTGTAGCCCTGCTCCAAGGAGCCACTTTCTCTCCAGTCCTGTGGTAAGAAAGGCAGTGAAGGTCAGGTGCTTTGGGAGCATTTGCCCTGGGCTTGTACCAGGCCATTTATTTTCTCACCGTTCTGGAGGCCCAGACCAGGGTGCCAGAGGACCTGGGTCTGGTTTGCCTTCTCACTGTGTCGTCATGCAGCAGAGAGAGCCTGCAAGTGAGCCCTGGAGAAGTGGTCTCTGCTCATCTGCTTTCTGGCTCAGGGTAACTGATCACACAAGGAAGGCGTGAACCCACAAAGGGCAGATTTGGATGAAGACTTTGGGAAAGAGGGGCCAGGGTATTTCCGGACACGAGACTGGCCCTTCGTGAACAGTGGGGTAAATCTCAGCTTTCATTTCTGGAAAAACGAAACTGGGATTTTTCCTCTGAACAGAAGGCCTGATGGGGGCAACTTTTTAGAAAGCTTAAGAGTACAGAGTAGGTTCTCCCCTTCCTTCTGTTACAGGGCAGGGAGAGGAGTACCCCAGAACCCCCAAACTTGTTTTTTTTAATAGGTTTTGCTATTTGCTGCATTAAGACAAATATAAAATTTTAAATGGAAAGGAACTTTAATATAATTAGGGTATAATATAGAAAGGATAAAGAATATAGTTACTAAGTTAAGTATTTAAAGTTATTTATTTTTTTGAGGGTAAAAGTTTAACTAAATAGGATTGGTTTAAAGTAAGGCTTAAAAGCCCGCTACACGTTTAAAGGACTTTTTAGTAGAGACCCATAGAAAAGGGTTAAAAAGAGTTAGACAAATTTGGGAGGAAAAGAGCAAAATTAAAATTAAGATGAAAGCTGCATTTGTTAACATTTTTATGGGTTTTTTTAAATTTATATTTGTTTTAACTAGTTTAAGATTAAAAAGCAAGGGCAGTTTTTTTACATGTGGCTTTGTTTCACGTACCTCCTCCAGGTCTCCTTGCTGCTCTCCAGCCTGCTTTTTTCATCTTTTCTTCTGTCCTTCTTTTTGCAGAATTTTTTTTTTTTCTTAGCTTTACTTACTTGGGGTCGAACCGGGATTCTGCAACTTTCCCCTTTTTCAGGACGACCCTGTTACACTTCAGAACGAGGCAGGACCTGCTACTCACCGGGCCTGCTCAGGGGTCAGTGACCTGGTCTCTCCTGCCCACTCATGTTAAGACTAATGTGAAGGGGAGTATAGCTGGAGGTAGGACTTTTAGAAAGTAATTAAGGTTGGATGAAGTCATAATGTGGGGTCCAATCTGATAGGATCAGTGTCCCTATAAAAGGAGAAAGAAAAAATTGATCTCTCTTCTCTCCTTCTTCCTCTCCTCCTCTTCTCCCTTCCCCACCTCCAACTTCCAGAACTGTGAGACAATTAATTTCTGTTGTTTTAAGTCCCCCAGTCAATGATATTTTGTTGTCAGCCTCAGCTGACTAGTGTACTTACCCTGTCCAGGCTTCAGACTTCTCATCTGTAAAATGGGAATAATAATAATGATGATACCTATGTTAAGGGAGCCTGGTCCAGTGTCAGGAACCATTGTAAAGGCTCAGTAAATGTCATTTATCACCAGGAGGATCGTCCTACCATGGGGCACTGCATGCCACCTACCTTCACCTGGTGAGGGGTGACAACCCAGATGTAGACTCCAAGTGATGCAGCAGTCTAGAGAAGCAGGACCTCTTAGAAGTCTTCTGGGGCCCAAAATGGCTTCCTGGGAGAGGAGAGCACTGAAAACCTTTTTTTTTTTTTTTCTAGAGCCTTTGTTGCTCCCTAACCCTCTGTTCTTTTGGGTAGGGGGTGGAGGAGGGTAGAGGCAGAGATCACAATGGAATCAGGGATAAGTAGCCAGCAGGAGGAAACAGCTGTAAGATGGGGCTCACCTGTGCCCCACTGCCCCCTCCCCTTACCTCAGCCCATTCTGGGGGCATGCAGGGGCAGGATGCTCACACAGAGTGAGGAGAGGGCCGTTGCCTTGGGGAAGAGAAAGCCCTCAAGAGCAGGCCACTGATCTCAAAGGGAAATAATGGGATTTTCTGGGATTCACATTGATCCCCAAAGGAGAAAAGCTTCTGTTTGCCTTTTTTAAGCCGCCAAACAAGGAACTAAAGCCTCTTTCAGCCCTGAGTCAGGGCTGTCCTCTCTGAAGTCCTTATTATCCCTGGGGCACCGGGAGAACAGGCCCCATTGCCCAGCCCTCCGTGCAGGGAGTTTTCCATGGGTAGAGGCTTGCCTGGTTTCCTAGCGACAGACACCTCACTGAACTACAGGCACCCGCACCTTGACTCATAGCTCCTGACTGTGGCCTGGTGAGGGCCTGGCTCCTGTCCTTGATCTGTCCAGGAACATGCTTCTAAGTCCAGGAGAACTCTACTCTGCAAGCCACCAGATGCCGCAAGTAACATCTCTCACCCCAGCTCCCTGACGATGACGATGACGGTGACGGTGACAATGATGACAGCAGTCAGAGTAGGA
The DNA here is from genome assembly GCA_019455555.1 of Galemys pyrenaicus. Lineage (NCBI taxonomy): Eukaryota > Metazoa > Chordata > Mammalia > Eulipotyphla > Talpidae > Galemys > Galemys pyrenaicus. Next base: position 1,844,136 of record JAGFMF010012151.1, on the reverse strand, counting down.
ACAGAGCTGCTAGTTCTTGAGTGATGCAAGGCCCCAGGCACTAGCCGCCTCTCCAGGGCTCACTTCCAAAGAGCTCAGCATCTAATAAGACAACCAGCGCTCTCCCCAAAGAGCTGCTCACAGCTCCAGGCCGGCCTCATGTGATTGCAGTGGGCTTCACCTCTTGCCACTGGAGCTGGCCTCTCACAGTAACAGATGTGTTAGCCACTGCTGCTCCATCTCTGAAACCTAACTATACATTCATAAACTCACACACACTCATGCCCACATACTCATCCCCAAACTTAGACTCCAGCCTTCTCTCTGTCCAGCTGTTCTATTTCGCTCCCTGGGACAGTACTCCACCCCAATTGCACTCCATGCCCCTGGTCAACTTCTTTAAGGTCAATAAAACAAGCCCATTCTTTCCTGACACCCCAGTCCAGGAATCTCAGAAGCCTCCCCCTGTCCTCTCACTTCTTCCCCTCCATCTTCCTTTGAGATTTGACTTTCTAAACATTTCAACTTAGAAATTGAATTTTATTTCAGTGAAATTCAGACTTTACAGCACACTTGGAGATAGAGTCAAAATTCCCTTTTTGGGTGCACAAGGCATGAGACTTGCCCACCTATCCAGAGTCAGCTCCCCCCAGGGGCCCCATCAACACAGTGTGTGCACGTAGCAGGCTGCTCTCTTCCAGCCCTGCTCTCTGGGCACACAGCCCTCTCTGTGGGAAAGGGCTTTCCCCTCTTGGGTGCATAGCCAGAGCCACTGCCTCGTGTGCCACTTTTTCCAAGAAACTTTCCCTGATCACCCCCACCACGTCCTATGTTATGTGTCTATGGCTGAGACTGCTGTTTTCTTTTCCGAAGGCAATGGAAATTTTAACTGGGTAAATGGTAAAGAGAAAAACTACATTTCCCAGCTGCCATTTTAGCCAGATGTGGTCATGTGACCACATTCTGGCCAATGGAATCTAAGCAAAAGGGGCATGCAGTAGAGTCCAGCAGCCTTTCTTAAGAGAGAGCTGGAGGGAGCCCTTTGCCTCTTCTCCAGGACTATGCCCTTTTGGGGAAGGGGGTGGATTGAGAGGCTCCCTGGAGGCCGTAAAATTGCAGTAGTGACCTTACCTTGAAGAAGAAGAAGAACTGATGGGGCAGGGAGCACCCTAAATCTCTCACCATGCTGCATTTGGACATCCAGCTGCCTGCTGGGTATTGTGACTCATCAGCCCTTAGGATTATCTCTGATCCCAGTGCTCTCCCAGGTGTGGGGTGTACAGTCAGCCCTCTGAGGAAGGTGGGGGGGCGCTGGTGGGAAGTCCTCCACAGACCTCTACTAAACCTTTCAGTATAGGATTAGCCTGAGCTGGCTCCTCCCCAACCAAATATTTCCATCCTTCTCTCAGTGACAAAGTCTGCTGTCCTCACCCCAACCCACCTGTAGTCGCAGCTCAGTGATGACTCTGAATGCTTAGAACACCCAAACTTCTACTCCCATGACACACTTGCCCAGGAAGGCCACTGTGACCAGGTTGATAGGCCATATTTGTCAATATAGGCCAATTTGAACCTGTGGGGTCAAATCCTAGGTCTGTTATTCTCCCCGTTTCATTCAACAAGCATTAACTGAGTGCCTATTCTGTGCTGATAGAACAAGGAGAAAAAAAATACACGTTCTACCCTGATGGAGCTTAGAATGGTGGAGAGGCTGATTTTTAACCACTGCTTGTGTGGATCTTTTGGTGAATGTCTTACTAGTACTGAGCCACCAGGAGGAGTTACAAATGCTGACATTTCTGTGGATGAGGAAGTTCTTAACCTGGTTAAGGGGATGGGATACTTGGCAGAAGGATGTATGCATTTCATGTTGGAAGAAGGGGGCAAAATATGTTCCACTCAGTACAAACAGCTTATGCAAAGGCCCTGTGGCTAGTGGGAGAGTGCTCTATACTAGAGACTGGAAGGAAGGCCAATGTGTCTTTAGTGCGGAAAATACGAGGGAGTGTGAAGTAGAGATGAGACTGAAAAGGTAAGCAGGGGCCAGAGCCACAAAGAGCTCCTGGCAGAAGATGGAGGTGACGTAAAGGCTCCAAGATTGGTTTATGTTTTTGAAATGCTGTTCAGTTACAGACAATGTAGTTTGAAGAAGTCACACCTCTCTGAACTTCGGTTTTCTGCTCTACTATATGATGGTGCCTTTGAGCTTGTAGACAGAATTGAATGAACCTCTGAGTGCAGCATATGACACAGTGCAGGGCCTGTGGTAACAGCCCATGAGAGCTGCCGTTCCTGGGGCTGAGACTGTCCTGGGGCCCCGACGTGGACAGGGCTGAGAAGTGGGCCCTGTTCAGAGGGTCTCTTATTGAGTGAGCCCGGAAGGCATGTGCTGCTGCAGTGGCTTCTCTAAGACAAGAACTAAAGGCATTCAGAAAAAAGCGGTCTGAGAAGTAAGGACCAGAGTCAGAATTCATGGCCCACCGCTAGAGCAGGGAGGAGAAGGGCAGCAGAAGAGGCCTGGCTCCCTGGGTAGGATGTGGCTTACGCAGGCCTCAATTCAGGGCAGAGACTGCTGCCATTCTGAAAACAAGGACATGAAGGTCAGGAAGGTGAATTTCTTACTCAGAACCACTTAGTTAGCAAGTAATAGTCAGGCTATGAATCCAGACTGAAGCCGACAAACTTGGAGCCAGATTCAGACCAGCAAGGAGGCGCAGAAGCTCAGGGAGGGGCAATGAACCTGAGAGGAAAAGGGAGAGATTCATAAGGACCAGGCCCACCCAAGAGCTTTCCTGTCCTGTCTTTCCCAAGGCCTAATTGTCCAGCTTCTCCTGGGTGCTGGAAAATTGAATTCCTCTCTTTCTAGCCCACCTCATTCTGGAGTAAGTCCTACTCCTGACATCCTGACAGAACTGAAGGCTTCCTGGAGGAGGTGTCAGTGACACTATTGATGGGTGGCAAGATTTAGCAAGGGAATGCTAGGTAGAGTCCCATCAGATTCAGACACCAGAGATGAGAATGGGAACCGCACAGCATGGTTGGGGACTGGGAGCATTTAGGATGAGGGAAAGGCAGGAGGGAGGGAGGATTGGGACATGCCCTTGGGATCAGCTCCAGGGGGGCCTGAAGCACCAAGCAAAGGAGCCTATTTTCAACCTTTAGACAATGGCGTGTGAGCAGAAGACTCACAATATAAAGATTCCTCTTTATCATTGAGATGGACTTGGGGAGGGGGTGAGCAGAAACCAGGTCAGTGCCTTGGAAGCCCATTGGGGCAGGTGTTTGCCTGGCGGCTGGTGGGCAGGATGAGGCAGGTGCAGAAGGCTTTGGCCCTGGCCCATCCCCTCCCGGCAAAGGCTCTCCAAGGCCTGACTTTGGCCCAGCTTGCTCCCCTGCTGATGGCTTCTGCCCCCATCTCCGCCCCCTGCCCCCCCCCCCCCACAGCTAATCAGCTTAGGATGGCAGCAAATGAAGGTTAGAACTGTAGAGCTCTCACTCTCTGCAGCTACAAATTAACACTTCAATTAAAAGCCCGCCAAGCCAGACCTGACAACCACACTCTCACTGGGTGAGGATTTAATTAGGACATGGTAGGGAGATGGCAGGAAGGAGGTGACCTGGGAGGCCCCACCTGAGCTGACCACCTCTCCCGGCCTATTGTCTCCAGTCCACAGGCTAGCTCAGACTGTGCGCTGGAGACCACCAAGCTCACTGGTAGCAGCAGAGTTTCTCAGGATGCCACAGAATACCCTTAAAGGGGAGGAGGTCTTGTCAAAAATGCCTATTCCTGGACCTCCCCCAGTGCCCCTAAAGCTCAGCCCAGGGCTCTGCTCTTACGCATTGCAAGGGTGGGTTCTGGTGCCTGTGAGCATCTGAGAACTAGCACTTTGGTAGGTTGTGAAAGCTATGGAGTGGGCCCAGATGAGCAGGGATTTTTAACAATGGAATGGAGCATCAGAATAGGAAGTACTGGAAGGCATGACAGAGAGTGGGAGAGGTACTATTTTGTGAAAATTCTGCTTCAGTTATGTGTGTGTTGGATTCCTATGACACACACATGCACACACACATTTTCATACTCATAGTAAAAATAAGTTTGAAAAATCCTTTATTCACTCACTACTCTGCAGCAACAAAGAGGTGCCAACATCCCATTCAAGGGTGTGTGTTCAGCAATAAAACCCATAAGTGCTGTCCCTCCAAGCTCGCTGACCCCCGTGTGCCCACTGGCAGCCTCCCTTCTGCCGGATGTCATCTGCAGACAGGTAGGAGGGTGCAGCCACTTTCTGGGCCCCGCTGGGGCTGCTGTCAGAAGGGATCCCAAAGAGACCTGAATTGGGGCTTGTGCTGATGTTCATCACAGAGCCCCCAGGGCAGCCTCCCAGCCACCCTCAGAGCCTAGGGTAACACCAAAGGTCACAGCTCAGTGCCACTGCTCGGGAGCAAGAGAGGTAGGTACAGGACAGGGCCGGAGCAAAGGCAGGGGTGGATGGAGGGAAGGCCTGGGTGTGTGGGAGGGTGGGGCAGGCGCCAGGCTGCCTTCCTGAGTGCCGCATTCCCAGTCCTGCAGCCACGCCATCCCTGCCCTCTCTGCCTTGGAAATCCCTTTGAGTTGCAGAGGGCAGATGGGGGTCAGAGAGTGATGAGCTCTGGCCCCAGCTCTGTTTGAAATAGAAGCATCCTGGGCCAGGGGCGAGCCCTGTGAGGTGGGGTCGCCACCTCCAGGGCAGCGGCATCCCCTGGCCTGGGCTGGCCCGTTGCTAGGGCCCCTCTTTGGAGGCATCAGGTTATAGGGCCGCGTGGAGCAGCCCATCTGCCGGCTAACTTCTCACTTTCCCCCTAAGGCTGCCTGTGACCCGGCTCCCCAGGCTCTGGCCCGTGTGTAAAGTGGCGGGGGGCCTTTATTCCCACTGAGCCCCTTCTCAGCAGCCCGGCAGCCAAACTGCTCTTGGATTACATTTTGATGAGTTTTCAATTTAGGCCCAGCAGACAAGGGAAGGGAGGGGATGGGGGTGAGGGGGTGGGGGCGGGCAGGGGAGCCTGCGGAATAAATGCAACAGATGGGTCCAATTGTGCAGCCTGGGCAAATGAAGGAAGACATCTGTAGCTCCCGAATACTGGTGGTCTGAAACGCAATTAGCCCTCTGTGAAAGGGGCCCCTCGCAGCCCCCTCGGCCAATCCCCTCCGAGGCACTGCTCACGTTACAATGGCCTTGACCACAATCCATTGAGCAGAAAAAGGAAAAAAGAAAAGAAAGAAAGAAAGAAAGATTAATCCAGGAGTTGCTGGGCGGTGGGGCTGTGAGGAGAGCGGCTTTGCTGGAAAGGAAAGGTTACTTACGTTTCTGCTTTTCTCTCTTTTTTCTTCTCCAGTATCTACTGTAGGTCCTTACTAAAGAGAAGGAAAGAGAGGCGTGTCTTATTTTCTGGCTTGGTGAGGCTATGTGGGCCCACATCTTGAGTGGTTATTAATCTGAAAATGGCTCAGAAACCTCAGTTTTCAGTGGACTTGTTTGGAGAATAATGATTGAAGATGCAAGTCCCTGTGGTTGAAGTGGGCCCCACCTCCCGGCCCTGAGGGGTGAGAAACTTGTTATGTGATAAGACCCCTTCTGCACGTGATAATTATAATGACTGCTGTGAGTTTCAGGGAGTTGTCTCGTGCATGCAGCTGGAAATGGGAGGGTTCTGCCTCTTCTCTGCTCTCAGAGAGACCAGCTGACAGTAGGTCCCCCCCTCTGCCCTTGCATATTTGTGACTGGTGGTGCCTGGTAGATAGGGGGAAGCCCTATATCATGGGGTGTCAGGGCACCTTTAGATAGCCCCACCAGCATGTTCCCTCCTTGTTCACAGGGGTTTGGGCCAAAAGATGGCAGCTCTCCCCACCTCCTAGAGACCAGTTCTTGGGTGCCCAATAAGTGGGTTCTACCCTGCCAGAACCTTTAGGTGGTTGGCACAGTCTGAGCTGGGCCACAGAGTCCCCTTAGGACCCCCACTGGGGGCTTGTCTTGTTTTTATGGACTAAAAGTGGAGGGCACATTGTAGCGGCAGGAAAGGCAGGGGTGGCACTGGAGCAAGGTTCAGGATGGTTCTGGGCAGATGGGTCAAGGAAGGAGAGTCTTGGAGCCCTCGGTGGCTTTTCATACTTTATTTAGTAGAGGTGGCCAGGTACATGGCAGGCATGGGTGCCTGCCAGCCTCCCAGCCCCCAGCGCGTCTCACCCTCTCGGCTGCTGCTTCTCTCACTGGTACTGTCGGTCCTGTCGGTCGGTCCTCGCAGTTCTGGCATCCTCATGACGCCGCCCATTTATGCCCGTGTCCCAACTCAGGTGCACCCACTTGACCATGCCCACCCAGGAATGCTCGCAGCACCGCAGGTGTCCATCATCAGTGGTGGGAGGGTGGAAAGACCTGATCAACCTTTACCCTACACACATGCTCCTGTCATCACTTATATTTAATTGTGATAAAATATACATGACATAAAATTTAGCAGTTCTAACATTACCATTCAGTAACAGTAAGTATATTCACTCTGTGCACCACTAGCTCCACGCCTCTCCAGGACTTTCTCATCTTCTCAAAGGAAACTCTACTCATTAAATACCAACTCCCCATCCTCAAGGCTCTGACAACTACCACTCTAATTTCTGTCTCTGAATTTACTTTTTTAAATTACCTCATCTAAATGGAATCTTACAGCATTTCTCATTTTGTTCAGGCTTATTTCATTTAATATAATGTCATCAAGGTTCATTCCTATTGTACTGTATACAAGAACTTCCTTTTTAAAAGATTTATTTTATTTACTTATGCATACAAGAACTGGAGTGTAGGCCAGAGGTGTGGAGTTAGTAGGATTTACCAGAGACAGAATAGGGAGCAGAACAGGTGGATCTAATTAAATATACTGCTGAGGGGAGAAGTGGGCAAGACAGGAGAGGTCTGCTGTGCCACGTGGGTCCCCTCCGTGGCTGGGGATCAAACTCATTCCACAGTGGCTGGCAATGGCTTGATAACACTGAGACTTTAATCCCTGCACCACCAAGGAGGCCTCTGTATATAAGAACTTTCTTTTTAAGGCTGAATCATATTCCATGGCAAGCGTACTCCACATTTTGTTTATCCATGCATCCATCGACATTTAATTTATTTGCATGTTTTGTTAGAAATAATGCTGCTATGCAAAAAATAAATATCTTTTTGAGTCCCTGATTTCAATTCTTTTAGATATATATATACCCAGAAGTAGAAATGCTGGATCATATGGAATTCTGTGCTTAATTTTGTTTCATTTTTATTGGTTTTTTTTTTCCCTTTCTACATGAAGTCTGGAAGCTCTAGATGAATGAAATACCAGTTCAGTCCCCAGAAGATGCACTTTTAATACCATATTGATGCCAGCATCTAAGAGTTGTAGAAAACTGATGCTTGAGTTTACTTGCTTTGGTTTGCTGATTTAGAACTGTGAGTGATACAACCACCAGGAATTCTGATAGAGCCAGAAGCTGGTTAGTGACGCTGATTTGGTCCACATTCCTTCCGATTCAGGTTCCATCAAGGCATGCTTGTCCCATTCTTATCCCAGGTCAGCCACAGGTGCTTAAGTGATCCAGCTTTGTTGTCTTTACAATTATTCTTATATGTGTTGACACACAGTATAGATGTTTGGGCTTAGTTTTTTGGTGTTTCATTAACCAAGTGCTCTAAGATTCAGGGATTTCCTGGTTAGTGGCACTGGGTGGTATTTTGTTACTCAAGAAAGCCAAAAATGAACTGAATTCTGGCTATGTTTCTGAGAACCGTGTTTCTCTTGTGGGCACACATACAATCCCCTTTCCCTAACCCCTATAGGGGGCATAGAATCAGTTTGGAAAAGTTGGTGATCGCCCACCCCAGATTTCTTAGGATAGCCCCAGTTTCAAGTACCGTATTCTGTATGTCATTTCCATGAATCTTCCATATGTCCAGAAGTCTCAGTGTTCTATCATCCAGACTCTCACTCTTGTCCTGGAAATAGGACAAGTTTTGTGACAGGTCACATGCCCCAGAGTTTGAAAAAAGGAGTTACCCATACCCTAAGACTTGCAATCACCAAATCTTGACGATTGTTTGTGAATTGGTTCCCTCTGGGGAATCTTCTTCCAGGTCTGAGCTATTCCTCCAACATGGACATAAAAATCCCCAAACAAGTTCTGCCTCGGGGTCTCTTGGAACCCAGCACCACCAAGCTTATGCTCAGGGCCTCTCCCTCAGCTCCCTTCCAAGTGCCAGCTGCCCATAACCAATTCCCTGGGCCTTCATTCAACTCCCCAACAAGCTTAAGTTCTCCGTTAGAAATGGCACCCTACTCAACCCTTGTCACTGTAAGGATCCATCCAGTGGGTTTGGGATGAAACTAGCACTGGGGCAAGGAATGGCAGCCCTGCACAGCTGCCACACTTCTCAGGTCATGTGCCTAGACCATTTTTGCAGGAATTCCCATGGTTGGTTCTTGAGTATTCTGCAGAAACTGCAGGCCACGCTTCACCCACAGGAACTGGTCAGGAGAATAGGGGACCCTTACCCGAAATATGCAACCATGTACCCCTGATGAATGGACATGCCCCCCAGGCCCTCATCAGGGGATCTTTCACCCACATACCTGGAATCAGAACCCCACTTCCTGTTTCAAATTGCACAGGAGATCCTGGCTTAGCCTAGCACGAGCATCTACAAAAAGAATTGTACACATCATGTACAAATAAAAGGAACTCGAAGTGCAGGTTCAACTGATACCAGCATTTGAAGTTCAAAATGCACTGTAAGATGCTGTCGCTGTTTGAAACCACCCCACCCAGAGAAATTGGCTCTCACCCCTTCATGCAGTACGTTTATTGAAGCCTACCGATGAACCAGGCTCAGTTTTAGCACTGAGCATAAAACAGGGACAAGATAAGACAAGGGCCCTCTACTCAAAAGGCTGACTTCCTAGAGGGGCAGGGAACTAATGAAGCAAATAAATATCTAATAGGTAGTGATACTTGCTATGGAGAAAATTAAGCAGGAGCTGGTAGAGACGTCTAGTGTTCAAACACTGCCAATTTTCTCTTAGAAGGTCTGAGCAGTATGAGAGGCTGACAATTCTCTGCCTTGTGTGGTTGGGTGGAGCCCATGAAACCAGTCATGGCCAATGAACTGTGAGTGGAAGCAACACAGGCTGCTTCCAGGACGCACCATTTAGTTGCTAGTGCCCCCTCTAGCCCTCTTTTCTTCTGTCACAGTGACCGACAAAGTTGCAGAGACAGATCTTCACATCATCTGTTCCCTAAGGGACAATTAGATTATTTCTACCACATAGCCCATTTTTAAAACGTTTCCCTCTGTTTTTATAATTGAGGTAGCATTGTTTACATCACTATATATATATTTTAGGAGTACAGGTTCACACCTCTTCAAATGTAGGTTGACAGCTAGCCCCACCACCAAAGTACCTATAACCCTCCACCACAGTCTACCAGACCCCCTCCTCCCTTTACTGAGCACCCTCTCCTCTTAGAAGCTCAGTTCTACTGCCAGAATCCACGGATCTATATTGTTTGTTCCTCTGCTTTGTTTCTTCATATTCCACGTAGGAATGAAATCACCTGGTACTCGTCTTTCTCCTTCTGACCTGTTTGTTTAGCATAATCCTTCAAGTTCCATTCTTGTAGTTACAAATGGGAATATTTCATCCTTTTTCTTACTGAGTAGTATTCCATTATGTATATCACACATCATCCTGTCTCATCACCCATTACTGGATGTTTCATAATTTGGCTATTGTCAATATTGCTGCAATGAACACGTCTCTTTTTGAATTAATGTTTTTATATTCTATGGACAGACACCTAGAAGTATAAATGCTGGATCATATGGTAGATCCATTTTTAACTTTTTGAGAAACTTCCATCCTATTTGACATAGTGGCTCACCAACTGACATCACCACCAGCAGAGTACAAGGGCTACTTTTTCTCCATAGCATCAATCACCCCACTCATTTGTGCAGCTTAACTCATTCTCATTAAAACACAGTCAGGGACTAGAACAGTGGTTCATAAAATTCTAAAGACTCCACACAAAATTATTAACATAAATTCAGTAAAGTTGCAGCATACAAAATCAATATTTAAAAGTCAGTTGAATATCTATATGCTAATAATAAAATATCAGAAAGAGAAATTATAAAAATAATCCCATTTACTATAATGTCAACAAGAAAGAAATATTTAGGGATAAATTTAATTATAAAAAGACCTCTACACTGAAAACTATAAGACATTCATGAAAGAAATTGAAGAAGGTACAAATAAAAAAATTTCCTGTGCTCATAGATTGAAAGACTTAACAGTTAAAATGTTCATACTATCCAAAGCAATCTACAGATTCAGTGTAATCTCTATCAAAATTATTATTATTTACAATATCCAAAGGATGGAAACAGACTATGTGTCCATCATTGGATAAAGAAGATGTGATACATACACACTCACTCATCAGAAATATTATTCTGTCTTTAAAAAGAAGAAAATCCTCTCAATTCTGACAAAACGTAGTATGCTTAGTGAAATAAGCACTGTTGGGGCCTCCCTGGTGGCACAGCGGGTTGAGCACTGCTCTGTGAAGCATCCACTGCACAGCAGCGCGAGTTCGATCCCCGGCCAGGGAGGGGACCCACATGGCGCAGCAGACCTCTCCTGCCTTGCCCACTGCTTCCCTCAGCAGTGTATTTTAGTAGATCTGCCTGTTTTGCTCCCCACTCTATCTCTGGTGAATCCTCTCATCTCCCATGACTCTGGCCTGTTCCCCAGCTCCTGTATGATAAATAAATACATCTTTAAAAAAAAAGAAAGAAGCATTGTCAGAGAAAGATAAATAATGCATGGCATCAGTTATATGTGGATTCTAAAATAAAAACACATGGAAATAGAGTAGAATGGTAGTTTCCAGGAGAGCTAATATATAACATGATAACCATAAATTATAATGCTATATTATATAATTAAAATGTGTGAGAAAGAGTAGAAAGTAACCCAAAAAGTTATTTATGAAGTGATGTATATGTTGATGAATTTGATGATGTTTCATGAATATCAAACCATCATGTTGTATACTTTATAATTTTATTTGTCAATTATACCTTAAAGCTGAAAAATATAAATAAGTGAAATAATTACATCATGTTAACATAAGACATGTTTTATGAAAGAAAAACTATTTTCAAAAAAAAATTAGTGATAAGCATGACATCGCTTTACGTTTTTGCAAGTTAATTTAATGCCTGACTATATAGAAGACAATTAGCATGACATAGCTGCTTCTGCATTCAAGCTGGTCCGATAAATTGCTGAAGTATAGGAAAATATAGTCTCACCCAAATATGGAGTTAGAAAATAATAGTCCTCTTTTTGCATAAAAAGTCATAGATAAAAGTAGACATAACAATCTGTTTCCTTGATTAAGCTCTCACAAAATACTAGGCATTTCCTCTTAACTACTTTGGAGTGAGATATTATCTCCATTTGACAGTTCAAGAGCCTACATTCTTAGTGTGTGTGAGTTACACTTTTTCATTTTGAGGGTAATTTTTTTAACATAATTTCAAACATAAAAAAAATTGCAAGAATTCCATAATATGCAGATTCACTAATTAACATTTCCCCATATTATTCTGTCAGTCAGGGTAGGTAGGTAGACAGGTAGATAGGGAGAAGATAGCTAGCTAGATACATACATACATACATAGACAGATAGATAGACAGGTAGGTAAGTAGAGATAGGAAAATCTTTTTTATTAACTGAATCATTTGCGAGCCAGTGGCAGATGGCATAACTCTTAATCCCTAAGAACTTCAATGTATATTTCCTAAGAACAGAACATTTTTAAACATCATTTAAGTACAATTTTAAAAATTAGGAAATTTAATATTGGCATATGCTAATATCTAATGCCCAGTCCATATTCAAATTTCTCCAATTACTCTAACAATGTCCTCTTTACCTATTTTGCCTCCAGCTAGGATCCAGTCTAAAATCACACATTGCACCTGGTTTTCTTGTCTCTCTGATCTCTTTTCAGCTGGAGTGCTTCTTCAGTCTTTATTTTTCATGACTTTACATTAAGGGTTTACATTTTGGCAAGGACACCACAGAAGGGAGGTGGTCTCAGCACATCACTTGAAGGGGTAGTTGTTTAAATAATGTGATATCTTCAGGAATCTTCACTCTGAAGCTACTATTTCCCCCTGTAATTGATAAGTATTTTGTGAGGAACCTTCTTTGGAATCTAAGTATTCTCATCCTCACCAAACTTTCACCTATAAATTTAAAGATTTATTTATGCATACAAGAGCTGGGGTGCAGGCCAGAGGCGCAGAGGTGAGAGGATACACCAGAGACAGAGCCGGGAGCAGAACAGGCAGATCGATCGAAATACACTGCTGAGGGAAGCAGTGGGTGAGGCAGGAGAGGTCTGCTGTGCCATGTGGGTGCCCTCCCTGGCCTGGAATGGAACTCTCCCTGCTGTGCCTCAGCTGCTTCACAGTGGGTGCTCAACCCGCTCCGCTACCAGGGAGACCCTCACCTATAAGTTTAAGCATCATGGATGATTTTTGCCTAAGTCATTTATTTAATGTTTGCAGAATGATGATTTTTCTCACTCCATCATTCTTTTCTACATCCACTATTTGGCATTCTACTCCAAGGAAAAATTCTCCCTTCTCCCCCATGTGTCAATCATTCATACCAGTTTAGACTATTGGATTCTTATTTTAATCAATGTTAGTGTTTTCCTATCGTTATATTTCTTTTGTTGTACTGATTGCTTGTTCCAGGTCTGACTTGAGGAGGCCTCTTCCAGTTACCTTCTGAGTCATTATGCTATGTCCCCATCACTGTTTGAAGATTTCCTTACTTTATTGCATTAAAAAAAAAAAAAAGTTTGAGGTTCATCATGTACTTTTCCTGCCCAAGGAGTCAGTCTTTTCCCAAGCAGCCAGTGGTTTTTCGCTTTTTTTTTTTTTTACTTAAAGTAAGGAATGATACTTAGAAGCCAAGATCTGGCTATTAAGTGTAGTCTTTGAAACTGGGGCATTTTGCTTCTAGCCTCTCCTATTGCACAGAGCGAGGTACTGGAAGTAGGTCCCATCGCATTGTATGCAATTTATGTGCTGATTCCTCCAGTCCTATTGCAACCCACCTCACAGAGTTCTTCCTAATCTTCCTCTGTTCCGTTTTTTTTTTAAAAAATCCCTTCTCGTGAGAATCTGGCACTCAACATTATCTATTGTTTGCATTGATCGTGCAACTCACAGAAAGTTGGTAAACCCACCTCCAGTGAAAAAGATACCTTCTGAGTTTAGTATTTGTAATCTCCCCACGTACCCCATCCCCCACTTAGACTAAGGGTTTAGAGTCAACTTATTGTGTTTACAAGGTATTTAGGTTTCTTTTCTTTTCCTTCCTTGGTTTTGTTATTCATTCAGTATTTTTTTATTCTTTGGTCGTCAGCTGAGGCATATGCATGTCTATTTTTATTCCACTTTAGCATTTCCTCTATCTTGTTAATCTCACGAAGCCTGGATCCTTAACTACTACCTGTTGTCACAATTCTTGTTCAGGTGCGGGCCCACGCTGTGTGGGGTTTTTGAACATAGTTCTGTGATTTTTCCTAGTCCCACAACAACATATGTTGCATTCATTCTGATTTACATTTCTGAATTTAGAATTAGGTACCAGCAAACAAAATATATATGCACATATTCCCAGCCGTGCTTTCTAAATTGAGCAGCTGCAAACTCTTCCTTCTTTTCACACTTGGGTTGTTCTTTTCCCACTCCTGGCCTTTGTCCCTGCTATTCCTCTTCTCAGACATCTCTGTCCGTCCTCACCGGGCCCAAGCCTCTCCCTCCAAGTGGTTAGTGACAGAGTGGGCACAAGGAGGTCGTCTTTGGTTCAGCTACTGTCTCACTGATGGCCCCTATGGCCACAGGTGCCCTTTACTCCTGTCTCAGCTTCTTTGAGGGGCGACTTCCAAGCAGGCCCTGGCAGAGCTCTCCATCCTGGTTTGGAGCCACCCACCTTGGTCTCTCTGTGAGAAGCCTCTCCTGGAGGAAGAGGCAGTGGACTCGGGAGCAAGGAATGAGGTCTGGGGCAGAATCTCTTCTTGAGTCCAGATTCCCTGGAATCATGTGTTCTTGTCAGTCTCCCACTCAATCTACCAAGTCCCACATGGGGAATTCAATCCAAAAGAGGAAAATTTAAATTTAGATATCAAATCTCATCATCCCCTTGCTCAACAGAGTAGCTCCTCACAGGGTCCGTCAAGTGCTCTTGACTTCCGGCCAGCACCTTCAGCTTCAGGACTTTGGGTCAAGTTTTTAAGGATTCAACCTCTGCATGGGCTATAAGGCATGTGGCAACCCCTGGTCTCCAGCCCCGAGCTGCTAACCACCATCTGGGGCTCTCAAAGGGTAAGCTCAGTTGTGTTTAATATCTTGCCACTGAGAGAAGCTCCTGCAGAGCAGTGCTCCTGCTAACGCACAGCCCCAGGATGCACTCGGGCTTCCTGTGCCACCACCCTGGCCAGACTGCAGAGACCGGCAGATGCTGGTTCTGGCGTTCAAGGCAGTCTGTTTCCACTTGGGGACAGCGAGTGCAAATTTAGCTCTTGCCACACCTCGCTCTGCGTGCACTTCTAATGAGGCAGCACATACACGCACACACACAAGCTGTTACACTGCGGACACGCTGCAGCTTTCCAGTGAGAGAGGATTTCAAGGGTGTATTTTTATAAGGAAGAAATGACATAAGCGTCCCTCTTTGTTATTTAAATTTCATGAAAATCAACTATAGATGGTGTGTAATTGAGCACAGAATAGGGCCCAGAATATATTCTGAAATAACGGGAGCTCTTTTATCGGGTTATATATGAAGGGAAAAAAAGTCAAAGAAAAGCAAAATCTCCATGCAAAATAATGAACTACTTGAGAGAAGAAAAAAAAAGAGATGGGATCAAGCAGGGCCGGGAGAGTATTCAAGGGACTGATTTAAAGAAGTCGCTTTGGAGTCTGGAGTCTGGGTTGTGGTTATTATGGGTTGACTTGGTCCCAGAACTAGGCCGGACACAGAAGGTCAGCCAGGAGACAGGGCTGGCAAGTGCCGATACAAGACCCCAAGGTGGGCCAGGTGACCCAGGTCCTGCATAAGAACAGGAAGGGCTGTAGGTCCTACGAGAACCCCTCCCTCAGGTCCTCCTCCCCACTCTCTCCCCTCTATCATCTGTAGCCTGTACCCCTGGAGGCAGTGAGATAGGCTTCTAGGCACCCTGGTGATAAACCAGAGCCCATTGGGTTGGTCGAGGGGACTGAGTCAGGGGCGGCCTGATAGTGCTTGCTGGACCTGCACTCACAGGCTCACTAACATGCTTCTTTCTCACCAAAAGAGAAAGAGGGCCCTCTCTTTAGCCTCCCCCTAACATCCCACTCCCCATGCCAACAGTGTAGCTTCTCTTCATCTGCCACTCACCCTATGGACACCTGGGCTGAGATTTTCTTTCCCTGAAATTCCACTAACCCAGCTGCCTAATAGGGAAGACGTTATCTCTCAAGAGGGTTTATAGGATAACTTAGAATACAGTGCCTGGTCAGCGGGGCACAGGTGGAGAGTGAGTGGAACATGTGCACAGATGGAAGAACAAAACGTAACTCCAAAATTGAAATTAAAAAAAGAAAAATGTGGGAAAACAAAAGTATAAGACAAAAGGAAGGGAGTGAGGGAGGGATAGAGAGAGGGAGGGAGAGAATGGGGGAGGAGAGAGGGAGGGAGGAGGAAAAATAATACAGTGCCTAGTACAGTGCAGGCCACATGATAGATACTGAAAGTGGGGCCCTATTTCCTTCTTTCTACAGCCCCCAAACCCTCCATTCTTTCCCTTCTGCTTTTTCCTGCAGGCTGCAGGCTGCTGCCCCATGTGCCCTGTAGCTGGATCAATCTTTGAGGTGTGTGTAGCCCTGAGGTCTTGGCTGCGGTGGGCACTGTCAGACCTAGGGAGACAGTAGCTTCATGAAGCTCTGGGGGGCTGAGAAGTCCCCAGAAACTTCCACAATGCTGCTGCTGCAGGTGCTGCTCTCCATGCAGCCTCCAGAATGCTCTTATCTACTCCTTTATTTCTTCAGCACCCACTGTGTGCTTGGTGGTGCCCGGACCTCAATATCTCCCCGGGCACAGCCTCATGAGAACACTAGCCCCAGCCTTCTCCCCAGGCAGAGCCAGTCCAAGCTCCTACCTAGGACTCTCCTGGTCACACTGAATTGCAATGACAGAAACTATTCTCCCACTAGACCATGAACGCTGAAAAGCCAGCACTGGGCACGGAACTCAACAGGTGCCACTTTCGTGTCGTTTGAAGAAGAAAAGTGGAGACTCAACACTTTCTCTGGATGTGCCAGCCCCTCTGGGTGAGTCTGGCCTGGACTGAGGAAGGTGGGCTCCAAAGCCAGGAGCCCTGCTTTAGCTATAGAGCAGGGAGCGGGATCGGAGCGCCACCTATCGGCAGTTTCTCGGACTGCCAAAAAAGGACTGACTTCGTTGGGGGACCCTGACCACCTGGGGGTGGCCGCTGCGACTGTCCTGTCATCCACGATTTGCATCGCCGTTGCGCGGTCCAGGCTCCACTCTACACACGGCCTCTCAATAAGCAGCAAATGTGGCCACCTCACTGAGAGTCAGTGTGGGGGCGTGAGTAGCGACTCCTGAAGAGCATTCAGGATTTCCAGGGCAGGAATTCCTCAGACACGGATCCCATTGGGAGGCTTTGGGCAGGATTCCACGGCTTCTCTTACAGTAGAGTGGCGGCAAGGGCCTGCTCCCTGGGCACTTTCTGGCTTTAGGGTCAGACAGACTCAGTAGGAATCCCAACTGCTACTTAGAAGCTGTGTGATCATGGGCAAGTTCCTTGCCCTCTCTGTGCCTGTTAACCTACCTGTAAAACAAGCTTCATGGTAGTACCTACCCTTTAGGATTACTAAGAAGATGAAACACCTTATCTGTAACCCAGATTCTCAGACGCCCACTGCTCCCAAGAGACAGGTTTCTCTTCCCAAATAACCATCACGAGTCTGGATCATGGTAAAAGCCAGCTTGTATCCTTGTCTGCGGGCTGAGTTGCCCCTCCCTCAAGTCCTGCTTGCTGCTATTCTTTCATTTTTCTTCCTGACTCAAGCTTCTCTTGCCATGTAATTATGAGCTTTCTCAGGCCTTGCTGACCCCCAACCTCCTTAATAGCCCTAAACCTGACCAGAACCAGACCAGACTAAAAGAATAGCCAGAGGGCACCACAGTGCACGCTAGAAAACACCAAGCTAGCCCCTGGTGTGGCAGACTCAAAGCCCTGAGCCCCAGGACCTCCTGACCCACTCTCCTGGGGTCCCTGGCTAACCCCTCCTGGACAATGGATGCT
The DNA here is from genome assembly GCA_019455555.1 of Galemys pyrenaicus. Classification (NCBI taxonomy): domain Eukaryota; kingdom Metazoa; phylum Chordata; class Mammalia; order Eulipotyphla; family Talpidae; genus Galemys; species Galemys pyrenaicus. The sequence goes on along the minus strand of JAGFMF010012151.1, from coordinate 1,826,680 downwards.
CCAGCCATATCGCCACCCCTTGGAAATCCAGACCCCCAGTTTTCTGAGACCCTGAGAAGAAAATCACTTTCTTTTTGTTTCTTCTAGCAAAATGGAAAGAGATACAGTTCTGTTCTGACTAAACACACCCTTTCTTTTTTTTTTTTTTAAGATTTATTTGTTTATGCATACAAGCACTGGGGTACAGGCCAGAGGTGTAGGGGAGTGAGAGGATTCACCACAGAGAGCGGGGAGCAGAACAGGCAGA
>JAGFMF010012151.1:1810846-1820977 GCA_019455555.1 Galemys pyrenaicus | reverse complement strand
GTATATAGAAGAAAATATAGACAAAACTCTCAAAAATCTTGACTTGACTTCTAGGGACTCAACTCCAAAGGCCAAGGAAACAAAAAGCAAAAGTCAACAAATGGGACTACATCAAGGTAAAATGCTCCTGCATAGTGAAAGAAAACTATTTTTAAAATGAAAGACATTTAATGAGATAAAATAAATTTTATAAAATTTTCCTCAGCAGATAATTATATATGACACAAAATTTGGCCAAGTCAAACATATGCCAGTTAAGGCCAAAAAGAGCAATATATTTAAATAGGTAATTACCTTTAAACATAGTTTTTAAGAAATCTATCTAAATAACACATAGTGAAGTTTGATAGAAAACTTTAATTAATGCAGCTTCAACATGAGAAAAAGGCAGAAAACTGAAGTATAACAAACTGAAAGATAATAGACTCTTAAATGTGGTAATGTTTACACTAAAACCGCATTTATAATGCTTGGTTATTCTTCATACTATATTGAATCAGCTCTGGGATGCCATACATTGTAGATACACTATTTTTTACATATCAGAATAAGAAATTTAAAAGTACATGAAAAATGACTGTAATTTTCTTATTCTTTTAAAAACTTTCACATAAGCATAATTTATAATACATAAAGTAAAATATAAGCTAAATAAATTTAAGATCTTTCTAAAATTCCTCAAAAAAATATTTTAATAAAAAAAAAGTTAAAAAAAAAATCTGTGCTTTAGATCTTTTAACTAGCCAAACCCTCTGCTATAATGGAGCGAGAGAGACCTTCTTTCTCAGATGGTACCTGTATCCTGGTGGCAGTGGTTACATGTTCTTTATGAGGGGTAAGGGCTGCACCCGAAGAGATGTACATAGTGGGGGTGGCCCAGGAGTTCCAGTGTCTAGGAACCCTACACCCAAAGCCACTGTTCCCTAGCAGTGTCCTTAGTCTCATTTCTTTGTCACAGTCGGAAATGCAAGTCATGGGGCATTGGTGATTCATTCTAAAGTGAGGTTTCTGTCTGATTTACACTGATTTTGAAATTCCAATTTGTATTAAACTGGTAAAGGAGAATTAAAAGCAGACAATTTAATTTTGCAAAACAAAGCCACAGAAATTGCCAGAGGGCCTTTCCTTTGTTTTGGCAAAATTAAGCCATATTGTATTACCCACAGTGACGGCCACTTCCCGAGGTCGCACTGGAAGCTGGCAAACTCAGAGCGAGGCGGGTGCCTTTCCTTGGCACAAGAAGTACTGTGATTTAGCTTTATTCCCAGGAAACTCAGGTCTTTCTCCAGCTCACAAGGACTATTCCAGACACAGGAAGTGACTTGAGATGCTAAAGATACGGCAGTGAGTGGACCCTCTTTGTGGGGAGCACAGACCCCTCAGGCTTTCACTTCTGATCGCCCATGGTCTTTCTTGTGGATATTATCCAAAATTCAAAGATCAACCTCCTAGAAAGTTTTTGAACCCCTTCTAGAAAGCCTCTGTTACATTGGGGAACTCAGAAAGCTGCTCATGGGTTCTGAGTCTGGGACCCAAATCCATGAAAAATGTGCTCAGTGGTGACTGTTTGACCACAGTTTTATTTAGAGCCCCAGTGGAAAAACATACCAATAACTCTAACTTCGCTTTTAAAGTCTGCAACTTCAGGTACTTGGGGAAAGTGCAGGAAGCTGCCCAGGCTAGGCTCATAGGTGAGAAGTGGCAGGACGGACACTTGGCAAGTGCCCACTGGCTCAGGGATCCATCCATCCTCCCACTAAAAGCCCCTGGCAACCCCTGACCCTCATCAAAAAGAGTTAAATTGTAGTAGAACAACCACATGACTGAAACTATGGCGTTAGTTTGAATGAAGAGAATCCTGTTAAACAACATAATGACAGGAACATAAAATTAAGGAAACATAAGGTAATTTGAAGGCTTTTATTCTATATTCTCACCAAAACAAGTCCAATATTTTATTCAACCAAATTTTGTAAAATATGGAAAGTTATGACCATTAATCATATTCTAAATATTAAGCTATTTGTAGGCGAATGTGAATATCCACATGAAGTTGGACCCTTTACCTTATGTCACCAATAAGCACCAAGTCTAAATAAATTAAAGACCTAAATGTAAGACCTAAAGCTATAAAAAGTTTAGAAGAAAAGCTTCATTTGGTTGGATTTGGCAATGATTTCTTAGTCATTATACCAAAGGCAGAGGCCACTGAAGTAAAAATAGGTACACTGGATTACATCAAAATTAAAAATTTCTGAGCCTCAAAGGACAAAATCAAGAGACCAAAGAGGCAACCCACAGAATGGGAAAAATTATCTGTGAGTCCTATACCTGGTAGGGGTATTGGGGCATACCCAGAATACATAAAAAACTACAAACTAACAACACGTAATACTCCAGTGAAAAATAGGCAAAAAGACTGAGGCAGACATTTCTCAGGAACAGCAAATTCATGACAAGATGGTCATCGCCCGTAATCCTTAGGAAAATGCAAACCAAAACCTCAGTGAGATATCACCTCACACCCACTAGGATGACTTCTAATCGAGAAGAAACCAAAAATAACAAATTTTGATGAGGAGGTGAAAAAAACCAGAATCATTACCCACTGTTGGTGGGAATGGGAAATGGTGTGGTCACGGTGTGGTAGTTTCTCAAAAGCTTAAACATAGAACTACTACACAATCCAGCAACTCCACTTCCAGGCATCTATGCCAAAGATGGGGAGCCAGGAATCAAACAGCAATTTCTGATACCAGAGCGGTGTTGTTCACAACAGCCAAAAGGTGGAAGCAACCCAGATGTCCACTGACGGATAAATGCATAACAAAATGTGGTCTCTACGTGCGTTGTTAGGCCGCGTAGTCAACATACCACTAGACTCAGTATTACTCTGTCGAAGGAAAAGAAAGAAATTCTGACACATGCAACAACATGGATGAGCTATAAAATATTATGCTAATGAAATAAGCCAATCATAAAGGACAGATAGTGTATGATTCCACTTACGCGAAGCACCTAGAATCATCCAGCTCATGGAAACAAAGAGTAGAGTGGGGGTTGCCAGGAGTTGGGGGCTGGGAAATGGGAGTTGGTCCACGGGTATAGAGTTTCAGTTTTGCAAGATGAAAAGTTTTTGGAGGTTGGCTGCACAGCAACGTGAATGTTCTTAACACTACAGCCCTGTACACTTAGAATGACTAAAAGGGCAAATTTCCTGTCATTTACCAGTGTTTTCAGCAAAGGTAACTATTTGCAGAGGGGCCATTGTTCATTCTCCCTCCTCCTGCTATGAGATCTGTATGGGGGACTTGTAGGCACCACGACCCACCTAAATTCCCATACAGAGGGCTTTTACGGTATGTTAAAAATCTGCCTTTGAAGACACGCTAATTTCAGAATACCCTTTATTCCTAAACGTTAGTTAAAAGTATTTATGCTAGGCTTTTACCTCACTTAATTAAAAACAAAAAGCCCATGTTTGATGTGTGCTGGGCTGTGTTTGAGGCCATCTTTCCTGGCAGCTGCATCCTTCAAATAAGACCAAGCTGTGTTGCTTCAATATGAGTTCTTGACCGAAAAACAAAGTATTTTGCCTTTGGCAAATACTTTTGACCAAGAGAAAACTGACCCTCCTCAAAATGCTAAATGAACATATTGGCTATAGGACAAGGGAAGTCGGTGGTCATGACTATCCCCATTCTACAGATCAGAACACTGAGTCTCAGAGAGGACAAGCAACTTGCCACTAAATATGTCCCTGGCAGAGCCCAAGCCGGAACCCCATGAGAATTTCCCCCCTGCCTCCTCTATTGTTCTGGTTCCTGCAGGTGAAAGAGGAGGGGCAGCATGCAGACCAGAACAGAGCACACTCTCCTTCCCAAGCCCCTGCTCCTCAGGAAGCTTAAGAGGTGGCCCTTTAGCTCTGTAGACAAAAAGGGTCAAAATCACAAGCTAATGACTGAACGTAGGGGCAAAGACTATGCGGGCTGACTGGCCCACCCCAAGGGAATAACTGAGAAGGCCTTTGTAATTCCCAGGCCCCCGTCTCTGGGCACTGGTTAGGGCTCAGGATATGATGGGATTTAGCAGTAAGTGAAACTGATACTTCTAAAAAATTCAGAACAATAATGAAATCAGGGTTAGCAATGAAGCCTGGAATAGGAGAGGGAGCGTGGGCTCTGATAGTAGCAGCTCCTGCGGGGTCCCCTTCTCCTCATCTCTGGGTCTTTGGCAGGTGGGAGCCACTGGTCATGTTGTCTAGCCCCCACTGCCCCAGCCCCTCTGTTAGGAGGAACTCTGCAAGAGGGCTAAGCACTGAGGGCCAGGACTCAGCCTGGAGACTAGAGAGCTAGTCAAACCTGAGGCTCACAATGCCCAACTTGGTCATGAGAGGGAGGTGGGGACTAAGCCCAGGTGGGCAGGGGAGGCTTGCCCCTCAGGGGACGCAGGGCACAGGATTAGAGGGCAACCCAAGTCAGACTTGAGCTTGACATACAGCTCTGCAATATTCTGTGGGAGATCCTCCGTTTTCTCGTTTATGAAATAGGACTAATTATCTCTTTCCAAGTTGTAGTGAAGATTAAAAAAACAATTCATTGAAGGGCTTGGTGCAGGACACAGTCTATATAAAGAGTCACTAAATGTTCATTGTTGTCGTCCAAATGCACCGTCACTATGACTGTATTTTTCAATAGTCAAGGGCAGAGAACAAGGTAAAACAGAACCATTTCCAGAAGCTGTGGGCCCTGACTCCACCGCCCCCCCCACCAGGCACCCTCCCACATACCATCAGTTCACCTGTCCATGTCCTAGCCATCCCGCAGGGGTCAGAACAAACACCCCTTCTCCAGGAGGCCATACCTTGGGCCCCCCATCCCCAGGGGGGTTAGATGCCCTGGGGTTCACAATTCGGCATGACCCCATACGAGTTACTGTTAGCTGAGAGTTCAGTTGGTCAGGGAGCACGCATCCTGATGGCCGCAGATCCGCTCACCTTCAGAGCACTGCCAGTGCACCAGCCCCTGGTGGCTGAGCGCTCGGTCTGCACGTGCTCACTTGCTGTCCCTGCCTGGGGAGAATCCTCCCTGTTTCTCCATTTTACAGAGAAGGGGGCAAACCTGCTTTTCATCCTCACTCTGTTGTGCATGGTGTCCTCGTGCTTGGGTGGGAGACCTACCCTTTCTGAGCCTGTCTGCCCCGGAGCCCACGCTTGTAACCCTGCCGCCCTCAGCCTCACTCTGGCCCCCTGCTTCATCCCCATGCTCTAGGATGCAAACGAATGCCAGGTCTCCCTGGGACAGTCTGAGTCAGGATAGCAGGGGCTCTCCTCCTCCCACCCCTATCACTTGGCCTCCTTTGTGCTCCCTCCCCAGGGGTCCCATGGATACCCTCCCAAGCTTTTGTAACAGGGTGGTCCCCAGGGGGGAAGGGGGAAGTTCCAGAATCCCGGTTCCACCCTAATTGGGAAACAAGTGAGCAGGGAAAGAAGATTCTGCAGAGAGGAGGAAGAAGGAAGGGAGGGAAAAAAAAAATAAAAAACTGCAAGGAGACCTGGAGAAGGCATGTAGAGCAAAAAAAAAAAAAAACATGTAAAAAAACTGCGCTTACTTTTTAGTCTTAAACTAGTTAAAACAGATGTGGGTAAGAAACCCGTGGAAAAGTTAACAATGGCAGCTTTCATCTTGATTTTAATTTTGCTCTTTTCCTCCCGGATTTGTCCCGGACTCTTTCTAACGCTTTTCTATAGGTCTCTACTAAAAAGTCCTTTAAACATGTGGCAGACTTTTGGGCCTTACTTTAGGTCAATCCTATTTAGCTAAACTTTTACCCTCAAAAAAATAAGTAACTTTAAATACTTAACTTAATAACTATATTCTTTATCCTTTCTATATTATACCCTAATTATATTAAAATTCCTTTCCATTAAAAGTTTTATATATTTATCTTAATACAGCAAATAACAAAACCCATTCAGAGAGGGCAGGTTTAGGAGTTCTAAAGTGCTCCTCTCCCAGCCCTATAACACTTTCACCCTCTCCCCTTCCTTGAGGAGCAGGTCACTGGGTTTAGGAATGCTGCCACCTGGTGGCCACCAGCTATCGGGCCGCTAGATTGGGGCAGCCGCTAGTATGGAGGGCTGGAGCCAGGCCCTTCTGCTGACTGTGAATCCCAGAACACTTGTTTGGAGAAAGGGGGTCGCTGGATTCCAGATAGGCCTGATAATTCAAAGTTAGGCCTAAAGTTCCCATAAGCTATAGGTTCAGATCCTGGTTCTGACACCAGATAGATGTATGACCTTGGGCAGTGGACAAACCACTGTTTCCCCCGGCTTCCTCATCTATGAAATGGGTAGACTCCTCTCCTGTGTCAGGCCCACGGCCCCAGCAATAACCTGGAGAGTCTCCTGAGAGCGTCCCTTCTCCTTCATTATCATTTAAAATGGAATTTCTATAAAAGATAAGCAAATTGCATATTCAACTCCCAAATGATGTTCGAAGCACTACCTGCAGGCTTCTGAGAACTGGAGATTGGCGCCTTGACGGGTCTCACTTAATGCTCATACAACAAATTATCCTCACTCTATAGAGCAGAAATCAGGCTCAGAGAGGCTAAAAGTCTTCCTTGCGGTCACACACTTTTTTAAGGAGCCACACCTCAGATTCCAGTATCTCTGGTGCCCGTCCTTGTCTGTCTACCTTCGTAGAAAGTCCCAGAAGCCGTTGTTCTGTCCCCGAGCTCTCCAAGGAGCACACAACGGGATAGTTGCTTTCTGGTATGCATTCTCAGGGGCCAACACCTAACCTAGGGGACCCTGCAGAGAAAACCCAGCACGTCTGCTCCCACCCTTTCACCCTCTAAGCTTGGGGTGCCCTTATGGGGTTTACCAACAGGGGTTCCTTCTGACTATCGAAAGTTCCAGCCTGGCAGGGCTTCCTCTTGCCACATGAATGTCCTGGCTGTTTCACTTCTCCCTTTTGCTGAGAACTGTTCTGACCTGAGGCTCTGAGGAACAAGGGGCCTTGAATGCAGTTCCTCTACCCACCAGTTCTCTCATGCTAGGATTGGGAACATGGGCGTACCCTCCTCTCACTGCGGCGTGGGTGCAGGGACAGTAGGGATGGGGTGTCCCATCCTCAAGGGAGGATCCAGGACGAGGATAGGATAAGCCAGAGGCTGAGCATCTAGGGGTAGCAGAGTCTCCTGCTGGCTTCTGCTTCCTGCCTACTACCCCACTGCTGGTCTGAGGGTCACTGAGGCTGGAAGGCCAGGGTATGTGGGGAACCCTCCCATATAACAGGGAGGAGAAGGCCCCTTCCATGGCCAGGCACTCTGGGTGAAGAAGCCCAATGGGCATAGAGGAAAGGTTCTAGAACATGGCTAGTACCTTCTACACTGAAGGCTCTGCCTCTTATGTACAGCCTTGAAGCACCTCAGAGTGGACATTTGGACTGTGGGTTACCCGCCCGTCCATTATGGGTACAGCTGTTTGCACTGAGGGGGTCTGGGCTAGCAAGAGTCCTGGGGTGTTCTTGTTTAGCTAGACATGCGACTTCTCTCCCTGTTGAGCCAGTCAGCATGGCTGAAATGCTGCCACTAGAATCACCATTTAGGTCACTCACTGTCCCCGCTAGGTTTCCTGAGGAGGTCAGCACATCCCCAACACTGTCAGGGGAGGGGTTTCTCAGGGACCTGAGCTTTGTTCCCCTTCCCCAATAACAGGGCGATCCAGGGTGCAGGGGGTGGGGGAGGATACAGAACAGGCATTTAGAGATTGTGAGAACCACCGTGGGAGACTCACTGGCCTTCAGCTCCCTGTCAGAGGTCCCAGTGCTCTGGGGACCAGCCCTGATCCCCTCCACTGCCCCTTCACCTCACAGCCACCTCTCCAGCTGCCTTGAGGGGCAGGAAGCCACACCTGTCTCCGGACCCACTGGATGAGAGCCCCAACACAGCCCAGGGGGAGCTTGAAACTGCCTGGGCCGTGGATATACTCTGGTTTGGGGGAACTGGGGCTTGCCTACTTCCACTGCAGATTTTATGTGTCCCCTCAGTCACTTCTCTGAGCTTCCAGATCAGAGATTTGAGCACCTGGCCATGATGCTCCCAGCGAGAGCAGAGAAGGCCCAGGAGAGCAATGGGGAGTATAGTAACATATTTTTATTACGTGATCCAGTAAGCACACTCCTTTGGTATTCATCCAGATGAGTTCAATATTTATGTCCACTCAAAAATGCACAAAGAAGTTTACAGCATACTCATTCATAATGCCCATATCTGGAGGCAACTATAATATCTTTCAGTAGGTGAATGGATAAACTGTGATCCTGCCATGCAATGGAATATTATTTAGCATTAAACAGAAATGAGCCATCAAAATGCTTCTTACTCAGTGAAAGGAGCCCGTTTGAAGAGCCTGTGACATCCTGGAGAAAGGTGAAACTATAGCAACAGTAGAAAGATCATCGGTTGTCAGGGGTTGGGGAGGAAGGAATGAATAATAGGTGAAGAACAGAGGATTTTCAAGGTGGTGAAACTATTCTATTCTAAACTAAACTATTATAGAGTAAAATGTATGACTCATGTTACAGCTTGATACACTTGTATGTGTCAGTGCACATTATATCATCACTGTCTATTTATAGTTCCAAAAAATTCTTTCACGCACCCTCCTACTTGCAGTTGAATTGTATCTCCCCAAAATTCACATGGAGGAATCCCCAGTTTCTCAGAATGTGACTTAGTTGGTGACAGAGTCTTTCCAGAGGTAGTCAAGTTAAAATGAGATCATTAGGGTGAGTTCTAGTTCAACGTCACAGGTGTCCTCGTAAACAGGAAATGTGGCGATACGTCAGCACACGGGGAGAATGCCACATGAGGAGAAGGTGGAATCAGGTGATGCTCGTACCTGACAAGAAACCCCAACCAAGCCTGCAAACCTCCAGCCGCCAGAGAAGTCACGATTCTCTCTCCCAGGCCTCAAAAGGAGCCAGCCCTGATGAAACGATCAGGACTTCTGGCCTCCAGAATGGAGACAACCTATTTCTGTTGGTCAAGCCACCCCATTGTGGCACTTGGTTGTGGTATCCTTTGCAAGTAAACACACCAGCCAGTACCCCCGTTCAGTGTCATCAGTTCTATTACCATAGACTCATTTTGCCTGTTCTTATCTTTCACTGAGTTGACTCCGTCTGTGGCTTCCGTGAGGGCCGCTTTTGCTCTGCATGTTTCTGAGTACAGCTACATTGTCCTCTGCATGTTTCTGAGTACAGCTACATTGTCCTCTGCATGTTTCTGAGTACAGCTACATTGTCCTCTGCATGTTTCTGAGTACAGCTACATTGTCCTCTGCATGTTTCTGAGTACAGCTACATTGTCCTCTGCATGTTTCTGAGTACAGCTACATTGTCCTCTGCATGTTTCTGAGTACAGCTACATTGTCCTCTGCATCATTCATCATTAGTTCTTTCTCCTGTTTACCTGCAGTGTTTCATCTTGTACATATTAGCCAATTCATTGATCCACTTTCCTGTCAACAGCCATTTGGGTTGCCGCCATCTTTTGGTTGCTAATAAGGCTGCTCCACACATCTTGTACAGGTCTTTGGGGGCAAGTGCATGGTGAGGTGGTTTCTACTGTCTGTTTCTCTCTCTCTCTTTTTTAGTTGGTCCTGTAAACTTGGTGTTCTTGGCAATTTTCTTTTTTAGTCAGTTGTGGAAAATTGTTAATGAGCGCTTTTAGGGGCTCTGTCACTTTGTCTAGCCAGGATTTCCAGCAAGGCAGTTAGAGAAGAGACTGAGACCCCTGCGGCTGGGTTTCAGTCTGCCCTAGGGCCTGGTCTAATTAGGTCTGCCCTATGTCCTAGATGGGCCCACAGGATCCCTCCTCCTTAGCTGGCCACAACCTCCAACTTTGCTCTCCTGGCACTATGAGACAACCAAACGCTTCGCTGAACTTCTCAGCCTTTGTGCTCTTGGCTTTACTTGGCTTCCTACCCTCTTTTTGTGCCCACTTTGTTTTTTTTTTTTTTAATTTTTCTTCTTTTTTTATTAAAATATTTTAAAATTTACATATACTTGCCATTAATTGTAATCCCCATGTATTCCCCATCACCATCTCACCAGTGCACCA
>JAGFMF010012151.1:1746462-1810495 GCA_019455555.1 Galemys pyrenaicus | reverse complement strand
AGGTATTCTTTTGAATCAGTGTATTTGTGTCTTTTGGGTATATTCCTAGGAGTGGGATTGCTGGATCATATGGAAGTTCCATTCTTAGTAGATTGAGGATTTGTGCCCACTTTGAAACCAGGAATTGTCTCAAAGATGGGACAGAATGAGAAGCTTTTCTCCATGATTCCCTTTTTCTCTGGGTTCTTGTCCTCTCAAACCCTCTTTGTATCTCCTCTGTCCCGTGTTACTCTTGGGTATCTCAGTGGCCACTTTCTGCTCAGCCTCCAAGCCCATGTCACTTCTGAGTGGGCAAGTATCATTTTAGGAAGAGGGGTAGCATGCTAGGCTTAACGTGGTGGGTTTTCCTTCTCACCGTGATCTGGGCCCTTCAAGTCCTGACTGCCTTATTGCTCCAGGAGGTTTTTTAAACCCAACTTTTATAGTTGTTCTCCATGGGAAGGTTAGACTGTTTTAACCTGTTCCACAGCTGGAGCTGCAGTCTCACCCCTGAATTATTTATGCTGACTGCCATTGTTGCTCTGCTCTGCGTGCAAGGCACTATACCTCAACTCCTTCATGATTTTTAAAAATGAATCTTCACAACAGTCTTTTGAGGTAGATGCTATTACTAGTCCCATCTTACAAGTGGAAAACCTAAGGGTCAGAAAGATGAGGAGATTTTCCCAGGGCTGTGCAATCACTAAAAAGAAAGATATAAAACTCAAATCTAAATATGACTGATGTCAGTGCCAACCCTAACTGCTAGGCAACTAGGTTCTCTGGTCCAGCCTTGAGGTGAAGAGTTGACTCTAGACCTTCGTCTTCCAGGAAATCCTCCTAGATTTTCCTCAGAGCCTTTCCTACCTCTGCCCTTCTCTTGCAACCATGGTACGTGCCCAAGTCTCCCTGAGTTCCCAATGGGAGTGCGACATTCTGTGTGCGCTCCTGCGGGTGGGTCTCCCACATACCCTGGCACAGCTCTGTGCATTTTGAAGTTCAGAGAGAAAGTGGAGATGATGGAATGCAGGGAAGTAGCCTGTTTTTCATGCAGACACAGCTCATTCCAGGGGCAGAAACTTCTCAGGGGAGCTGGCTTCCTGGGGGCGGGGGGGCTCCAGAGGTGGGGTCTCCTGTTATGGCAGGCAGGGAAGCCTGAGCATTTTCAGAGTTTTCTGTTTTTTCCTCCTTAGTCACCCAGTCGCCAGCTGGAGTTCAAATGCTCAGAGCAGAGGACTCAAGTAGGAACCCTGAAGATGGCCAGGGAGGCACATCCCCATGGGCATGGCTTGCTGAGACCTCTGGGTCACGCTTGAGAAGTAAGCAGTGGGCGCGGCAGTGAAGCAGAGCTGGGAGGCACCCATGGGCTGACGGAACTGGCCAGCCTGCCCACTCACCTGTCTGCCCTCCAGAAGTCCCCAAGAGAGTCAGAGTTTCATGGGAGACAGAGAAAGGATCAAGCCACTGACTGGTTCTAGGGCCTTGGCCAGGTACTGCCCTCTAAGGCCTCAGTTTCCCCTGTATGAGATGAACACGTCCATAATCAAGTTAGCAGGTCGGTGAGTGCAGTGAAGGCAAGAGGAACACGCTGGTGAAAGATGAACAGCTGTGCCTGGGGTGGGTTGGCACCGCTGTGGCCTTGGGTCACTTCCAGGACAGACAGAGCCCACAGTGCCAGGCAAGTTTCCATCTGAGCCCTTCCAGGCTGCCCTCAAAGTGCAGCAGAGCCAGGAGGGATGGTCCTAGAAGGCAGCCTCCTTCACGTCCTGCAGGAGAGGCCACCCTCTGTCAGGGGTCTATTGGCCAGTCCCTCGAGGCCTTACCTTTCCTGAAACACTCAGGACTACTAGTTGCCCAAGCCCCCTCAGCCCCGGCCCAGCTGTAATGCTCCCTCCAGTCTCCCACATGCAGCGCAGCTCCCTCACTGCCCCTGGCCCCAGAAGGGTGCTCCTTCCTCACGATCGGCTGCCTTAGTCCCCGTCTGGTGAGCCGGGGGCAAGAAAGCCTTAGCAGATACCCTGGCCCAGCTCTCAAGGTTCCCTGGGACAGGGCAGGAGAGACAAGCAGAGATGGGGCCCTGGAGGGAATGTTCCTGTCAAGAGCCTCTCTCAGAGGAGCTTCCAGTCCGGGGATTTCTCAACCCCTCGCTGGGTGCGGTTGCACTTCGTCAAGGGGAAATTACACTTCCATTTTCTTTCCCAAGGGAAAAAGGAAGAAAGAAAACTGATGTGTGTCCTGACACATCACATTCTGGAACCTCGGGCGTCTCTGTGCTCTGACGCTCCAGGCCCGGGCAGGACCAACCCAGACCTGGTCCTCAGAGAGTTCACAGCCACCGCAGCAGCACCCGGACAGCAAGGTAGGTGCGGGGAGCTGGCCGGCGGGGCTAGGCAGGGCTCTGTTGGCTGCTGCCTGGCGCACGCCCAGAGGGTCTTCATCTTCCTGCGGGAGGCTGCACTGGTAGCACGAGGTTCTGCTTACCCAGAGCAACTGGGGTCTTGAAGACACAAGAGCCTCTTCAGAGACTCTGCTCTTTCGGGACTTCTGGAGTGCTCAGTGGAACAGATAGTTAGGTCCCAGGAGCAATGGGGAGCCCTTATTTCTGAGGGGTTCTCTTAGGGACCCTGGGTCACAGGGTTGGTCTCGAGGAGTGAAGTCTGAGTTTCTGTCTTGGGCCGAGGATATGGATCCAGCCCCACTGCCCTGGGCCTTCCTGCAGGCTGGGGGCATGGGGGAGGAAGCAGTGGGATGGATGGAAGCACTCTGTGTTAGGGAACGGAGGTGTCTTGAGGGATCTTCCTCTCATTATCAATCTGTAGGTTTCTCCATTAGCCTATTACTTTTTTAAAAAGATTTATTTATTAATGCACACAAGAACCCAGTTACAGGCCAGAGGCATGGGCAGTGAAAGGAGTCACCAGAGACAGAGTGGGGAGCAGAACAGGCAGATCGACTGAAACACGCTGCTGAGGGGAGCAGCGGGCAAGGCAGGAGAGGTCTGCTGCGCCATGTGGGTCCCCTCCCTGGCCGGGGATCAGACTCCTGCTGCTGTGCCGCGGATGCTTCACAGTGCAGCGCTCAACCCACTGCGCCACCAGGGAGGCCCCATTAGCCTATTTCATCCAAAAAGGCAGGAGGGGGTATTTGGTCCAGGGCTCAGAGGAACATAGGACCTGTGCCACCTGAGACAGGACCCCGTCCCACAGCCTTTAAGGACCAGACTCCCACTTGGGGCCGGTCTGGACCCCAACCAGATATGGCATCAGCCATGTGACTTCCTTGTGTGTGAGCCTCTTCTCACTGGCCCCTTGGCATGTGTGCACACAGACACTTGCTGGGGCCTGACCGTGTGCAGGAGGCAGCGGGAGAAGGGGCAGTGGCAGCTCAGCCCACACCATGCCCTCGGGATGCCTCAGGAGAGAAAGAGACGACCCCCCAGCACTCTGATGTGCAATGTGACGATGGGCTGAATGGGGGTGGACCCAGTACCCCGGGAGGTCTCCCTGCTGTGGGGGTCAGAGAGCAGAGAGAGGAAGTTAACTACATAGAAGAGGCCACCCTTGAAGAAGAGTAGTATTTGGACAGAGTCAGGGGTGAGAAAAGCGGGTGAGCAAAAACCTGGTGCTAGGCAAGTGTGTCATTAGTTGTCCAAGTCCGTGGCAGGCGGGTTTCTACCGAAGGTGGTGGCAGGTCCTGTAGCATGTGGGATTGGTGGATGTGGCAGAGTTTATATTCTCAAATCCATGCTGGAATCAAGCTGAGCGTTGTGAGTAGCCTTCCTGCGTGTGCCAGGGAGCGTTTAAAGGTCAAGGTACCAGAGATGACGTCCCCAGACAAGGGCTTGTGCTGTTCACACCAGCCGATATCCCCTTGGCCTCAGGGGAGGCTCTGCGGTTCTTGAGTGAAATGCAGCACGCCCCACTTTCTCGGTCAAGATCTGCCTTCTGCCTCAGACAGTGAAGAAGGATGCTCACAGCGTTCGTGCCCATAAAGCACTTGGCACAGTGCCAGGAAGCACAGGCCTCTGCTGCTTGTGTTCATACTCTGGTCTTCAAGCAGCCTTTCTGCTTTCCCAGGAGCAGGCTGGGCTCCCCTCTTCTGTGTGCCTCCAAATACCTGATGCTAGAAGCACCAATCTCCTCTACCAGCTGGGTGCAGGAGAGCGAGGGCTTTTCTTCTAGCTTAGCCCCAGTGCCTGCTGGAAGTAGAGCTCTGCGTGGGTTTGTGTGGGACTGTTGGATACAAGGCAGGTGTATCCTGTCTCTGTGCCCCCCCTTCCACAATGCAGGACCAGATTGTCCCCAGATAACAATATGCCACCCTGCAGGCTGATATGCCATATATGGTGTACAGACAAAGCAGACATAGGTGACAGAAAAGCAAAAGTCAGAGAGAAGGCGTGTGGTGTGTGCCACTCACAGTGTGATAGAGATGAAGCTGAGGCTGGCACAGGTGGACCTGACCTTCCATCCAACTCCAGCTTGGCTGCATCCTGGCTGGGCAGGATGGCTTCATCCACAGTCCGCGCTGGGCTGCTTGGCTGGAGGCGGCCTATGGTCCTTTGGGTGGGCAAGCCAGCCTGGCCTTGCAGTCAGAGGCGTTTGGCTCTAACGGAGCCTGTGTGTCTGTGTTCCATCCTCCTCAGGCTCTCGTCCATGGAGAGGCCCATCACCCTCCTGCGGGTGAGCCTGTACCACCCCACCCAGAGTCCCATGGCCTTCGCCAAGATCCCATCGCAGCTGCAGCACGATGCCAGCCCCCTGCTGGTGGGGCGCGGCCCCGAGGCCCACATCCAGCTGCAGGTCCCCTGCCTCTCCCGACGACACCTGTCCTTGGAGCCCTACCGAGAGAAGGGCAGCGCTCCGCTGGCCTTCTGCCTTAAGTCCCTGAGCCGCAAGGGCTGCGTGTGGGTCAACGGACTGACTCTGAGATTCCTGGAGCAAGTCCCCCTCAGCATTGTCAACAGGGTCGCCTTCTCTGGCATCCAGATGGTGGTCCGCGTGGAGAGCGGTGCCTCTCTGGAGGCCCTTATCTGCTGCTTCCATTTCAGCCCTTCACCCCTGATTTACAGGCTGCAGGCCGAGGAGACTGATGAATGGGAAAGCAGCCCTGTGGAGCAGCCTCCCTGGGGCCCAGGGCAGCAGGCTGCAGGACACCTGGGGTTTCTCCAGGAGCCTCCCCAGCCAAACCCTGGAGGAAGAACAGAAATACAGCTCCAGAGGGAGTCCGCAGACAATAGGCTATGCTAGCCCCCGGGCCCAGCCCTGCCTGCAGAGAGCAAGCTTCTGCTGAACCAGGGCTTGAAATATTCAAGTTACATCATGCGAAGCTGAGAGTGAGGACTGACTGGCGAACAATGAGCCGATTTTGCAAACATTAAGAGCCTGGCGTGGGGGGAGCCATCCTCGTTGCAGCTATAGCGGTAAGGGCAACTTCATATAGTTTTAAAGGCCCTGAGGGGTTCTGGGAGCCTTTCTCAGTATTTTCCCACCTTCCCCCCTCTTGTCTGACTAGGAGTTACTTTATGTTGCTAATTTTGCATACTGCTTAAGAGCTAGAGTTTGAGGTTGCCCCAGGAATGCAGGACACATGTAACAATTACGTTTGTGGTAGCTCCAGGTTACCCTGGGCTTTCAAATACCCACAGGCACACGAGGCTTAGAGAAGCCTGTGTTTAATAAACTGCAAGTATTTTATTAAGCTGGCATACTCAGTAGGGTCCCCTGGTCCCCAGATGGGTTGCATGCACGACCCATAGTCACGCAGAGGTGAATGCGGGAAATACAGTAGAGATGTAAGAGCAAATTAAAAAGTTGGGGCATCACCTTTCTGGAGAGGACACAGGCAGAGCTCAGGGACTCCTGGGGGCAGGAACATGGACCTGACGGGAAATGCAGCATCACCTCCACCTTCCTCCTCATGCTCCTCCACTTTCTGTCTTTTCTGGATCGAAGCCTTGCCTGGCCAGACGACATTGTCTTTGGGAGAGGCTCTCCAGGTCAATGGGCTCTTTTATGATTCAGTCTCTGAGAAGGTGGCACGTGGGTATGCTAGGATTCAGCTCAGCAGCCATTTCACTTAGGTGGGCTCCAACAAGGCTTTGGACACTGTCCGCTTCCCCACAAGAAGAAGGCCCCTCCAGCACCCAGGGCAGTCTGTGGGGAGGCACCATGGCTGGGCCCAGAGCACCTTTGCTGTGGGGAGAACAGCAGTAGGCAGGACCCAGGCCTGCCCTAGCTCTGGAAGCTTCTCGTCCAACAGAATGAAGCAAGTGCAAAGATCACAGCCACAAGGCAGAAGAGGAGCAGGAACTGTCAGTGCTGGGAATGGTGACTTTCGGCCCCAAAGCACTCCCTGGCTTTTTCATTCCACTAACTTCCCCCAAGCACCATGCTGTGTAAAACTCCAGGAACCAGCAGTGAATAAGTCTGACAGTCTCTGCCCTCAGGGAGCGTACATCTGACTCAGGAAAGACGCAAGTCAGGAGCTGATGACTTCATTGTTTACCACAGTGAGGGGTTTGCAGCCACTGTGTTACTCTTACTTCAAGTTGGGGGTGGCACTGGAACCACGGAAGCCAATACTGTTAAAGGTGGTGCCCCTGGAGGGGGTTGCTGGTGAGAATAGAGCCCCAGGAAAAATGCTAAAAGGTATTGCATTTTGGGGTGGAGCTACGGAGAAGAAATAAAAGGGAATGGCGAAGCAGCCACAGATTATTCAGTCTCCAGGATTCAGTGTTCCAGATTCAGCTCTTGAGGATTCAATGTTTTGGATCGAGAAGGCTGTTGTGGGCCTCTGAAGGTGGAGGCTTCCAGGCCAACCTCAGAGAAGAAAAATTTGGAGGCTTTAAGTAGCTGAGGACTAAAACTGTTGCCGATTTTGCTGCTGGCACAGGCTGGCAAAAAAGGCGAAGACCCGGAGCCGGGTGCCTCGCTGAGCTATGTGAATGTGGCCATTTGTTGGGCGGTTCGACCACTGCAGCTGCTGGTCTGAGTGTTACTTGCATGGTCATGCGCTGGGGCCTCCCGGCAGCTCATGGAGCTTGTCCTGTTGCATCTTCTGCCATCTGGTGAGCTGGAACCTGGCCTAGAGTCCAGCTGCCACGTGTCTGCAGAGGAAGGAAGATGCCATCTTAGCTGCCTTTGTGCAGGACTTAAAAATACTGGATACGGCTTTGGGTGAGGTAAAGGCCACTTTTGGTCTTAGTAACTCTGTTTTTTCCCGGTTTGTTAAATAAATTCCTTTGCTTTTGTTCCCTGAGCCTGGGTAGTCTTGCGGCTGTGCGTGGGGGTGACCAGTAAACTATTTGGGCAGTATCGTTGGTCTTAGTGTCCCGTGTATCAACCCTAATGCCACTATTAAGTGGCCGTGTCTGATAAGTGCTTGTGGTATGCTCAGGTCTCCACTGCTATATATGCCCTATCCTGTTGGATCTCAGCACCCTGGTGGATAATGAGGAAACTGAGGCTCAAAAAGCCTGAATGTTTTACCCAGCACCATGCCACTCAGTAGCTGTGAGATCTTGGGCAAGTGACTTGCCTGCTTGTTTCTTTCCTCTGGGAAATGAGTAAGATAATAGTCCCTACCTGCTGGAGGTATGGGGAGGGACTGGAGGGTCTGATATGAAGCATGTCATGCAACACCTGGCACACAGCAGGCGCCCAAGGGGTTAGCTACTAGCATGAGGCCTGATATATGGGACCTAACAGGTCCACTCCCAAGGACATCTTAGACATGAAGGTGAAGACATGAAGAGAAGGTTGGAAGTCGAGTGGACCGGTCCCAGGGCCAAGGGTCAACTTACACTCTGTGGCTCCCTGATGAAGCATTTGTCTTAGTCATGGACCAGGGAGAGCAGTCAAGGGAGGGTTTGACCTGTTTCTTACCCTAGCAGACCCACTCTTCAGAGTTTGCAGAACGGGAGCCATGTTGTCAGGGCTGGTGAGCTGGCACTGTGTGTAGTGTGGTCAGAGGAAGCCTAGTCTTGGAACTGTCTTTGTATTTCAGTGGTTTCTATACATAGAACAGCCTACGCGCAGGCCAAGGTGCTTCCCAAACCATGCATTAGGGAGTGGCAGCCCACCTACAGAACCAAGAAGCCACCACCTGGAGCCTGCAACGGAATGTCAAAGATTGAAGAGATGAAGTGACTGGTGGGTGCTCCCGTCTCTGAGTGAGGGGCCTCCTCCCTTCAGGAAGGAGCAAACACATCACTGTGAATGAGAGCCGTCTGCCTCCTCGGTGGGGGAGTCCATGACTTGGGCCTCTAGGGTTAGTGTCTGTGAGGGCCTCTGAAGTCAAACTGAAGGATGTTGACCGAGGAGGGAATCCAAGAAATACCAACTTGTTTTTTCTGACTCTGCTGGTTCTTGAAATCTCTTCAGGAAACACGTGGCTTGACTCATACCAACTTTCAAGACAGCAAACCTCTACTCCACCCTAGGCCTCATCTCTCTTGAGTACAAAACCATTTAAATCATCAGACCGCTGATACCACCCCATGCCACCAACTGGAATGACAAGCGTGGGCTTGAAGGGCCCTGGCATGCCTTGTTGCCCAGAAAGCTGAGTGGGTTGCAGGGTCCCTGCAATGCCCACCCACAGGGATAGGGAGGTTGCATTAACACACCATGCAGGTATGCACACATATGTACACACACACACAGTGTGGTGGCTCCAAGCTGGGGCTCAGCAGTTGAACCACTGCCTGGGTCAGAATTCTTGCTTTACTGCTTACTAGTTCTGTGATCCTGGACAAGGGACAGATGGCCCTCATGCTTCAGTTTCTTTTTCTAGAAAATGGGAACTAGCGTGACACTGTGAAAGTAGAAAAAGGGAAAAAGGGACTGCACAGGAAGCCTCCAGTGCACTTCCTGGAATGCAGTAAGTGCTCTAAAGAGTTAGTTTTCGTGGTGCGGTTTAGTGCGGTGAGTGGGAGGCGCGGGCATGTGGACCCAACTCACTCACGGGCATACTGTGCACACGGCAGCTACAAAGAGCTGCGGCAGTAACATTCAGATATACCCCAGAGCATGACGATCTCTGAGAGGATGTCTGGAAATTTAGAGATCATCCCTTGTGCCCTTTAAGGCATCTTAATTCTCACATGCCTTTGTTTCTCAGAAATGGTAATCTTCCTAAATAGTCTGTAAGTGAGACACTATATCCCTTCGAGCCCTGTGTTGAGAAAAATACCTGAGTACCCCATAAACAGCCAAGGCGCAGCACTCTGAGACATGCATTGTGCAGCCACGTTGTGGATGCATCCGAAGGCCTGTCCCAGCCTCCACCTGAGGAAGGGCAGCTGTGCATGAGCTCGGGTGTCCTGGAGGGCTTCTGCACACTGCCTCCTGCAGTGGTGGGGAAGGCAGTAGGCCAGCTGGGCAAGAATGCCAAAAAGCCATGGGCTTTTGGCCATGGGTAGGGAGAGATGGATGTCCCTTATCTGGTCTAGGCCTCAGTGGGAACACCAGACCCTCTGGCTGGGGGGGAGTAGGCTTGGTGTTCTAGTTAGTACTTAAGCCCTGCAGTCCAAACGCAAGCAGAACTTGGAGTTTTTGGAATTCTGGGTTGTTATCGCTGAGGAAGGTTGACAGACCTGACAGGGTCCCCAAGTTACTAAGAAAGCTCCTTAACCAGCACTTTCTGCACCAAACACAGGGCTGGGTGCTCCCAGGAGACCCTGGGAGGGGTTCCAAACAATGGCAGTCTGGAGTTGAGCTGGCTGTACTGAATCTGGGTCTGTAGCCCAGCAGGCCTACATAGGTCCTGGTCTCCTGGAAACCCCCCACCCCCCAGATCCCCTCCTCTAAAGAGACAGTAGGAACATCCCACTCTCATAGACCAAAACTGTCTGTTACCAAGACATCTGCATTTTCAAAGGTTTACCCTCAAGGAGAGACTTTTCATGAAGAAAGAGTGGCATTCCAGGCTCATAGAAGGCCAATATAGGAAATATTTCCCCTCTTCCCTTGAATAGGTGGACATTTCATAAATGTGTGAAGCAAGAGCTGGTTAAGAGACTAGCTCCTGGTCTCCAGGTTTAGTGGAAATGAGAACTGATCCTTTCTACAAGAGCAGCCTCATTGCCTTTTGCAGGGGTGTGCTGAAGCAAGCAGGCCACCAGCAGTGTGGAGGGCTCACTGGCACTGCCAGGGACTTGCTGCCGCCCCCTGGGCTGTGAGCTGACTTGCACTGTGTCCACCGTTTGCCCCGTTATCAGGCTCTGCTCCATGGCATCTGAGGATGCTGGCCAGGTGAGCTGGGCCCAGAAGCCTGCAGGGCATTTGGGCCCTCCGGTTTCCCTTGGCTGAAGCATCTCTACCTGCAATCCTGTGCTGTAGGCCCTCACCCCACACCAGACCCTCCAAGCACCACCCAGGATTTGGGGCAAGGAAGAAACAATCCCAGTTCCTCCACCTTTAAGATCAGATGCCAAGTTAATGAATCCTATTCACGTTGCAGGACTGTGATCTCTTCCCTTGAACATGAACTCACAGGCGGATTAAAGTGAAATAAAACCTACCATTTGAGTTACATTCTCAGCTGATTGGAAACATGCATTACCTCCCCATGACCGGGCCGTGAGAAGGGAAGTTATTATCTTTCTTTAGAGTTTGTAAACTCTTTATGGCTGAGGCAGCTTTAATCCTGCTGGGGGAAAAAATGATCCAGGAATAAATTGTTCTCATTTACCTTTGTTTTCCAATCACACGCTCCAATGGGAACAAAACATCCTAAGTGAGGGGATGTGGGGAACCTAAGTAAGGGGATGTGGGGAGCCAGGTGATCCCCAACAGAAGAGTTTAATTATTTACTTCTCTAGCACATGAGTTGAAGGGGCTTTGAAGGGCTGTTTGGCATGGGGGCTTGTTCCACAAAAATGTGCAACTTTGCCAGCTCTCTGAGCTATTACTATTCTCTGCCTTTTCCTTTCAGGGAACTGCCCTCATTTACCCATAATGCTCACATCTTTAAGGAGCACTAGCAGCCCAGCCCCATGCAAGCGGGAACAACCAGGAAGGAGTCTGGAAAGGGCACTTGGAATCAAAAGCGAATCACAGTCCAGGAAGGAGGGAGCGAGCCGTGGGGCCTGGGGCTCTGGGCCAGGCTTTCTTTCCTCTGTGGTGACTTCTCTGAGCCTGCGTGGCCTAACATTGCTACATGAGCAGGCACTGAGCAAAGCCATCAGGACTCCTGGGCTCTGAGCCAAGCATCCTAATGGCTCCACAGAGCCCAGCTGAGATAGCTGTTCGATTTCCTTTAAAGGTATGGGTGTAGGAGGCAGAGCCGGGGCGTGGAGGGAGAGCACAGTGAGGACACCAGTTGTGGGGTTTCTGTAATTGCTTCTCTGAGGGATTGGGTCACCATGATATCATCCTTCCACTCATCTGCTGTCTGCAGAGGGTTTAAGAGGATGTGAAACCGGGGCCCCACTGCATGGACTTCAGGGCTCTTTCCCTCCACCCACACCAGAAGGAGCTGCCTGTGGGTAGCCCCTGCCACCCCTTGGGCACCAGCTGGGCTTGAGCAGGAAGGCTGAGTGGGTTTTGCACTGGCTGCCCAGAGCTCTGTTTCTGCCCAGCGCCCAGGCCACCCTGCAGCCTCCAGATGGCTACACAGAGGTCTGGCACTGTTGGGCTTCATAGTAGGTGGCGCGGGCCTTTTTATATTTGACACCTGGATCGTGGAATGGACCAGTGAGGCACGAGCTCAGTGAACCAATCATGTTCATCAGTTCATTAGTTAATTGTTCAGCACCCGGTGGGTTGATTGGTCCTAAGATGGTCCAACTGGTCACTTAGAATTGAAAATGGTACAAGCAGGCAGGTAGCAATTAGGGTGGGGAACCCTAAAAGAGGATCAAAGGCAGAGGATCAAAGAGCCAGCTTGGGATGTCCAGACTCCTCATACTCTATTCTTGGCCCCCAAATAAGAAAGAAAAAAGGAGAAAGAAAAAAAGAAGAAGCATCCAGCAACTGACCTGCAATGAGAAGCCAAAGAGCTTTGCAGTTGTAACAGGGTGTCCCCAGGAAAGGGGGAAGTTCCAGAATCCTGGTTCCTCCCTAAGTGGATAGAGCTGAGCAGGAATAAGAAAAAACATTAGAGAGGAGGAAGAGGACAGAAGGAAGGGAGGAAGAAGGAAGCAGAATAAAAACCAGCAAGAAGGCATAGAGAAAGCACATGAAGCAGAGGGACATGTGAAAAAACTGCGCTTTCTTTTTAGTCTTAGACTGGTTAAAACAGATGTAGGTAAAAGACCCGTGGGTTGCTTAATAATGGCAGCTTTCATCTTAATTTAAATTTTGCTCTTTTCCTCCCAGATTTGTCTGAACTTTCTAACCCTTTTCTGTGGGTCTCTACTGAAAGGTCATTTGGACGTGTGGCAGGCTTTTGGGCCTTGCTTTGGGCCAGTCCTGTTTGGCTGAACTTTTACCCTCAAGGAGATGGGTAACTTTGGATGCTTCACTTGACTTAGTAACTATATTCTTTGTCCTTTCTGTATTGTTCCCTAATTGTATTAAAGTTCCTTTCCATTAAAGGTCTTATATGTTTGTCTTGATGCGGTGGATGGCAGAACCCATTTAGAGAAGGCAGGTTTGGGGGTTCTAGAGTGCCCCTCTCCCTGCTCTGTAACACAGTGACTGGGGACCCCCAACTGTCTGCAGAGTGGCCTTGGTGCTGGGCAGAGGCAGCACCCTGGGGAGACCGTGGGAAACTCCCATTCAGGCTTCATGTTCAAGACCAGCTGGTGCCCAGGGCAAGGGCTGCCCACAGCCAGCGACTTCTGGTTTTTCCAATGGCTCTGACCACTAAGGCAGCCGTGGGAAAGAGCCAGTCTTGGTCCATGCTGTGGGGCCCCAGTTTCAGATGGACCCTCTTAATCGCCTCAATTTGGGGGACTAGCGGGGAGGTATATCAGTTAGGAATACAAAACCACTCTAAATATTTTAAGACTTTAATTCAGGGAATTGGGTATGCAGGAAATAGAATCATTTGACCATTGCAATTCAGAGAGCAGGAAGGGCAGGAAACTGCGAACACTGCTGGCTCTCAGTCCTGGGAGGGGGAACTAAGAGCCGTGGTGTTATCAGAGCCCCAGCAGGTGCTGCCGCAGGGAGCTACAGCTGCTGTGAAGGTTCCCCGTGGGAGCTTGGACCTCAGAGGTCAACTCAACTCAGGGGGAGTTGGAGCCAAAGAGCAGATACTACTGCTTCCAGAGATTTCCCAAGAGGCTGACGGGGCAGATAATCTTCCCTTCTCCCCTCTCCTGGGAGAACCCAGTAGCTCCCATTGGCTGCAGCTAACCACAGGCAACTGAAGGCGGCTCAGGAAAAGCAGCCTGCAGGGTGGACTTCCTGCAGCGCAGAGCTGAGAAGGGAAGAGAGAGAACTGGGAGTGTGTCCATCAGCAGCCCTCACACCCTGCCCCCGGGGCCTTGTCTTCTGGTGACAGAAGACAAAGGGAAAACTCAGATTCCCCCTTCACCACTGTCACCCCCCCACCCCCATGTGAACTTTGGGACCTATAAGAAAGGAGCGAGGAGGACACGAAAGGGCAAGTGCAGTGCTATGAGCTGGGGTTGGCCTCGTTCCCACAATCCCACCTGGAGGCCCTGCTTTGAAACCCTCCTCCTTCTCCCTGCAGCCTCAGATCAGTCCCAGTCCTCCAGTCAGTGACCCTGAAACTTCCTTCACTTCCCAGGCCACCTCTCCTCATGTATAAAGTGGGGATACTTTCAGCCCCTGCCTCACCTCTGTGAAGGTGGAAACACAGAGCACAACATATAAAGCTGCTTAGCAAAAGCAATTTGCAAAGACTCCAGAAATGTCAGCCATTAACACTGACCACCACTATCCCCATGTCCCCTCCCTCCAGAAAGGAGTCATCTTCCTCCTTCCGGAAAGCTTGCTTTGGGACACCCAGGGGGGAATGAGTGATCCTTGGAAGAAGAGGTGTTGCCTCAGTTGCGAATACTTATACTTATTGTGTGCCATGCCCCAGAACCTTCTACCCTCAGGGTATGATAAAAACAGTCTTGAAACATGTCTGCAGGTAGAGCAGTCACCCAGTCCCCAGCAAGTCCTCAGGAAAGTTCTACTGACTACATGACAAGAGAATGAGCTGGGAGAGAGAGTTTGGGTGGGGTGAAAGCAGACCTTTAAGCAGCTAGGCTTTAAGAAGAGTCTAAAACCACAACAGAGCTGCTGGTTAAAAGGTTAAAACACACTTGAAACAATTACCCTGTTGGGAAGTCAGAGTGAATGGTGGTTTGCACAGTGAACAGACTCACGCAGAACTCACATCCCTGACTCCTCTGCGCTCTGATAACTATTTCTCCTGCTTCTAGATGAGTCCTGTCTCCAGGGTACAACACGACCACCCAGCCGTCTGCCACTCAGAAACACACGCAGGAGGTGCAGAGCCCCCAAACACGGAGTGGTGTCCCAGGAGCCTTGGAAGCAGGCAGGCTGGATGTTTGATGTCAGAGGCTTCCAGAACCAGTGCTGGGCCTCATTACTGGGGAACACATGGTCCCCTGTGGACACTCATTGGAGACCAAGGAGGAAAGCTAATAATGGGAGCTTCGTCTTCCAGTTTTATGTTCCTCTTCCCCTGCAGAGTCTGTGGTTGCTGAGCAGATTTCAAGTTGAAATATCAGGAAGGCTTCATGTGATCCGCTTCTCCTTTCACACTCCAGCCCCCCCTCCACACACACCCACACACAGACACACACACACACACTCACATGTCTGCCTCTGGGCTCTGTCAAGCACCTCAAGTGTTGGTTAGAAAAACCACAGGGTAATTATGAGCTGTGAGTTTTGCTCCTCAGTTGAAGAAAGAGAAACTGCTTCCACTTGAGATTCTCAGCATGCTTTACAAACCGGAGCGAATGTTTTGGCTCAGTTCAGGAGAAAAACAGAAGCTAAGGAGAGACCTCATTAGAGGAGAGGTAGGGGGGTGCATCCTGACAAGACTGGAATGTTCTGGATAGAGAATTGCTGTATGCCCTGGACACCTTTCCTGGGGGTGCTGAAATGCTAAGTCTGATGAAGAAAGTATCAAATTGAGAGGAAGACATCAAGCAGGGCCACAAGACTCTGAGAAAGTCACCCAAGGCCCACACACCTCACTTTGCCAGTCTCCACCAGGGGTGAGCTGGTACCCGTGTGACAGCTGGCTCTCTGGGGGCGGGAAAGCTCTGACTCTAGTGTGTGGCAACTGCTACTTTCCCTGGTGCAAATCCCCTCTCTGTGGTCAATGTTGGGCATCAGGTGACATCACTGACCTCAGAGCTGGAGAGAGGCACAGTAAGCACTTCCTCACCTGGCACTTCCACTGTGCAGACAGGACATATGTGCATTGCCTCATGAGCACACAGAGTAAAAAACACAGCCAGATGACTAGGAAGCTGACAATTTTTATTATTTAGTGTAATTTAACTGTAAGCTCACCCACTTTCATTGTTAATAAAGATTTTCTTTACTGTCAGCTCTTACAAGACAACATGAGACAGCCCCAGCATGTGTAGGTAGAAAAAAAGTTCCAGCCCCTTGGGGTCAACTGTGGGCCAGAAAAACAAAATAACCAAAGCAGGAATGCCTTGGAAATGAAAATGGTACTGACACAGAAACTTTAGTTCAGAGTAACCACTCTACAGAACTTTTAAAGTGTTGTGCTATTTAAAAGTAAAATGCAGGCCTCCCTGGTGGTGCAAGGGGTTAAGCACCGCACTATGAAGCAGCCACAGCCACTGCAGCACGAGGTTAATACCCAGCCAGGGAGGGGACCCACAGGGCACAGCAGACCTCTCCTGTCTCCCCGCTGCTCCCCTCAGTGGTGTGTTTCAGTCAATCTGCCTGTTCTGCTCCCTGCTCTGTCTCTGGTGAATCCTCTTACCACCCCCACACCTCTGGCCTGTACCCCAGTGCTTGTATACTTAAATAAATAAATATTTAAAAATAAATAAAAGTAAAATGCTTTTTATTTAAAGTGAAATGTTTCTGTTTATCATATAAGCCATTCAACTACCCCATGCTACAGGTGAGGAAACCAAGTCACAGAGGGAAAATGGGCCTGAGTTCATCCATCTGGTGAGTGGAGCAGTCTGCATTTGGTTTACTCTAGATCCTTGCTCTTATCCTCACTCCTCCATCCCTGCACACCTGGGGAAAGGGAGCCCACCGACTTTGGCGGGATTGGGTGGCAGATCCCTACTGTCAGTTAAAGTCCACCTAGCAAATGTCACCAGCTGTGTTGTCCAGGCCCAGGAGTCTGTTCTCTAGCTTAAAACATGCAATAGGAGGGATTAGGCAAGAGGCCACATTCACATCTTTCCTGGGACCTCTTGGACTTCAGGGGCACTGGCAGGTCCCCTGCAATTTAGAGGCCACCCCCCTTCTCATCAGGAGGGAAAACATAGTTCTCTGCCCACATGCAGCTCTCTGCCTCTCAGATATGGGATATTGAGTCTCTGGTAAACTAATCTAGAAGGAGCAGGGAGGCTCTTGGCTCAATCTCTGAGCTGTGGCCAAGCCCTGAGGCCTTGTGGACACTGGCAGTGCCCAGCCAGCCACCCAGACTGTGCTTAAGTATTGCCCAGCAGCCCCTTGGGCCATCATCCCTCCTCACTCAGGGCAAATGGCATGCGATTCAGGGAGGGGTCAAGACTCCTATTGGAGACTTGGATCCCAGACCCCAAACTCACATGTGAATGGAAATCAGTGCCTAAGAAATGCTCCAGGTCAAAGTGAGCTCCTCCCCATCTCCCAGCACCCCCCAGCTTGGATGCTGCTCCTCCGGCTTCTGGGTAGGAAACACCCTATTGTGCAGGCCATGTCCACTCAATCCTTTGTCATTTCAAATTTTCTGGCATGTAGGTTGGGTGTGCTTGGCTCTTTTAAACATCACACTTTATGGTCTTTTGCAGTGTAATTTTGTTCCTGTCCTGCCATTCCATTTGAATTAAATATCAAACAGATGTGAGTCATTTTTTGCCTTTTTAAAGAAAAAGTTTAATATTAGGGAGCATGCCCTCCTATATGATCAGGAAAGCCATTCGCAGAAATAAGCCCCTTCAAATTAAAAAAGAATCACATTGGTTAACGTTAAGATGCTTTCAAGTGATACATTTCGAAGTGCTAAGGTAAGGTGTTTCCAGCAAGCTATAAAGCAGCCAGGACAGGGAGGAGAAGATATACGGCCTCAGGCTGATGGGGAAATTGGAGCTCAGAGCAGGGGCAACCCCACCTGGGGAGGAAGCTCTAAGCTGGGAGATGAGGTTCACAGATGAGAGTGGGGGAGGCCATCTTCCTCAAAGGCTTGGTTGTGGGGGGCTGCTCTCTGCAGCCTGTGCGGTCAGGGTGGGAAGGCGGTGAGGAGGGGTCCGTCCTAGGCGGTGAGCCAACCTGACCCGTGCCCATAGCTCATCTCCATGTATCGCACCACCTGCCACATCTCCCGGACAGGGCAGTCCCCAGGCTGCACCCATGGACACAGGGAGCAACTTCCTCCCCGGTGTCTGCTGCAGTGGTTCAGATAGTGGGATTCGGGGTCTTCTGTAGGTCCTGGATATCTCAGAAAATGCAGAGAAAGCCACATCTCCTCTTCACATATAGGAAAGTACCCAAACTTGCACGTGACCTCAGGGGCCCACAGTCCCCTGATTCAGATCTCCCTTCTCTGCGCAGCCCCCCACCCCCCCACGCACAAGAGAGCAGGAGCATAGAGAATTCCATTGCCAAGACACTCCCCTCACAGTACTTCTCAAAGAGAACAGGAACCCATGGTCTTGGGCACTGTGCAGGGCCTCTGTGTGATCTGGAGGAGCTGGTCAGTTTCCAAACCCCTCTCGTTTCTTGGCAACAAGCATGCCTGGAGCTCAGCGTTATTGGACCTGCCGCCATCTATGGACAGCAGCCAGGCTGCTCCAGAGCCGCTCCGGCTAAAGTGTTTCCATGTGGTCCTTTGACTCACTGCACCTAAGAGGCAGCTCTCTACTCAGCCAGCTAACTACAAATGACATTTCCATGTGGCGGGGAAGAGGACCAGAAGGCCTCTGATTCCAGCTGGTTCTGGACATCCTGGACCCTAAGATGAGGCTCTGCACACCCAGGATTTGCCCCAGGGATGACATGCAAATGCCTCCAGACTCTGCTGCATGGGGCGCGCAGGGTCCTGCTGATGAGAAACAGGACCAGCACTTCTGAGAAATCCGCAGACAAAAGAGAAGGTTGTGGGGAGGGACTTTGAGCAAAGACAAGTCTAGACTTTAGAATCAACCAGCCCAGGTCTGAATCCCACTCTACCACTTATGACGCCCTGTGACCTTGGGCAAGAGACCAGCTTCTCCCAGACTCGGTGTCTTCCATCTGTAATATAGGAGTTTCACCTTTCTCACCAGGGGTCGGGAGGATGAAATGGGGCGATGCATATGCTTGACTTACAATGAGGCCTCAGTGTTTGGAAGTTACCTTTTTTTTTTGCCCTTCCCTCCAACATGACAAGCCCACTCTCAGATGACACTGACTGGGACCTCAGAGATCAGTAAGGTTTACCCCTGGGGTCACCGCACTGATAACCACAGAGGAGCAGGAGATAGCAAGGGAGGGCATGTGAGCTGCTGTCTCTTAATTCCTCTCTGGGGGGAGGGAAGAAGTGGAAGGGGGGGAGGGATGCAGCAAAAATATCTGCAAGTGGTTTTAGATGAGGAATTGAAATTCACAAGTCATTACCGCTCTTCCAACTGTGTTTTGGTACCCATGGAAATGCAATAAGAAAGTACTGAAATCCATTCTGAAAGCCTGGGGGCATGGAGAGGTGAGCGGAGGCCTGGTCCTTCCCTCCAGGGGCTCAGGACCATATCCAGTTTCTAGAAGGGCTCTGAGCTCAGACTTGGCAGTTCTGAAGAGGTTGGTTGTAGGAGGAGGGTAAGCTGTGCCTGTAGAAGGGAAGTCTGTGGAGGGGGAAAGAGGCCCTTTATGACTTCTACCCATCAGGCAGGGTCTCAGGACCAGGCAGTCAACCCTCAAGGGTCTCTATTTAGGATCTTCCACCTCCCGACCTGCACAGCCTCATGTGGCAGCCATTCATTAGAATTTCATTAAGAACAAGGGGTCCTTTCTACAGGGTTGGTTGCCTAACAGCAAGGAAAACAGAGTTCTTTCACCCTAGAGCCAGGGGCAGGGTGTGCCAGTGAGAGCCGAGGACAGTGCCTTAGGGGTCCAGGAGAAGTACGTGTGGTCCTGGACTGTGGCAGGGGCTTAGTCTTGTATCTGTCCCCCCAGGAAGGCCAGAATACCCTGCCTGACTCCAGAACCTCGTGGGAGGCCACTCATTGTGATGCTCCGCTTCTGTGTTCCCGCAGGGCCAGGACCCCGGCCACAGGCTTTTCTCCAGCCTTTGGGACCACATACATCTCGCCCTGCGCTGATGGCGCAGGCGCTCATCCTCGTGGGAACTGAGGCACCTTCACCTCTATCTCTGTTCTTACTTTTCATGTTTTATTATGCATTAAAGTATCCAACGATTAGATACACTTAAACCATTCTTACTTCTCGCTGCAGCCTTCTCAGGGCACACATTTTCCCACGGCTGAATCAGGGTGCATAGACATGCTCTCTCGTGACCTCCTGGACATTTTAAATGTCAGATGAACACACACATACTTGTGTCGATCTTGCTGGTTATCTGTTATCACATCAGTAACACCTTGATGTTGGGCATTTTAATTGGCTACCTTTTTTTTTTCTTTTTTGCTGAGTTAAAAAAAATATACCCTAAGCTATTCATACATTAATTTTTCTTTTGAGCAATTCCCTTGGGATGTTCCTGGGGCTGCATCTCAGCTGAGAGCTGTGTGAAGATATCGTGTGTCTAGTTGCCCTCGTGGCTCTGACATTTTATGGATGGTGTTTCATTAACGTTCATGCCAACTCAGCAGAGCTCATTATTATGAATCTCATTTTAAGAGGAGAAGGCCAAACTGGGTGCCCACAGCCATCCAGTATATCTCCCTGTGCCTTTTCTGGGGTGCCCCCTCCCTCCAGGTACACCCTGGGTTTAACAGGAGCCCCAAGTGACCTGGGCAGTGAATGACTAATAGTGGAAAGGCCTGGGGTGGGGGCAGCACAGCGTTACACACGGGTGAGGAAAGCTGTTCCTTCAGCCTCCCGAACAAAGCCTACAGATGGCCATTCCGACCCAGCCGAAGGCCCCTCCCTAGCCGCTCCAGAGACCTTTTAAGTGAGGAAGGGCCTACTCTCTGGATCTCTAAGCCTTTTGGAAAATGTGAAAATGGGGGCAGGTCAGCCACATGAAGTGCTGGCAGTAACATGTAAACATTACCTCAGGGCGCTGCTAATCTCCCAGGTCAGGGCCTGGTGCCACCGGTCACCCACTGCAGGCGCACAGCTGGGGTGGCTCTGGCCAAGTGGCCTGTGTGATCACACCACTGGGGACAGTCACTGAGCTCCCAGGGCTAAGGAGGAGACTCTTTGTGGGTACCTATGCCCCACAGCGCCATGAGGACACTGCCCACATGCCCCTAGATGCAAAGCCACTGCGGCCACTGGCCCAGAGAGGCCCAGGCTCCTACAGGCACCCTGGGCCCCCAGTTGTGCCCCTGGGCGAGGTGCACAGGGCTAACTAGAAACACCTGTGGACATGGAATTTCCTGCCCCAGTTCAGCCTTCATTTCCTCCGCCAGTAAAAACCCAAGGCGTGCAAAGGTGAAAGAAACCAGCTAGTCAATCACCCAGACAACGGCCACCAGGGCCGCAGAGACAGGACTTTCTAAATTAAATTTTAATTCCCACCCGATGGCCTGGCTGGGACAGCCATGATTCAAACAGTGCAATGGGCCACCTCAGCCTGGCCAGCGCCCGCCCATGTCCTTGCAGGAATTAACCTCACCCTGGGCCAGCGGACAGTGGCGTCCGCCTCCGCCATCAGGTTTTGGATTGAGACCCTAAGAATGAAAGGGACCCGCTTTCCCCTCCATTTCATGGTGCAGCTGCAAGTGCTGGCCAGCTGATTAGCTGCTCTCGAAGGCAGGCTGTTTGAATTATTAGGTGCCGGAGAGATCAGAGCCACTGGTGACTCGGGGACATTTACCAAGACAACATCAAAGCCGAGGGCGCCAGGTCCAAAGTAGAGGATAATGGTCAGAGCCCGAGGGTCTGTGCTCTGTCCTGGCCCAGCAGGTTTAGGTGAGGAGAGAGTCGTAAAAATGCTTCTGTTTTTCCAGAACATTTTTTTCCAGAGATTTCTGCCAGTTAGAGGAGGCGAGGCTTGGACCGAGAAGAAGGGAGGTATTGAGCTGCCTGTTTTATGGTCAACCAACTGAAGCATCGTCTGAGATGATGACTTGCCTGGCCAGCCACAGACCGAGCCCATCCCCTGAGATGGTGTGATGACCCCTGGCTGCTCCAGCTGGCACAGCAGGGCCAGGGGAGTGGCCTTGAGAGGCAGGACTCTCAGGTGAGGGCCTGGGATTGGGGTCACCAGACCCGGTTCAAGCCCAGCTTGTGACCCTTTCACAAGTTTACTTCCCCCAGACTTGCTTTCTCGCTGCCTAAAATGGGAATCCAGCCCCACCTCTGTGGCGGAGAAGAAATGAGTGGCCATGAGGAGCTTCATGCTGAGGAATGCGACAAGCCAGGGGTCAGAAGGGGCAATGTTTTCCAGGAAACTTCTGTTTCTCTGCCAGTGGCATGTCAGCAATGGTTACCACGGGAACAGAGGTGAAGACCTCCAGGTGGGGGAGTCGGGAGGGGGATGAGGAAGCTGGCGAGGGGTGTGGGATGGCTCTAGCCACAGTGCAGCTCCAGGGAGGGCCGGTCTTCAGGACATGGGGCTGGGGGCTGGGGCTGGGGGCCACGGCGAGTTCTTGTAGCAGGACCGTAGACACCATCGGGGAGGGGAGAGCTCCCCAGAATTTTGATAATAGTTATCTGCCATCTTCTTAAACCCGACTTTATGATGGAAAAATAAAACACTCATAATATGCTACAACTGCACTCCCGAACATGGGCACCCGTCACCAACACGGAGCTGAAGAGGGCAGATGCCACAGTGCACACTGCACAGTCGACCCCACTGACGTGAAATTTAACAGGCAATCGGATCCTCACGTAGGACTTGGGTCATCCACGGGGGTGGTGTGACTGGAAGGGGGTGAGGCAAGGGGGACATGAGGAAGCTCTATTTCTGGGTCTGGGTGCTGGTTACATGACTGCATTCACTTTGTGAGAATCCACCGAGCTGTCTAGATCCATAATGGGGTGCTTTTCTCTATGTAAGTTATATTCATTAATAAAGTTCCTGAAAATACATTGTCAGGTCCATGACAACTCTGTGTGTATAAGTAAATAAATATAGAATGTCTTGTTCGGTGTAGAAAATCCTTCTTTTAAAGATTTATTTATTTATGCATTCAAGTATTGGGGTACAGGCGAGCGGTACGGGGTGGGTAAGAGGATTCACCAGAGACAGAGTGGGGAACAGCCGGACTGACTGAAATACACTGGTGAAAATTCTTTTTATATTGAAAAAAGCATAGAAAAATTTTAAGTTACAATGGGAACTTTGTAATTCATGCTACCTTTCAGAATTAATCCCATGTATGATGTGTGCCTATTTTATGCACTGAGTATATAAAATTATATGCACTTTTTTCTTAATGTGATATTGTAAGGATTTTCACATCCACCCTCAGTGACTCCTGAAAACTTTCCTTACCAGTCTGTACTATGCCGCCACGTGGACAGAGCATGCTCTAACCCAGGCAATCTCAAAGTAGCCGATTGCACCGCTGCCTGGAGGCAGCACAACTTGAGGCAGTGGCTACTGGCATCGAGTGCTTAGCGGCCAGGAGTACTGCAGAACCTCCTGCCTGTCCAGAATAGTCCCACAACAAGAATTACCCCACCAAAAATGTCAACAGTGCTGAGATGGAAAATCCCTCGACCAGCTTCAGACAGTTTTCCCTATGACTGATAAAGCAACAGCAAACAGAATGGTTAAGTCATTCTGGGCATGCCTGATTATCTCCTTAGCATCAGTTTCTACGGGTGAGCTCAGTGTTATGGTCACTGCAGAGAACTCGGTGCATCTGCTAGACTGTCTCCTCTAAGTGGTCTCAGTTTACCCTCTGGCAAGCAGCCACCCACCCTGACCATTCCCCTCCTCCTCCAGTGACCAGCTCCATTCACTCCAACTTCCAGAGGCTCCTGTACCTCCCATTCCTAAACACATCCTCAGTCCTCACTATGGCCCATCTCCAGCTTTCTCAGGGGAGCTTCCTGAGAGAGCTGTCTGACTTCCTCTATCCTCATCCTTCTCCCCGACCTGCTCAGGGCACCACGGAGCCCACCTTCACCACGCCACCGAGTCTGCCCTCAGAGGCAGTAAAGGGCCCCGCAGACCAAACACCAACTTTGTTTCTGAGTACACGATGGAGCTCGTCTTTGGCCACATCTACCCGAGGCAAGACTTCCCTTCCTCTCTCTCAGAGGATTCCTGAAGACCCTCGGAGCTGGCCCACCCCAGGGCTCACACTGGAACACAGAGGTGATGTCAGCCCAGCCTGCTCTCCTGACTCCAGACCTGCACTTCCAACGGAAACCCTGCACCTCAGCCCTCTCCCCAGCCAGGAGACCCGAGCCTCCCAGCCCTCACCGTCTCAGGGTGGTGTCCTCAAATATGCAAACTTCACCTGAACCTGGATTCACACTAACCGACCTTGAAACGAAAACCTCTTGAGGACACCTGGAGCATTTGAATATGACCTTGGTGAGTTAGATATTATGAAATGACTGATTTTGTGGGATATGACAAAAGCAGTGTAGCTGAATTTTAAAAATCTAGCTAATAAAATATATACACTGGAGTTTTTAGAGGGAAGTGTTAGGATGTCTAGATTTGCCTTCAAGTATTTTAGTAATAAAGAAATACATTAAGAAAATTTGAAAAAACATGAGTATTTGTTCGGTTTAAGTATGGGCTCAGAGAAGTTCATTATACTCTTCTTTCCACTTTTCATAAAACTTTTCCACATTAAAAAATGCTGCAAATTTGATCACATCACTTGTTGGCTCAGAATACAGACAGTTCCCAACTTATGATGGCTGGGACTTATGATTTTTTAAATTAATTTATTCATTTGTAGTGAGGTAACTTGGTTTGCAGTTTGTGTTTTGGAAGTAGAGGGGCCCATTGCCACCTCGGTTTTGTTAGCATAGTGTGTCCTCCACCAAAGCACTCATAGTCTACCGGCTCCCCCTCCCTGCCCCGAAGGCCTCAGTTCTCTTCAACTTAAGATGTTTGACCTTACAACGATGCAAAAACAATACAAGTTCAGCAGAAACCAGTTTAGGTCCAAAAACAGTTTGGCTGTATCACACGCATTTCCTGCTTAATTGCACGTTACCATGTGACAGGTTTATCTGGAGGTAAGGAAGGTCTGTCCTCTGGTAGTCCCTCCTTCCTAGAGGACCTAGTCCAAACTTGTCAATGTGTCACCTGCCCATGTACCCGCCCCACTCCCCAGCCTCTCAGCCACTTCCCCTCTCCCACCCCACATGGGTAAAGGATCCTCCTTACTCAGCTTGGAAAGTGAGGGCCCAAACCTGTCCTCTCTGCCTGCAAAACTCGAATCTTTCAAGAGTGTGTTCCAAGCATCCCTCATGTCTGAGCTCCGTCCTTAGTCTTCCCTTAGTCCTCTCAACTCTGACCTCTCCAGCCAAGTCACTGGGCCCGCCTCCGTGCCGCTGTGCTGTGCACTGAGCAACTACTCTAAACCTGCAAGTTTTCACTTGCACTCCCATCTGCTTCCTCCTCCCCAGCCCCCAAACTGAACTCTTTGTGGGCACAAGTTGAGTGTCGTTCAACTTCCACTTCCCAAGGGACGGGTGCAGACCCGGCTCCTGCTTGGGGTTCAGCTAAAATAAAAGGAGTGATGCTCCTCCTGCACATGAGCAGCATTGGCATTTGAATTTCCAGGCTGGGCTCTTTGCTATGCTTTCTCTGGTGGGACAGATCAGAACAGTTTCTGAAAATGAGTCTTAGGGACTCAGAGTGGAAGTGTAAACCCATCTCAAAGAGCCAAGTTGCCAGGTGACAAAAGGACGCGAGCACAGCGACCAGCCCCAAGATTCTGTAACTGCTCACGAGCATTCTCCTCACTAGTGATTTGCTTACATGCAAGAAAAGACTTCTTCCAAAAACAGGACACTGTGCTGATCCTGTGGAAGATACCAGGAGTGAAATGTGCCGTTGCTGGAAGGGCCACAAATCTGGCCCTAGCTGGGAGCTATCAGGGAGAAAGAAGACCGACCGCATGGCCAACTGCACCAAGTGGCCAGAACCCAGAGCTCCCTCCTGCTGGACCCAGAAAAGCCTGGTGGGGACGCAGGGCTGGAGAAGAATGCAGCAGAGCACCTGGATGCTACCAAGATGCGGCGGTGCCATCGCAAGGCCTGGGTCCCAGGAACACGTTTGGCTATTGTGTCCATGCTAGTCCTTGGAGGGCAAGGCTGGCACACTCAGAAGGAGCCTGGGTCCTCCACTGCGCCCATCCAGACCCAGCCTCTGCACGAGCGGCCTGCCTTTTCTTTTCACTCCATGTGAGTATCCTGCCTTGAGGACAAGCTCCAGAGAAGCTGAATGCTCTCCTCTTTTGTTCTCCTATTTTTTCACAAGGAAGGCAGTTGGAACCTGTATGTGCACACCTGGAGTGGCCCCCAGAGGACCCATAGCAGAAAAGATGGGGGATCCTATTAAAAAAGCACATGGTAGCGAGCTACCCCCACCCACAAAACTGGGGGGCAGGTCCCAGGAATCTGCATTTCAGTAAGCTCTTTAGATAATTTTTTTAAAGTTGTGATTAAAATATATGTAATACAATGCCATTTTAACCCTTATTCAATGTATAATTCAGTGGCGGCATTATGACCACCATCTGTTTTCAAAACTTTCATCATGACAAACAGAAACTCTACACCCACTAATTAAGCAATAGCTCCACATTTCCCCTCTCCCTGGCCCCTGGCAACCTCAAATCTATTTCCTGTTTCTACGAGTTTACCTGCTCTAGATGGTTCCTATGCATGAGATCACTCAGTACACGTAGTTCTGAACCTGGCACAAATGTTTTCAAGTTTTGTCTCTACTGTGGGATGTAGCAGACCTTCTCTCCTTTTTGTGACTGAATATTCCATTGTGTGTATATCTCACATGCTGTTTATCCTCATCTGTGGATGGACACTTGGGTGGCTTCCACCCTCTGGTCTTTGTGAATCATGCTGTTGTCAACACCGGGACACAGTGTTTGCTCAAGTTCCTGTTTTGCACTGGTGTTTCCAGTGGAATTGCTGTATGTGGTACGCCTGCGTTTGACCCTTTACTGTGGTTGACCAGCAGCCCTATTTAAATTCCCACCAGCAATGTGTATATGAATAAATCCACCCTCTTCATCAGCACTTGTTATTTCCTGTAGTTTTGATTTTCACCACACTAGTAGGTCTGGAAGTGGGATCTCTGTAGTTTCCTTCAGGTACTTCTCACCTACACTGAGGTTGAAGAAGTAGCTAAATAAAAGGAAATAAAACAGAGCTAGGGATGCAGGGTCAAGGCAGGGGACTTCCATAATTTTTCAAAGAGGGACTTTTGGGTTTGTTTTTTGTAAGCAAACACTGGTTCCTAGTGCGGCGTTCAGTGGCCCAGCAAGAACACCTCACAGTTCTTAAATGAATTTGAAGCGTTTGGGAATGGCAAGAGTCAGGCTTAGTCTGAGAGCTGGGCAGGTGAGAGGGAGGGAGCTGGCCGAGAGCAGGTGTGGTGAGGATGAGCTACAGAAGCCAACCCTGGGAGGTCACTCTGATGTGATGCAGCCTGGACATGGCAGGACTGAACCCGAGGCTCACTCTCAGATGTTGCGAATTGGCTTTTCTAGGATACCTTGGCCTTTAGGAAGAAATGTGATGAGAACGCATGGTAGGAAATGTACCAGTCAGCTTTTTAACAAAAACCCATGTGAATCAGAGGTGGAAGAGGAACTTCTTGCCTTCTACCAGCTGCATCTGTGGAACAGCCCTCAGAAGGCAAGAGAGGAGAGTTCCGGTCCAGCATGACAGATGCCCGGTCAAAGGGTTGATCTACGGCCCAGGCTGTAGTGAAAATCTCTCAGAGGCAGGGGATGCCCCTCATGGCCCTCTATCAGCCTGACAAAGAAGCTGCTGTCCATTAGCAGTGGGAGTCTGGGTGTCTGGAAGGGGGTGACCAGGGCTGACCCTGCAGCTCCAGAGAGGTCGCCCTCTCCCACATGTCTAATCCTGCTCATGTTTGAGATGGAATTTTGCCACTTGTGCCACACCAGGCCAATAAGTACACTAGCGCTCTGTGAGTACAGGTCACTCTGTGCGTTAGTGACCCTCCTCGGACTTGCACGAGCCACAGTCAAGACATCAAATAACCTCCTTGCTCTCTGCACAGCAGGCCTGGACTCCATCATGAGGACACGCCCAGTCAGCCAAGATGTAACTCTGGTACAGACAGCAGGGCAATGAGGCAAGCAATAAAAAGCCTAATCTCTTAAGGCCACATGAATTGTTGGCAAGAACATAAGGAGAGAGCAACATTAGCCAAGGATCATTTTCTCTTTGTTATAGATGCCTGCTGACTGCTGGGAAAAGCCAAAGTGAGGGTGGGGTCGGGGGAGTCCTGCTAACAACACTGGCACTGGTGGATGCCTCAATGCAATTTGCAGATCTGGTTCCCTCAAAATTTTAGCAGCTAACCAGTTCATCGTATTGCAATCATTAGTGACTACTAGTGACTGACATCTTCTGTGATGGGTATTTCATAGTTAAGAGCTTGCTTAATTTCTATGATCCTAAACAAAATTAGCATTCCTCATCCACTGTCAGTTAGGTTTGGTGCAAGCAACAGAAGTCATTCTAGCAACAGAAGTCATTCTAGAATTCTCTACACAAAATTAAATGCCCACGAGATTGTGGTAAGGGCTGAAGAAGTATATGCAAGGCAGATATATGTGGCAGAGAGTTGTTGAATGCAAGGACCTTTCACAGAACTGAGGCATCAGCAAGCTGCTGTGATAGCTACTGTCACCACTTCTCCCTCCCTGAAGCTGATGACCATCTTTCTTGGTCTCTTCTACACCCACCACTCTCAGTAGGGAGAAGAAGGCCTTCCTCATTTTCACCTTCCAAACCTTGGGGTGACTCTCTGCTGAATTGCATAGATCAAGAGATCAAGTTTCAGAGAGGTTAAATGACTTACCCAAAGTCACACTGTAAGGTAAGTGAAGCTTGCCAGACTTTCCTCCCCTTCCCCCATTACTGTCAATGACAGACACCTGCGATCCTGCACACGTGCCTGATGGTGGGCACTCAAGTAGGGTGTGGGCATGCGCAAGTGGGCACGCCTGGGCTGAGACACGGGGCGTATAAGGGCAGCATCATGAGGATGCCATGAGAAGCACAGCAGAGAGTAGAGCAGAGGCAGCAGTAGAAAGCCCAGAGAGAGTGAAGATTTGCCAGGGGCTAGGAGATCTGCCAGTCTCCTGGCCCCTTGCCCCCCCACCCTGCCTGCCATGTACCTGGTGACCTCTGATGCAGAAAGATTAATAAAAGCCTGAAAAAGCCACCCGGGGCTCCAGGGCTCCTCCTTCACCCATCTGCCTGAATCATAGAGAAACTGCCTGTGCCTTGCTGCCTCTACTCAACCAGTCTGTGATATAACCAGACTTGGTGCTCACGTCTAAGCCATATTCTTACATCTTCAGGTCTGTGGCTGTGCCTATGACTCCCTGGGCCAGCAAGGTCTGGCAGCACAGCCAGAGCCAGATCAAAGCAAAAAGATGGAGCACTGACACCAACCGGTGGACACTACTGTGGCCAGCAGTAGGGACCGACTCCAGCACCCCAGTCAGGAGATCTCAGTGGAGATGGCTGCAGCAGGCCCGGGAACAGCTTGGGGTTCTGGCATCGACCATGCTGGGGCGTCCTCCCAGGCCCGTTATGTGTCCTCCCCACTGAAACCCATCTAGTGTCATTTGGGACAAGTCCTAGAACCATAGTGTTCCAGCTGGAAAACCTTGGTGGTTTGCTAGTGTGTACACTAGCGTGTACACATTGTTCCCATGGTACAAGTGGAGAAACCAAGATTCTGAGAGCAGAATCATCTGAGATGATTCAGATGTTTGGCATCAAGGGCAAGGGGTATGGGCCCTTAAAGGAGTGCAGAGTAAACCAAGAGCGGTCAGGCTTTTGTCCTGCTGGCCCCTGTGGCTATCACCTGCGGCCCTGAATGCAGGAGGCACTTGGGAGCATGGCCACAGGCACAGCTGATGGTGGACACCTGAGTACGGTGTGCACATGTCAGGTGGGCACATCTGAGCCTGGAGCCTGAGGCTATGAGGGAGGGGTCACACAAAGGACAGGCACAGATCAGCGATGAGAAGACTAGTGACCACAGAGAGTCAGGACCACGGGAATGCCAGAGACCCCAAAGAGAGTAAAGATCGCTGGGGCCGGGAGGCCTGCCATCCCCCTGGTCCTTCCGTCCCCACTGCCTGCCCTGCTGCTGCCTACTCGACAAGGAGGCATCATGTTTCAAACGAAGTGCCAGCAGCTCTGTCCACCTAGAACACGCTTTCTCGTCACCAAAGCTCTGCCACCCCTTTACATGTTGGTGTATGCGATGGTGGGACTGTTTTATTTCGCATTCTGGGTAGTAGTCGCATAGCTGTAATGATTTAGTGAAAATTCACTAAACTAATTATTTATGGGTTTTTTTTCTATATTTTTCTATGTCATATCAAACTCCAGTACAGTTTACTTAGAACCAATATTGACTGATGAGACTGCCACCAGGGCTACAAAAATATTTTGTGTTTTAAGTGAAAAGTATCTTCCTGCTAGTATTCAGAGGTTGAAAAAATCAAGTGCTGCTGTTGACTCAGAGTTTGAGTAAATTGAGAAAATGAAAGAACCAAGAAGGTTCAGGAGCTCTTTGGCAAACACAGACATTACTTTTAATTTTCCTTCAGAAGGCAGCCCCCACCCCCACACACCAGTGGCAGATACCTGATAGCTGTTCAGATACCTGATGACTTACCTGGCCAATAGCAGGGTACACCTCCCGGCCTCCCTGGCTGGCAGGTGCGATCATCTGGTCAGATTCTGGCCAATGACTGTCTATAGCGGGTGAAAGATGTTTACAAATTCTAAGTCTGGCCCATAAACCTCCCGTGTACAACCCGTGATTACCTTCTCCTACCTACTCACTGAATTTCTCTGATGCCCTAGAAGAAGGCAGGGTCATAGACAGAGGAAACTAAATCCCTGTGGCATCATGTAGGAGAGTCACCTGACGAGAAAACCTGAGAGAGGACATTGCACAAGGAAGAGATAATCTTTATTGTACAAAGTGTTAAAACACACAGAGTATTTGTTACAGCTGTTAACCTACCCTGGATTATAAAAAAAATATATGTTGAGGGCCTCCCTGGTGGCACAGCGGGTTGAGTGCCTCACTGTGAAGCATCCGGGCACAGCACCGCAAGTTCGATCCCCAGCCAGGGAGGGGACCCACATGACGCAGCAGACCTCTCCTGCCTCACCCGCTGCTCCCCTCAGCAGCGTATTTCAGTCGCTCCGCCTGTTCTGGTCCCCACTCTGTCTCTGGTGAACCCTCTCATCTCCCTGACTCTGGCCTGTGCCACAGTTCTTGTCTGCGTAAATAAACAAATCTTTAAAAAATATATATAAATATATATATGTTGAAATTAGGGAAGTCTCCAAATCAGTGCCACTTCTTTACCTAGAGCCATGCCCAAAGGCTACTTAAATATCTTAGATGCCCAAGTGGCCTCTTGCCTATTAGCTATTGACTTTTTAACTGAGAAACTCTTGTAATAGGTATAAATTATCAGCTTTCCAGGTAAGTTGAAGCGAAGGGCCAGGGAGAAAAGACTCATTGTTCTAAGATGTGAGAGTTGGCTTTTTGGGGGAGTTGTAATTGTTCTGTCACCGCCTTCGTTGACAAAGCGCTCAGAATAGCAGAATTCAGGGGTCATTCAGTACAGGGGCTACCAGCTCTGTACCACCAGAGGGCAATACTATATAACAGCTGGTGCTCAGGAGAGGCTGAGTGGCCAGAGGGAGTAAGCGAGTTGGCTTGGGTGGAAAGGGTCAGGAGGCAGAGGCCGGGGCTGTGGAAAGCCCCTGGGTGAAGGGTGGGGAGCAGTAAAGAACGCTTCTTTGAGATGCATGTCCCCACCTCTGTCTCCCTTACTAAGTTCTCAGGCCTAACTGCCTGCAATTTTCTGCACATATAAAAAACTCCCCAGCTGAAACATGACGCAAGGGGAAATCATGCTGAAGTGAATTTCCAGCCAAAGATGCAAGTGTGCGGAGCTGTTAGAGGATGAAGACAACGAGGGAAAACAAATAAGAACAGCAGTAAGTGAGAGGACAGAGTCCTATTTTCTTGCTGGACCTGGGACTGTGAGAATCTGGAAGAAAACAGCAATTTCTCTGAAATGCCCTGGGATTTTCTATGAAAATCTGGGCTTGTGAGTTCTGCTTCTGGGATAGACCATGCTTCTTGAGAAAAATAGCTAGAAAAGGA
Organism: Galemys pyrenaicus; assembly: GCA_019455555.1. Lineage (NCBI taxonomy): Eukaryota > Metazoa > Chordata > Mammalia > Eulipotyphla > Talpidae > Galemys > Galemys pyrenaicus. The sequence continues at coordinate 1,778,860 of JAGFMF010012151.1, read as the reverse complement.
TAGAAGTACATACTATACTTCCAAAGAGTAGAAGGTAGAAGGGGCAAAACCGAGCTGGACAGAGAGGTAGCCTGGCAAAACTGTCTTGGCCGGGAGATGAAGATAATATCATCGGTGATAGGGCTGGTGGTAGCGTGTGCCCTGGATATGATGTGACCAGACTGGCATTTCACCTCTTCTGTTCCAACACAGACAGACCCTAATTGAGGGGTCGTCTACAAAACACTTGTGCTCCTCAAACTCTCAAGGTTGTCAATAACAAGGAAAGTGTGAGACTGTCACGGACCAGATGAAGATGAGCCACAATGACTAAATATTGAGTGGTATTCTAGAACAGAAAAAGAACATTCAGAAAAAGGAATAAAATCCTTTGAGTACGGAGTTTAGTTTCAATTTGTGCCTATGTTGGCTCCCTAGTTGCTACAAATGTACCACAGAAGTTACTATTGTTAACAATGGGGGAAGAGGGTGCCAGGTATTCAGAACTCCCTGTGCTGTCTTTGCAACTTTGCTGTAAATCTGAAACTGTTATGAAATAAAATTTTATTTAAAAAAAGAGTAAATACATAGGTTAATCCAAATGGACTTTCACTGTTGAAAACATCATAATAATGTCTTGTGGAATGGTAAATAGATATTTAATATTACTTACTAAATAATATATTAATGCATATTAAATTTTAAAAACACACAAACATAATTATATATAATACAGCAACAATTGCAGAAAAGGCAGGAAAAGGGGAGATAAATTGAGTTAAGATATTTGATAAAATATAAGATAAAATCTTTGTTTTTGTCTTGGAACTTATAAAAAGTTTAGATTAGATTTTAGAAAATCAAAAATGCCTGTTTTGATCTCTAGGTTTATCACTAAGAGAATAACCACAAGGTACTATTACAAATAATGTATAATGTGTAATATATATGTATCTATATACATAGAACTAATGGAAAAGAAATAGAATAATAAATATATTAATACAAAAATTAAAACAGGAAATAAAACAAAGTGGCGGGACCAAAAAAAAAACAATAAATAGTAAGGTGTGATGCTTAAACTCAAATATTAGCTACAACATTAAATATAAATGAAGAAAACACTCTAATTGAAAGTCTAAGAGTGGATTTACATACAACAACCAAATGCTAATTAAATACATACTTGATGAGGCTATATTATAAAAATTATTAAAAAGTAATGCATGGAAAAAGACATTCAAATTAACATTAACTGAAAGAAAAGTGGTGTAGCTAAGTGGATTTCAAAGCAAATCACTAGTAAAGATAAAAAGGGATGATGTATGTTAAAAGGGTCAACCCACCAGAAATATATAACAATTCCAAATCTGCATGCACTTCATAACATGGACTTTAAACATGTAAAGCCAAACTTGATAGAACTAAAAGGGGAAAAGTAAATCTCCAATTACAGTGGTGGATTTTAATACACTTCTTTTAGTAATGATAGAAAAAGCAGGAAAAAAATCAGTAAGGATTTAAATACTTGAAGAATATACTTTAAGAAGTTGACCTAATTAACATATATAGAATACTATCTCCCAACAGCAAGAAAATGCTTTTTAAGTGCATGAACACTTGCCAAATTTGAGTATATGTCAAGCCAAAAAGCAAGTTTCAACTAGTTTTATAAAGAACTGAAATCAGAAGGTATTTTCTAACCACAGTGGGATTAAGTAATAATAAAATAAATAATAATAATATTCAAATGTTCAGAATCTAAGCACTATATGTGTAAATAAATCATGGGTCAAAGAAGAAATCATGAATGAGAGGAGAAACTCACCAAATAATAGTGGAAATGCAACATACGAAGACGTACTAAGGAGTGGATTTCTGTGTGTACTGAAAATTCCTGCCTTGAGACCCTAGTCCCTGATGTGATGGTATTTGGAGGTAGGGCCTTCGTTTAGGTTTGGATTAGATTTAGATTCGGTCACAGGGTAAAAAGCAAGAAAGGGAGCCCTCCTTGGTGGCACAGAGGGTTAAGCAACGCACTATGAAGCAAACCGCAGCCACTGCAGCACAAGTTCCATCCCTGCAGGGAGGGGACCCACATGGCATGGCAGACCTCTCCTGCTTGCCCGCTGCTCCCCTCAGCAGTGTACTTCCGTTGATCTGCCTGTTCTGCTCCTTGCTCTTTATGGTGAATCCTCTCACCACCCCCACACCTCTGGCCTGTACCCCAGTGCTTGTATGCATAAATAAATAAATCTTTAAAAAAAGAAAGAAAGAAAGGGCTGTCTGAAGATGGAAAAGAGGCTCTGCCAGCCCCTTTACCTGCTGACACCCTGATCTTGGAATTCCCACCTTCCAAACAGACTTGCAGGCAATTAATTCTCTCCATTTTTTCTTCTTTAAAGAAGTATCAAAACTTCTTGCTTTCATCTTCATTAACAAGAAATTCTATTATGGGAAAAGTCAAGCACTACATAAGCAAAGGGGACAGTATCATTAACGCCCACATATTCCATGGGCTCATGGACTAGCCACAATTATTACATTCTGCCTTTCTTGTCTCTTCTATATTCCCAACTGCTTTACAATTAGATGATGTTGATTTTTAAGTTCTTTTAAATGAATATATATGGAAATATGCACATTTTAGCTGTGCAGTTTTGACAAATTGATATACCACTTAACTGCCTCCTTTATCACAACACAGAACATTTCATCACCATAGGAAATTCCCTTGAATCCTTCCCAGTTAATCTCTATCCCCAGAGACAACTATTGTTTTGATATATTTTACCTCATATTTGTTTTGCCTATTTTAGAACTTCATAGAAAGGGAATAATACAATATGTGTCTACTGTGTTCATCTATTTCCCCAATATTCTGTTTGGGAGATCAATCTATGTTGTTGTTTATATCAATAATTCATTTATTTTTATTGTTGGATAGCATGACAGTGCATAAATAGGTCACAGATTGTTTATCAATTTTCCTGTTGATGAATAATTTGGGTTTTCCTCTCCAGTTTTTTTGTTATCGTGCATAAATATGTGAGAGATTTTTTTGTACAAGTTAGTTTGTGGACATATATTTTTATATCTCTTGGATAAATACCTACAATTGGAGTTCCTGGGTCAAAGTGTAAGAGCATATCAACTTGCTGAGAAATTGCCAAAGAATTTTTTCCAAAATAGTAGTACCCTTCTATGTTCCTACCAGAAATATTAGAATTTAGGTTGCTTTAAGTCCTTGCCACTTTCCTGTTGCCTTTTGATATAGAGCACTTTTTCATGAGATATTTGGCCATCAGATATCTTCTTTTATGAAATATCTAGCAAATATTTTTAAGGAAATTGTTTCTAAGTTGGAATATGCTAAGTACTTGAAATTGTTAGGAAGATAAGAAAAGATTTGAAAATTCAAGGACATATCTTGTAATATCTGTGATAATTTGTTTCAACAGTAATAGGAAGCTAATGTATAAGAGTCTGCATAGAAGATTTTGCCAAAACTAATCTTTACTATGATGGTTTCAAAAAATGCTGATTTTCCAACTCCAGCACCTCCTTTACATTTAGAGTTGCCACTCAACATTCTAAGGCCAGAAAACGTCTTCTCCTGTCTTTGTTCATGTACACATACCACATATATGTATATTTATAAAGTATAGACCCATGAAGTCCTCAAACTGTCCCAGCTTTGAATTGGCTCCTCCGTTCTTGTAACACGAGTCCATCATTTTGTTCATGGCTGTGTGTGTACTTCCCTACTTTCTGGCATAACAAGATTTTCCAGGCTCATCTTGAATGCTTCCTGTGACAGCCCAAGAATCAGCTCCCTTCCCCGAATCAGCCTCCTTTCCCCAAGCCTGTGCTCAGAGGAAAGGGAAGATGAGGACAAATCACTCTTTGCTCTACTATAAAGATTTCACCAGAAACTGCATTGTACCAGAACTTTGATCTTGAACTTTGCAGATAACAGAACTGTGAGGAAATTCTTTTTCAAGCCACCAATCCATGGAATTTTGTTATGGCAGCCTGAGCAGACTAAGACAGGGACAGTAGCTTTTATCTGTGCTATGTTTTACCAATGTTTTCTTCCAGCTTATTATTTGTTTTTTCACTTTCTTTTTTTTTCATGCAAAAGTTTTTTTTTTTTTTTTAAATACTGTCAAGGGAGGAGTATTGCAATCATCTTTTCAGATACTTACAGATATTATTCTCTATGTACCAAAGTTGTTTCTTTTTTTTTTTTTAAAGATTTATTTATTTATGCATACAAACACTGGGGCACAGGCCAGAGGTGTGGGGGGGGGTGGTGAGAGGATTCACCACAGAGAGCCGGGAGCAGAACAGGCAGATCAACAGAAGTACACTGCTGAGGGGAGCAGCGGGCACAGCAGGAGAGGTCCCCGCCCCCGGTCCTACCCCACCCCCCGCCCCGGCCGGCAGCAGGGATCGAACTCGTGCTGCAGTGGCTGCGATTTGCTTCGTAGTGCGTTGCTTAACCCACTGCGCCACCAGGGGAGGCCCCCCAAAGTTGTTTCTTAAAGATTAATAGTTATTCAGAATATTAAAACATGTCATTGAACTTTTCATCCTCTGACTTTCAATCTTCTGGTTTATCTTATACTTTGAAAAGCTTTTCTATGCACGACTCTATACTATCATACATTAGTCATTTGTAAAATACTGTTCACTAAATTATCTTCTCTATCACTAAAGATATGTGAGGTCTTTCCAAATGTTGACAGATTCTCTTATACAACATCAGAAACAATCTTAAATGCTGGGAAACTATCAAGCTCATGGCAACAGAGACTAGCTTTCAAAATCTTTTCTATCTACTTCATTAAGGACCCTTTTAATTTTTATGTGACACTAGCTGTTTTGGGGGCTGGAGGTGAAGAATTGTGACTATTAGTTTGTAGCTGCTGCCTTGGCTCTTGTAAGGTACCAAACTTTTCCCAACAGTGTTTATGTATCATCAGACCCAATGTCAGTAGTGAAAGAGCCAAAAAAGGTCTTTATTCGGTCCATAGTCCCCATACAGGGGTCCCAGGTACCCCGGAGAATCTGTGAGGACTGCTGCTCTAACATGTCGCTTATATTTTCAAACAAGATTTTGATTTTTCAATCCAACTCTAACCTCAAGGAAAAAATATTAAAATCTAGAGAAGCTTCCAGGCCTGCAAAAGGTAACAGCTCCTCCTACTTCCTATATACAAACCCATATATATAAACCTTCCTAGGAAGGTTTTCCTTGGCCCCTTTGTTATTCCTCATTAAGGGTAAATATCCACCTGTAGCAGAGAAGGACATTAACAACTTAACTAACAAAGACCGGAGGGGTGCTGGGTGTTGCAAACAAGGGCAAGTGTCAGATGTTGCCGCCAAATGCAGATCAAAAGAGAGAACTTATCTCTGAAGTAACCAAGTGACCGAGGAAAGCCTTGCCCCACCCAGACCACACGGGAATGTGTCTGTGCTGTAACCTAGAGCACCTCTGCCTGTGCGGCTCAGCTTGTAGGGAAGAAGGTTTTCCGGTGGTTTCTTTCCTGGGATCCCCCGCCCCCACTGTGGGGAGTGCTCACACCCTGTTGGCTGGATGGATGTCAGCCAAAAGGTTAGGAATCTACTAGAGACTCACTCCCTGTCCTCCCACAAGCAAGGTCAAGACAAATGGAGGAAGATGGTGACATCCACACGTTTGACTCTCAGGTGGTTCAGGACCTTGAAGAATATCCGCAGGGACAGCAACAGGTGCTGGGGAGATGCAGGAATGCCCAGCCTGCCCAGGTAACACCCATCAACCTTCTTGTAAGGGCCATCAGTATGAATGTTTTTAAACCACAGATCACTAATTCAGTAGTTGCACTTCTAAAATATTATCCTCAGTAGCCAGATGTGCACAGAGATGTGTCTCAAAGGGGGCCACCTAGATCTTAAAGTAGAGTGGAAACAGCCTGAAAGGAAAACAACAGGGAACTGCTTAAATGAATAATGGCACAGCTTAGAATGTAGATCAGGAATTCCCCCAAAAGGGGTCTACAGACGCAGGGAGGTCACTGAGACCCTTTCAGGGCATCCACTTGGTCAAAACTCTTCATGATAAAGCTACAATGTTCTTTAGCTTCTTCACTATCCTGATCTTTGCACCAGTGACACAAAAACAATAGTGGGCAAAACTGCCAGTGACCGAGCAGATCGGCAATGCCAGCAAACAAGGCGTTGTTGACTTCCTTATTGCCAAGCACCTAGTCACGGGAAATAAAAAACACAACAGTTTCACTTGAGGATGTCCTTAAGGAAGCAGTGGAAAGTATTGATTTTACTGAATCGCCCCTTTAGGACACATTTTTAAATAGTCTAAGGGAAGAAATGATAAGTATGAATAAAATGCTCTGCCAATGTGACAAGTTAGGCTGGTTGTCTTGAGTGTGTGATTGAGTTGTAGGCTCAAGAAGCCGCTTTTTTTCAGGAAACACCATTTTTACTTGAAATAGAGACTGACAGCCGGGCTGCATAAATACTTCCACAGGCTGTAGACACTTTTGCCTTTGTGGGCCCCTTCCTCTATAAAAAGATATAAAAATTATAGTTTATGGACTGTGTTGGTATAAAATATATATATTGTTGGTATATACATTGTATAAAGACACATCTATAAACGTCATACAGAGTAAAAGGTTTTCTTCAATCTAAAAGAGTGGACCTTCTTTTTATTCTTCTGATTTTAAAAAGAAATTGAACATTTTCATGGGCCCATAAATTCCCATGGGCCTCAACTCTGTTCCTAATGGGGAAGTTATGCCTGATTGACAGTCAAACTGGTTTTCCAGACTTGGGTGTGTGCAGGGTGGAATTCTCCAGAAGGCAGTTTCAATATGTAATGTTAACATACATGTCTTTGCAAGGATGCAGTGGGGTTTTGTTTGTTTGTTTCTTTCTTTATGGAGGAAGGAACCCGTGAAGGCAGAGAAGCCTAAAGCCCATGGAAGTCCTTCTGCAGCCCCGATTATGTGGCAGATGTTTTCTTGAAAATGGGTAAAATGAACCTGCCACTATGACATTATATCATTGGTAAGGATAAATTTGAACTTTCAAAAATTACCATTTTGGGCAACTTGTATCTGCCACCGTGAACTTGACAACTTTCCAATACTTAAACCTTGACTTAGGGTCTCAGTGATTATATTAAGGAATATGATTTTCTGATACTGTAGGACAAAAAGTGTTCACATATGGAAGATTAGAAGATCTGTACAACTTAATGACATAGTATTTTCCAAATGACCAATTATGATTTCACCAAGCCATGCATGACTACAAGATCCATTCCGATATAGAGAAATGGATGGATTTTAATGCTCCTGAGTTAAAAAGTGTATTGATTGGTTTTGGTTTCTACATTGCAATTAACCTTTAAGAAACTACTATTTCTTGCATTTTAGTGTAGTGTTAAAGAACAGCCAAATTATGTGTAAAGGTTACTTAAGTCCTACATTTGCTCCAAATCAGTGTCGGTGTAAGGCTGAATTTTTTTATATGCTTCAAATAAAACAACTTATAGCAAATGATTGAGCACAGAAGCCATGAGAATCTAGCTGTCTTCTATTAAGACAGGCACTATAGAAATGGGCAAAATTGTAAAACCATGCCAATCTTCTCACTGATTTTTTTTTTCTTTTTGTTTGGAAAGTTGATTTTCATACAAATACATTATTTATATGGATATATAACTCACATGTAAATATTTAAAAATTAATACATATTTACAATTTCCCTCAACTTTAATTTCTAATTTCTAATTACAGCAAATAATTTCTAATTTTAATTTCTAGTAGAGCAAATAGTGATAGCTACAACACACATATACCGCAGTTCTTTGTGGGTTCTTAGTGGTATGCTTTGCACATTTTAATTTTTGAGTTTTCAACAATGAGCATGCATTCCAATTTTCCAACTGGGGGAAGAAAACTTTTTAGAAAGCTACAGAAAATCCCTGTATATAAGATCATGCTTCTTCCTCCTTCCAGTCTCTCTGGGGGTTGGGGGAATATTTCTGGTGGATTCCACCCTAAGCTTTGGACCCTGCTTCTCTTTTACAGGCATAATGGGTGCTGCTTGTCTTTACATTACAGACTGTGCTCTGGAAACACAAAATTCTTTTGTAGAAGATGGCCCTTCAGACACTAGATACAGAATCTTTAAACACCTGGATTCAGCCCCCAGCAACCCAGTGCAAGGACAAAGGACCTGCACCCCAACAATCAGAGGAAGAGCCTAGGCAAGAATTTCTCTGGAAAATTAAGACCAAATTGAACTCTGAATTATTGTTGTTGTTTTTGGTTAAGTGTGATGTGTCAATTTCTTGTAATGAGGGTTATTAAAGAACATGGCAAAGGTGACATTTTAAGTAATGACGATAAAAGGTGATAAGTCAACTCAAAAGAGCTCAGTTTTAAATATCCATCATTGGATTTTCTGCATGTAGTTTAGTAGCAAATGCTACTTTCAAGTATTTTCATGCTTCAACTGGTCAGGAGACCCTGAGAGGATAATAAATCTGTAAAACAGTTAAAAGAAAATTGAGGTGTAACTGACATAAAACATGGTCTAAGTGTAAGGTGTCCAGTGTGTTGACCTGGTACCTTTCTATACGCAGTGATTACTACTGTGGTAGTGTTAGCTAACACTCCTATCATGTCAAATAAGTGTTTTTATTTTTAAAATTAAAAAAAATATTACTGAGGTAACAAGACTGGTTTATAACACAGCTGTGATTTAAGGGAGTAAGTTCACACCTCCTCAGATGTCTGTCACCACACCACACCCACCACCAAGACACCTTTATCCTTTACCATAGACCACTGGGCTCAATCCCCCTTTATCTCACCCTCCTCCTCTAGTAGCCTCAGTATCTACCAGACTTGCTTTCTCAGTTCCTTCAGGTCTCAATTCCTTTAGAGGCCTTTCCTGTAAAATTAGAAATCCAACTCACATTCCCTAGCCCCTTCCCTGATTTATTTTTCTCCACAGCATTTACACCATCTGACACATCATCTCTTTTGTCTATTGTTTTTCTTTCCTACTAGTGTGCAAACCCCTGGAAGGCAGGAATTTTGGATGTTTTGTTGACAGCTTCATCTTCATCACCCAGACTTGGCATGGAGTATGACCTCTGTATTTCAGTGAATGAATATATGAAGCTTGCATTGGACCCTGCTTTGTGAACTTTTAAAGTAGCTTAGTGAGGGTGAGGACATCGCACAGGTTTGGTACAGGGCGAGTGACGCCTGTGCACATATGGAAGCGTGAAGATGTAACCCCCAAATCATATAGTTATGTGAATGACTGATAAATTAAAACCTGTGAGAAAAAAAAGTATGTTGTGAGGCGTTGTGAAGAGAGCAAACTCAAGTCTGGGAGGGGTCTTCGGTTATTTTCATCACTCCCTTCTCCCCACCCCCACCCCCACCCCCAGCAGTTGTACTTTAAACCTCGCAGCAAGGCTTCAGGTGTGTATTGTTATCCAAATTGGGTCCGCACCGCAGCTGGGTGCAGAGTTGACTTTCCTCTCCAGCTGTGGCGGGTGAACTGGATTAGAGTAGAGGGAAGGGCCCTATTTAAGTCTCGCCCCACCCTCCTCCCATAGGGCACTAAAACTTTCTAAAGGGAAACCCGATTTAGGAACGCTAGCTAGGCTTTCCATTGACTCCTCTTCTTTCTGCTGGTCTGCAGTTTTAAAAAAAAAACACCACCAACAAAAAAGTGTGTGATATAAAGAATCACTGTTTATATTAGTAAATCCCAACTTGGCTCCAAGAGTGAGCATTTGCAGAAACGAAGAAACTAACCGTTTCTATGAGCAAAGGAGGTCCAGATTTTCTGGGTTCATTCAGAACCCCAAAGGAGCAGTTAGTCATAAGACAGACCAGGGTGAAGCAGTTAGTCATGGGACAGACCAGGATTTGATGGGTGGGCTGGCACCTAAACAGTAGGAGGTTCCGAGATCCCCTGGGGGAGGGGGTGTTGCATCGGTTGGGGAGGGAAAAGTGCTCGCTGTTAACTGCGAACGGCCTCCCTCCCCGGTGGAGGGGAAGGCTGCCAGCGACGGAGCGGCCAACATCCCGCGCTCACCGCCCGGCACACAGCGGACGCTCAGTAAGTATCATTGTCACTGGTGAACACAGGCGAGGACGTGCACTAGACAAGCGCCTCTGGGCGTGTGTGCTTCGAAGCGTTTCCAAGGACTTAGCCGCCGGCGCGCCTGGCGTTCGCGGCGGATCCCGTGCCAGACCAGGTGCCGGAGGGCAGAGCCGGACCCAGGGCTCCGGTGCAGCTGGGGGACAGACCGACAGACGTCCAGGCGGCGGAGGGCGGAGGGGCCCACGCACGCAGCCGCGGAGCTGTGGTCAACGGGCGCACGGGTGGCGCGGGAGGGGTGGCCGGACGCGCGGGGACGGGATGGGATGTGACGAGCGGCGCGCTGTGCATTGTGGGAATCCCGGGGCCGCGGCGACTGGTTCCAGTTCACTCGGCAGCGGAGCCGGGCAGAGGGGGCGAGCGCGGAGCGCGCGGGCGGGAAGCGAGGAGGCAGGCGGGCGGGAGCGCGAGCGGGCCAGCGACGAGCGCGGGGAGAAAAGGCGCGAGCGGCCGAGAGGGCACAGGCCGGACACCTTGCTGCTGCCACCGCCGCCGAGCCGCCCCGTAAGTGCCGCGCGGGCCCCCTCGCCGCACGCCGGGTGCTCGCCGCCCGGGTCCGGTCGCCGCACTCTTGCGGGTGCGGGTGCCCTGGAGCGGTCGGGCCTGGCACGCACCGGGCGGCGCTCAGTCGGGCTCCCGCCGCTGGGCTCCGCGCGGCCCATGCCCCGGCCTCGCGCGCGCGCGCGCGGCGCCCTCCCAGGCCCTGCCCGGCCGCGCGGGATTCCCTTTGGTTTTGTTCAAAAAGCAAACCCGGAAGCCAACTTCTCTTAGAAACGTGTCCTTCGGTCCGCACCTGGGCGTTTTTGTGGGGAGACAGTTCTGACCCCTCCCCAGACCATCCTTCCCGGAGCGGGCCGGCAGGCCGGAGGAGGCCCCGCGGTGCTTGCCTGGCCAGCCTGGGCCTGGCACTCGGGAGCTGTTGTGCACGGAGTTGTACTTGGTGAGGCGCCCTCCCGCCCGCGAGTTGCCGACCCTGCACAATAAAGTCGGACTGGAGACCCAGGTGGCCGTGGCGTAGGCGTCTGGCTCGGTATCGCTTAGGGGGGAAGCTGGGGGACACTCGGCGGGACTGCAGCCAGGCGGGGATGGGGAGGGGGTGCCCAAGGACGGGCTCGAGAGTGGCCGCGGGAACCCCCGCCGCTCTAGCTAGTCTTCTAGTCTGCCTTTTGTTTGCTTTGTGGTTGGGAGTTGGGTTTTTTTGTTTTGTTTTAAGGTATCTCCGGAAGGCTGTTGGCTCCTTGGGTGGAGGAGGCCGGGAGAGAAGCAGCTCGTGGGGGATAGGGGGTGGGGCGGGAATAGGAGGGAGCGCTGGGTGCTGCCGGCCTTGTCACCTGACAACAGGTGTGCAGGATGGTGAGTCCCACCTCCGCGCCTGCAGACTTAGATCACTCTAGGATCTTGTCAGTGCATCTCTTGGAAGGTTCTTTTAGGGAAAATAATTCTCGACTTTGAAAGTGAGACTTCGGTGCAAATGACTGAGACAAACCATGAATTCAACAATTACAATTACCGCGAAGCCCTTTTAAGGTTTTAATGATCCCATAAACAGCATAGAAGAATAGACAATTAGAAGGGCATTCCTGTGAGCTTCTCTTTTTCTTCCCACCTTTGTGGTTTGAGGTTTTACCATTAACGGGGGAGGGCTTTGTTCCAAAGCTTCCTGCTCCAGGGACTCGGGGAATTTTGAACGGCTTTAGGTTTGAGTGGAAGACTCCAGTTGTAAATTATGTGGAGTTCACCTACTGAAGGCCAGGCCGTCCTTTGGGTACTATCCACCGTCCAGTATTATTAATTCTGAAATGGACATCTGCTTGAAACTGGAATTAGTACTTCTTGAACACAACTACCTGAAGTTGGGCAGCAGTGTCTTGACCTTGTTTGAGAGGTTCTCTCATAAGGACACATGTTTTTAAACCACTTTTCCCTCAACCTTCCCTACACCCCACCACACAAACACGCCTTCAAGACTTTAAATTCTGTCTTCCTCTCCAGCCTGTTCTTTACAGCTGTTACTGTTGTTGATGCCAACCCCAGCATAAAGTGGATAAGAGATAGGAAGGGGCTAAAGTAAGTGAAAATGGTTTGAGGCAGGGCCCTCAAAACGAGGGAGGAATAGCTCACATTTTATTATACTTTGAGTTGTCTAGAATGCCACAGGTCCACAATCAGAAGTCTCTGGCATATTCTACACCAAATGGGTTAGAGGTACCTCTCAGTCTGCCATTTCTTCTGGTCCTGGAGGCAGCCTAACTCCCAGCCCTTTCTCATAAAGGCTGGAGTCCATATATGTGGTCCTTCCTCTCATACCTTTAGGCCTAATGCTGACCCAAGTCACTTAAAAGAGATGTATTTAAATAAATAAAAGCACAAATTGAAAACCCCAAGCGCACAAGCCCCAGTGTGAATTTGCATGTGGTGGTCATTAGCCCTGTGTCAGCACTCATTTAAATGAGTTTCCATTTGGGTTGTTGGGTTTTTCACAGCCCCATTTTTGGCATATGGTCTGGGAACCAGGAGCAGGGTGAAATGGAGCCTCTGGGTTCTCCCCATGTTCTGTAGATTTAGAAATATGTTGTGTGCTTCACCTGAGTGCTCACGAGAGAGCCCAGGTGGGTTAGCTCTTCATTCCAAAGAGTTGTTTGGCTTGTTTGTGTGGATCAAGCCTGCCAGACGGGCACCTTGCAGCCTTTCAGTAATATTTCCTGAGAATCCATTCCAGCACCGGAAACACAATCATGATCAAGATATGCCTGGCCCTTGTCCTCAGGAACCTGACCCAAGGAGGAAAGACAGGTGGTGGCTGTTGTGGGGTCAGAGCAGGAGGCCATAGTAGCTCCCGTAGTAGCCCCTAGGACAGTAACATCGCCAGTGTGGGTTCTTGTCAGGCACGGGGAGGCCAAATAGGAGTTGGCTGGACAAAGGAGGGCAGTAGGGACATGCATTTGGAACGTGGGGAACTTTATGGAGGCAAATGAGAATAGAGAGTTCAGGTTGGGGAACTGCCAGAGGCTCAGGATGGCTGGATCCTAATGAGGAGTCAGGTGAAGCTAGAGCACCAAATGGGATCCTGATTGGAACTACTCTGAGTGACTTAGACCTCACCCTGAGAGCAGTAAGAAGCCATTAGAAGCTTTGAGGGAGCGATAAAGTCAAGTGTTACTTATTCTTATCAGAAACTCTTCATGTAGTCAACAAATACTGAGTGTCACACCCCTACTGAAGCTTACCTGTTTTTTTTCCTCATAGCCTTTGCCTGGAGTGGATATCTTAGAGTTAGGCACAGCCTTTAAAAGGTTGAAGAGGCAGGTTTCCTTGTGAAGCAGAGGGTGCCTTACTGTCCTAAAATAGTGCAACTCAGAGAGAATGCCTGAATGAGTTTTCATTGGTAAAATTTTAATCCCAGACTAGCTTCCTGAAAACGGCTTGTGGTAAATAACACTTGTGTTTGGGTTTTGTTTTTCCATCACCAAAACCTGAACACATGAGGTAGATATGTCTGCTAGAACAAAATGTACAGTTTAGGACTGACTGTCTCAGTTTTCCTTCTCTCCCTGTTTCATTGAGGATCAACTGTAGGCTCTTTTATCATCCAGCTCACTTTGTGATGTAGTGGTTTCTGAATAGCGATGTTTTTCCTGATTGGCTGGAGCATAAGTGCAGGTCTGTGTTCTGAGCCAATCGGAGTGCATCTTGTGAACCCCAGCTCTGTGAGAGTTGTGTATTTTATCCACATGCCTTGGGGGACATGAAGCAGTGACATTGTTAATCATTTGGTGTGATAGGAGTAAATGGAAGGAAATGCTATAAACAGGATTAGTATCCTATGCTTCAGAATTAAGTGTCTCCAGTTTGCCTTCGTGATTGGAGTTGATGGGAAAATGACAAATGCGGACACGTGGACATGTGGGCATTTATCCAGTTGCAGGGAATTGACGGGACAGTTTCTCCTTGGCAATAATGCATCGAGTGCTGTTAGCTCAGGTTACTTCATCCACAGGTGCTGAGATAGGCCTGTCTGCCTAGCAGCTAGCTCCTCAACAGTTCGTTTCAATATTTTGTTTAGGATTGAGATGCACACATTCACTGCTGAGATAACAAAAGACTTCATGATTGACTATTCTAGTGGGTTCCTGAGTGTCTAAGTGTTTTCCTGCTGCAACTTCAACAGATCAGCTTCATAGCGATGTGAGGGAGGTATTTTCCTTTGTTTTATTACTACCCAGTCTTGCAGCAAGAGGAGCGGTCCCCCCATAGCATTGTCAGGGAGTCCTGAGACCTCTATGTGGCTCCCCTTTAGCTGTTAGGCAATTGAGGTGTTCCAGCTACTCAGACTCCCTTAATTTTGAGGATCTGGACTTCCACAGGGATTTGATCAGATAGGTGTATGTGGATGATCCTAGAAAACTAATCCCCAGCCCGCTATCCTACTTGTCCCACCTGTGAGTCCTGTGGCAATGCTGTTCTCCTATTTTTCAAGAAAATCCCATCCACTGTAATGCCAATGAATCAGTCACTAGGCAGCTAGCATTTGAGCATCTACCAGGTGCCAGGCAGGGTGATGGGTTCTTGGAAACAGAGCAGTCCTAGAGCTCACTGGTGTATCCCATTAACAGTCAGGAGAGTAGTGGTGATACACTGTAGCAGTGCCAAAAATGAGCTGATTGGCTTTACAGAGTTATCAGTTGGAAATAGAGTTGCAGTCAGGTTAGTGGCTACATTTGCAGAGCATTTCACCTAAGACTGAGAAACCAGCAGAATACATTAAAGAGTGGGGGTGGACTGTGAGATATTATAAAGGATTAGCTACAGTCTGGGGTCCCAGTAGGAATGTCCACTGGGAGCATTTCAGCCTGGTGGATCTCTGGCTGCTGGTTTAAGGAGCAATGGACTGGAGGTCTGGGTATGGGACTGTCACAAATGAAACTGATCACTGACACCAGGCATATAGCCACAGCAGGAAAGCAGAGGAGGGAGCCTCTTGATAGGTCTGCATTGCCAGAGATGGCTTTGGGACCACTTGGTAGGCTCGCCCCAGACAGAAACCTGGAGGGAGTTTTCCACATTGAGTGATACATGCCAGTGGGTGGGAGTGAGATGGGAATGGAGGTCATTTGTAGTGAGGAGTCTTTTGAGGTGCCTGTGGGAGAGGGTGGAATGGCATGGTAGGTAGGGAGCATGCCATTTGCCCTGCTCACCACTGTTGCATCTCTCAGTAGTAGAGGACTTGTTTTTGTGTCTCTTACTCATGCCATCCTCACACCCTGGCTTCTAATTTGTCTTGTGCTACGAGGACAGATCACATTGTCCTGTTCATATCGTGGTTGTTGAGGGACCTGTGGTTAGAGACTTGCTTCTCCTATTTCTGAACAGCCCCTCTCCAGCTGCATGCCTCTGTACAAGCTTTGAGTTTCAGTAAACAAGATTCATGCCCTTGTAACTGATTTATAGTTGGAGAAGTTGCAGAGATAAAGATCACAGACCCGTCCCTTCAGGATCAACCACAGAATTTTCATTTCCTGGCCTGATAACAGTAAAAAAGGCTACTAAGCTAATGTGTGGTGATGAATGAATGGCACGGTGTCTAAAGACCTTCACTTTCTAAGCACATGGGTACTTGGCAGGGTTGGGGCTTCAGTGGACAATGAGTCCAAGAAAGGGTTCAGCTTCTGTGGTACTTTGACAAGATAGTGTGTAGCCGTTTCTCCTATGAGTGATGTCTGTGCCCTGAAGAGAAGCTGAGTGTGTAAGTGGCCACTTTCTCTATGATATAGGACTGTTGTCTCAGCAGATACCATGGTGGAGCAGGCTGAGCAGGAGACCATGGTGAGCAGGCTTTGGTGACTCGTCCCTCACTTCAGGGTCTGCTTTCAAGTTGCCTTGTTGGATGGCAGAGACAGGCTGTTTCCTCTTTTCCTGAGCAGATACCTAGAGGACATTTTCCAGGCTTTACTTGCAGTTAGGCATGGCTGTGTGGCGATGTTAGAGTCCATGTGGTGTGCCCCACTTCCAGGTTTGGTTCCTGAAAACCTCCATGTGTTCTCCTGTGTGGCCTTTTCCCTTCTATGTTAACCCTGGGAATCCTGCACTGAAGGAAGGGAGGTGTATCTGCACCCTTGAGTCATCCATCCTGTGGAGAAGTACCAGCCAATCATGAAAACCCACTTGGAACTTTCCATGAATGAGAAATCAGCTGTGGGGCTTACCTGTTCCAGTAGTTAATGCTGACCTCACCAGTAAAGACATCGAGGTCAGTTCTTCAGGAAGGTGACCTCTTTTTCATCTGTACACATTGTCATCATTTTTAGTAACTTTACTGACCACTCAGTGTGTCAGGCCCCTTCTATGTACATTTCAGTCCTCCCACCAAGTCTTTGAGGTTCATTCTGTGATCGTCTCCACTTGACTCAGAGGCATTAGTTTGCTTGCCCAAGGCAGAGGCCGTGAGTGACAGTGAATCAGGTCTGTGGACTTGAATCAGGTCGGTCTGACTTTGGTGTTGAGTTGTTAACCGCAATGCTCAGCAGCCACACCCCTCACTTTCCTTACAGTCAAGCCTGCTATAGCCACCCACATGCCTCCAGAGACCCCTGAAGAGCGTGATGGTGTGTGTTCCTGAGGTTATCAGCATAGCTGCAAGGTGATTTTCCAAATGATATTATGAGACTGCATAGCTTAGTCAGGATTCATTCATTGCTGTGACTGCAGTGTAGGGATCTATACTTAAATGTACAGTGAGAACACAGGGAAGGGCATGGAGTAGGATCTCTGCAGGACTCCCCCCGGGGGTTGGCAATTAAAGACCTGGTCTGTTTCATGGAGAGGAACCTGACTTAAAATGAAGTGTGTAGGTGTCTTCTATTGCAGAGTGGCATTTGAAATCTTCCTTGGGACCTAGGAATGAGATTAAGATCTTTCCTGGCTAAGGGCCTGGAGTGAGTTGAGTACAGTGGCTGGAGTCATGTAGCTTCATTTCAGTCTGTTTGGGATGTGGGCACACAGATGTGTATCAGGGTATTTGCTGTGGGAACGTGGAGCAGGGAGCAGTTCCATGCGCAGGGTTGAGAAGAGGGGGAGTGTGAGTATTGTTCGTCAGGTTGGCAAGAGGTTAAAAGGGTTTCAGGCAGGGAAACAACACATACAGAGACCTGGACAGACTTACAGCTCAGGTGGTTGGGTGGCCAGGGCATCTGAGCCCAGGCAGGGGTGGCAGGAAGTATGGCTGCAGAAGTTGCTGAAAGATGCTGTTTGTGACTGACTTAAGGCGCTGGAGAACCAGCAGGGGAGGCAGAGATCCTCAGGAGTCTGTGGAGAGAGACTGGCACTGGGGAGGCTGGGGAAGAAGAAAAGAGATGAACCTATTAGGGTGAAGAGAAGTGAAGAGGCTCGAGTAGTTACAGCGGTGGGTTCAACAGAACATGGCTCATAGGTGCTGTGGAAGTGGGTGAGGGAGCGGCCAGGTCAATGCCTGCTTGGTAGATTGACGCATGCTGTTACTAGTCATGGGGCTGAGAGATGTGGAGTTTGGTGTGCCAGTGGGACTTGTAAGGGTGCCCTCACTGTAGGCAGTGAGAACAAAGCTCTAGGGTTCAGCACTTAGGTGTGTGGGGGAGACCTGGGGGTCCCTGGCAGGTCCACTTGAAGATGCATGGCTAGAGTTGAAGGCAAGTACCAGGAGGCTCACATTTGAGGACTTAGAATATCTGTAGCCTGGCAGGTTCCCGAGTGTTAATGGCCAGCAGGAAATTGTGCACTTGCCACTGGGGTACCCTGCACATAACCAGGCAGGCCTGCAGGAGACCTCTGACATCTGTGCCCCAATAACAGAACTTAGAGTTACCATCACTGACCACAGTCCTCTCCTGCCAAAAGAGATCTAGAAGGGCATTGGGCTGACCTGGAAACATATTCGTAGTAAAGCAAAAGGCAGCTTTCTCTGCAAATACGTGTACATATCGTTTCCTGCTCAGAGTAAGCATGGGAACATGTTTGCAGGGAATGCTTTAAAATAGAGCTCATTGTAACAAGAAATGGAGCCCAGCTGTTTATTTCAGAAATATTCAGACCCTTTTGGGGCTCTCCAGCATTCAAGGATCCATTGAGAATTGCTATCTCACTGATATTCTATTTACCTTGTCCATCGTCCATCCAGAACCAGGGTTTAAACCCCCTAAATTCTGTTAGATCTGTCAGCACATCTCCCCTCGAGTGCCTAGGAATTCTGTTCCCTGCTGTTTCAGCCATCTCTCTGGTAGGCAGACACATTGAGATGCTCTTGGGGTCACATCGTTGTTAGATAAGGAACATGATGTGCCCCATATAGAGGGTGGACTAGCAAGGACTCTCCTCTGGCTCCATGTCACAGAGACACATAGGCTGGTGCGGCTGGAGGGACTCATTCACCACCCAGCCTCCACTTACCTTTACCACTAAATGGACACCCGCTTAGTGCCCATTTGGTTCAGGTCTGAGCATATGTGTCCTTCTGGGAAGGCGTGTCTGGTGACTCTTCATATTCCCACTCCCAGCATCCTACAGTACCCCTTTGAAGCTCTAGTTACCATTATCATTTGAATGACCATGGGGTTATTTTCTGCGTCTCTTCCCCACCAACTCCAAGAGAGCAGGGACCACTTTTGTCTCAGACTGCTGTCTCCATTCTTTGATACAGCTCCTGAGCTGAATGTACGAATGACTTGAATTTGTTTAGCAAACATTTGAGAGCTTGCTGTAGTACTCCACTAGGAATAAAACCCTGCGGGAGCTTGCACTCTCCTGGGAGAGACAGGTCCGTGTCATGACCTGGAGGATGGAGCGGGCTGGACCTGAGCACTCAAAGAAGGGTTGGCAGATGGCAGATAGCAAGCAGGAGGGACAAAGGAGGTTCTGGCAAAAGGGTACAGCCACCAGCGAGACAGAGAGTAAAGAGGTAGGTGGGCATCGTGAGAGGGGCTCAGACCATAGGCACAAGGTGAGACTGAATGGGTGTGCCAGGCCTAGACTTCTAGGGAAAACTTTGAGAACAGGGTCATGACATATTTAGATTTGTGTGTACCAAGGGAGCCGTGGAGGGCAGGTGGGGGAGGGCCAGTGGTGATGAGCTGTTTCAGCAGAAATTTGGGATAATTTAGTTAAAATAGCGATGCTCCGGAACCAGTCACAGTTGAGGTGGAGAGAGGATCCCACAAGAGGTATTGAGTGCGCATTCTCTGGACTGCTTGACACTTTGGACGGGGCTGGGAAGAAGAGCAGGGAAGGAAAAGCACTTCTCCCTCTTGGCTGAAGACAAGCCCTTCTAGCAGAATGGGATTGTTCAGAGGCCTCCTACTCCAGCCTGGCTAGTCACTGCTCTCCTTTGCACTGTCCTTGACTTTCATCGAGCATCAAAAAACCTAGGCATTCGCTTCGCTTCTCCATTCCAGGGGCAGGTGACGTAGTTTTCTTTCCTGAAGTCGATACAGATTTATCAGCCTCCATCTCAGTATATGAAAATGAACTTATTAATCAAGTGTGTAGAACGTGGCCCATTTTCTTTTCTACTGGGTGGCATAAAGGCAACAAAAATAGTGTCAAAGTGGAATTTAAATGGAAGTGGCTGATAAAATCGATATCATAGTATAGATTGTATAAAGCTAAGCCATTCCCCTTTGGGGCCTGAGTGCCCCAGCTCTGCTTATAAATAAACTGGGCCTGGACGGCTCAGTTCCTGTAGGTGGTGGTGTCTGTTTGCAGGACCTTTGCCTACCAGGGGCCAGCGTGTGTGGGGAGTGCTCTCCCGGTGACCCTGACTGGTGTGCCTCTTGCTTTCACAGTGTACGTGCTGATCCACCTCCAGGACCACCGCTATGTCGAGCCGGGGTGGGAAGAAGAAATCCACCAAAACCTCCCGGTCTGCCAAGGCAGGAGTCATCTTCCCTGTGGGGCGGATGCTGCGGTACATCAAGAAAGGCCACCCAAAGTACAGGATTGGAGTGGGGGCGCCAGTGTACATGGCCGCCGTCCTGGAGTACCTAACAGGTGAGTGAGCCCAGGTCACTCACAGACGCCACTGTCTCCGCTTGCAGCCCCGCCGACAGCTTTGCAAGGACTGATAGGGCCTTTTTTTGGTCTCCTATTTTGAAACTTAAAACCTGTGAAGTTACATAAGCACAGGTGAGGCAACTTGTTAACAACGGGGAATCTAGCTGAAAGTGTTCATTGTACTGTTCCGGGGGATCTATGTTGTTTTTGCAGGTCAAAGCTTGTGGTCTTATTGGCGACTCCATAGAAATTGTGGGAGGCCAGCTGGGCACAGATAGCACCCCCAGCTTTAAAGCAGAAGAACACTAGTTACCTGGGGCTGCGTGTAACCAGTAGGAGTTAAGAACAGACCCAGACCCTGTTGTAACACTTTTACCATTTAATACTTCACACACGGTCAGGCGAGAGGCACCCTTATTCTTGCACCCACCAATTTCCTGCTGTCAGAAAGAGGGGACTCAGCAAGACAAGGTGTCTCTTCCAGAATGAACAGTCAGGCAGCAAGAGAGCTGGCTACTTCCTCTCTCCCAGGCCTCTCAATGAGGCCAGACCAGGCTTTCCCATGAAGAACACAGTCATGTTCTGTTGGAAGCACTGAGGCACAAAATCCAGTTGGTGTGTTGTCGTTGTGAGGTATTTACACATATTCCACAACTTTTGGCCCTCTGCTTATCTGAGACCTAAGTGGCATCCCTGGTACCGTGAGCTAGGTGTGATTCTTCCTGCTAGATGAGGAAACAGACCCAGGATTTATGTGGCACACCAGGAAAGCCATGGATAGTGTTGGTTGTCAGTCAGGGAGACCAGGGGGATGTCACAGATAGAGAGCAGAGAGCAGTGTCCTTGCTATGTCACCCAGAGTGAGTCCCTTCAGAATCTGGACTCCAATTCCTTTACTACTCAAATGGGGTCAGTAGTCCCCATAAAGCCAGCGGGCTTTATGAGAGCATCATGCTAAAGCTGGCCTGCTGTGCAGACCCAGCCAGCCCATGTCTCCTGGTTTCCAAGTGCCAGGACGACCCTGCCACTGGGGTGTCCACAGACACTGTCATTAGGTTAGGCATGTCAGTTTTGTTTCTTCCATCAAGCTTCCTTTTATGGTTTACAGGGCACAGGGATACCATTATAGCCATCCTATCTCCATACAGTGCAGGCAGCCACTCTCTGTGGCACGTGGGGAATCTCCGTCTTTCCCTTGTCTGAATCTGAGCACGGTGCTCTTAAGGTTGAGATCATTGAGTCTCTACTCAGGCCCATCATGCCTGTCCCCAGCTGTCATGAGTGTGGTTGTAGTCACGATGCAGAGTGGGAATGGTCAGGACAGCCCAACACTGGAGCCAGAAACGTAGTTCAGGGTGAACCCTTTATGCTGTGTCCACCACTTTAACCCCTATGTAGTAGAGAATAATACATAGTTTTAAGTTTTGCCAGGGTCCTTCCAAGAGACTTATTTTCTCTCTATGCACAGTGCTGATCCTTGCCATGACCGTTGTGTGGCACCTGCCCCCAGGTACCTGGCCTGCTTGAGATGGGCCTGATAGGAGACGTCCCAGGCTTTAGGGCTGTGGTCACTGCTGTGGCCGCTTGTGTACCATGTTAAATGGAAGTTCTCCTCTGTGGCATCCTCAGCACTGTGCTGCACACCCACCTTCTTCTCTCAGAGCCCATGGGGCTGGGCCTTGAGAGCATGTGGACATTTGGAAGCTCTGCCTGGAGCTGATATCTCCTTGGTGGCTGGCCCCAGGGACTGCTTGGGGTGCCTGGACGTTCAAATGAAGCAGGCAGAAGCAGTAGAGGTGGGTGGTTTAGAGTGTGGATGTAGCTGTCAGAGTTGTAGCTTCTTGTGGCCTTAGCCTGGTCACTCACATATGCAGCTGTATTTATCTGTAAGTTGGGAATAACAGTAACAGTCTTCTGGGGTTATTATGAGGCTGAAGTGAAAGAACGCATGCATACCCATACAGCGTAAGGACCCAAATGCTAAGTTTCAATGTTAGGGTTAAAGCAAAAGAGGAAGGAGTCCCCAGTCATCCCACCCTGCCCACCAAGGTGACCTCTTTTAGGACTGGTGATGGGCACTGTCATTGCCCACTCATGTGTGTTGTCCTTCAACTGCTCAGACCCCCCCAGGCCTCCCCAGTCACCCGCACAGTATCTCGGCAGCATCAGGCCTGCTCCCTCTAATTTGTTGTAAACTGCCACTGACTCTTCCTCAGAAAGCCTGCATCACCCTCAACTCTAAGGTGCCCCCTTTACCAGATTTTCATACCGATGTCAAAGGTCACTTCACTCCCAGCACACTCATGGAAACCTTCTAGAAGAATTTTTTTGGCCAGCTGGAAACCAAGCATGCCCAGCCCCAGGCCTTCGTTAGATCAGAGCAGATGCCAGGCTAGCACAGAGTGTGACCAGCAGCAGCTCTACATGCCACAGGCCATCGGGGCCCAGTCACACGTGCCTCTGGGAGGAGCATGTTTTCAGGGGTGAGGTCTCAAGTACTCCTCCTTGGGGCTGGCTCAAGTCTGGGGTGGTTGTGGGAGGAGCTTGTAGCCTCCCCATTTGCTCTGAAACTTGAAGCTGGCATGTATTTCTTTTGGGTGTAGAGCCTAATTATCTCTGAACTTGAAGAGGAAACATCTGGAACAAGCTGGGGTTGGCAACCGAACACTCCTTCCCCGGACTTCTGTGCCTGGCTGGCCCTGTGGCCCTGCTTGTCCCAGAGCTCTCCCTGAGGGGTGTGATGCAGTTGTCTTGTCTTTTTGGTGCCACAGGCCTCCCTGGAACTTACCCTGTTTTAAACCCCCTTGACCTTCTTGCTAAGGGATTGTAGTGGTCCCACATCTTGGAGTTGCTATCTCAAGTGTCTAGCTAAAATGCATAGTAAGCAATATCTGGTAGATAAAAATAAGTGTTAAAGGGGAACTGAGAAAATCAGGGGCAGCCTCTGCCTAGCCCACCGTACTATGGTACCTTTTCCTGAAATTATATTTAAATGGATGGTGACTCAGTCTCTTTAGAGTTGCTTTTCTGTGCCTGGCGTAGTACCACACAAAGCTGGAGGCATAGAAGATGCAAGATAAGAAACTTAGGACACAGCTTTTGCCCATGGATGCTGGGGACTCAGGTCCACAGTAAGGACATGGGGCAGAACTAGGGGTAAGCTGACAACACTCAAATCCCATAGTGGGGGGTACATGAGAAGCATGTGGCAGGGCGAAGAGCGGACACATTGCTTGATGGTCTTAAGTCATGCATTTAAGGCTTCAATGTTGCTCCGACTGTGTTCAGCAGAACTAAGGTGTTTGGTGAAATTTAAGAGATAGTCTACCCAAAAATAGGAGGACTGTATTTAGCCTAGACTCATATTCCCTCTTGGGAGATGGATAGGTGAATAACTTTGACAAGTTCCCCCAGTAAAGGAATTTGTTTTATTTGGGAACTACCAAGCAATACCTTTCTTATTGTAGGCTTTTCAGATGCTGTTGTCACCATGAGGCCCCAAAAGAAGGAATGTGGTATGTTCCCAAAGTTCTATCACAGAAGCCTTTCAGGGGACAGCAGTAAACACCTGACACAGTACAATGCAGGGGACCTGTTGTGGGTCAAGTCCAGGAAAAGAAGCAGCACTGCGAGGAGCCCAATGAGGAAACAAAATCAACGTCACTATAGAGACTGAGCTATGATTGGCTATGTGGCATGATGTGCAAAGCTTGGCTAGTAGATAAAGAGACCTGTTTTCCTTCTCCAGACAGCATGTACAAATTGCTAGATCTTTGGTAAGTGGGGTGGTCACTTACTCTGTTCAGCTGAGTCACTTGGACATTCACTGGGTGAAGAAGACCTGGCTTTCTGGATGTGGACAGATGTCCCTGCTGGAGTAGTTTACCCTGGGAGGAAGAGCCTTTACAGCCATTTACCCAGCCTCTGAGAAAACAGGTCTGGTTCCTGTTCATCAAGTCCCAAAAGGTGTGCAATGATACCTTTTTCTTTTTTTGGTCCAGAAGTCTGCTAGATAGCCAGTCCAGTGCCATGGAACTTTTTATAATGAAGCATAATTAGTATTAACTCTGGGCACGGCATGCCAGCCTACCCCAGGAGAGGCAAGTGTTAGGGCAGCTGTTGGTGCAAACAGGAAGACATTGGAAGTGTTTCAAAGGCTGAACTCTCATTTCTGGAGCAAAAGCCAACAAAGATGTCTCGTTCGTACCTTGAAAATCAGGAATCTAGGGTCTACCCAAGATGTTGATTAAAATAGCAACATCTCAGGAAGGGTGCTAAAGGCACCCCAGGGTTCCTCTGTGAATAAACATCAAGAATGTCTTTATATGATCCACTTACTGAGCAGGGATGGAATCCTATAATTATCTTCCCCGATATCTTTCCATTAAATTATCAGCAACTAATAAGACAGAGTCCTTTTGCTTTCTTTCCCCTCCTGAAGGCTTGTATGTCTAGTCAACACAGAATAAAATACCATGAAAGCAAAAAACGACTCTCTTTAGTTATAAATAACTTCTAGTGAGAAGCTAAGCCCAAAGGGTATTACCACAGTTGACCCCCCTCGAAGACTCTCTCCTGTCCCTTCCCATTGCCCCCTCCAGTTCCGGTTGCCAAAAAGATGACACAACCCTCCTGGGATCTGCTGGGCTGCTTGACCCAGCCTGCGACCCTGACCTTGGCTCCTACCTTGGCTCCCTCTGTTTCTTCATTTCCCACCCACCTTCTTCCTCTGTAGGCAAGTGCCTTCCATCTAGTGACCAGAAAGAGTATGCCTGGTACTTCAGAGGCCTACAGTGGCGCCTGATGCTGAGGTGTCCTCTCCCCATCTGTCTACAGGGGACATTTATGGAACAGCCTTTATAGGAGACATGTCTTCCTAAAGGAGGACATTTAGAGAAGCTCCCTGCCAGAGCTCAAACATTTCCTCTTGCAGAACTGTGGGAACCAAATGGAAATGGCTAACTTGCTGATGTCTCTTGCCATCAGTATCCTTAGGATGGATGCTCCTTGTGCTGACTAATTGATAGTCTCTGGGTAACATCTATCCGTTGCCTCTGTAGGTCTGGATGTCGGCTGCCGAAAGTCGGTGCTCTGTTCATTCAGTACAAGAGGTTGCTTACTTGGAGTAGCATTTCTTTCCTCTCCCGCCTCCACCACAGGCACTGCACTACAGATTCCCCTGGTGGTTGGTTGTAATGTTACTTTGGAGGGCAAGGGAAGCATTGCTTGGAGAGCTGTCTATTGAGCACTTAGCATGAGCCAGGCACCAGCTGAGGGCCCTTCTTCAGGTAACTCATTGAACCCTCCAACCACCTATTTTGCTTATGGGGGAAAATCGAGGCTCTAAAATCTGAGGTTACACAGGCCCAGTCCCTTGTCTCTAGAAGAGCATTTCCTGCAGGCTCTGGGGTGTAGCTAAGACCATAGCAGGAAGCAGAGAGCGGCAGGACCCAGAAACACTCATTCACCTTGTGTCTCCTTTGTCTTCACTGGCCATCTCAGGAGGATGGCATTTGCCCAGTCCTCCCCTGCCAGCCCCGTCCTTGACTGAGCTGCAGCCTGGTTGAGGAGACAGATGAGGACCCCTGAGAGGGGCAGGCCAAGCAGTCACAGGCAGCCATGGGCTCCTGGTGTGGATCTGCAGGGCTGGAGACAACCCTGTGGCTAGGTGTGTGCAGTGAGGACAGGGCTGGGTCTGAACAGACAGGCTCAACAACAGGGAGGCGAAAAGTGAGAGCTTGCAGGTGAGAGGGGTGTGAGTATGAGAGGGTGCTTGTCTGCAGGGAAGGGGCTGTCTGGCCAGTGCCAGACATGGTAGTAGTGGTAGCCCTTTAGAGAGAAAGGAGTGATCAGAGCGGACCTGAGGGCTGCTGTGAGGAGCCACAGAGCCTCAGAAAGGGGTGGGGGGGAACTCTGCTCAGTTGGGTGTGGAGAAGTATATTGCTCAGCACTGAAGATAAACTGAAGGGCTAGAGGCTTTCCCTGCTTTTCTCCCTCATTGTCTCTTTCATGAAGGGAGGTGGAACCCTGGGTGACAGAACTGAGACACATCCTTAGACAAGTGACTGTCAGCATCATAGCCCATTTGGGGTTAACAGCAGGCAGGGCAGGGACCAGTCTACTGAAGGCGACCCCCAAGGCATGGCAGTCCCTCTTGGGAGCCTCCCTATCATGACATCTCATTCAAAACAAGTCAGAAGAACCCAGAAAATCTTCAGATGCTCAGAATATTTTTTGAGAGGCAGGTATAGGCAGGCTGGGATAGAATGTCAGGCAGGAGGGTGTTGAGACACGCAGTTGTGAAGCCAGTGGGACCGCACACAGCAGAGTTGCCTCCTCATACACTCTGCACTTAATTTTCCTTTTTACACATTGAAAAGATAAAATGTGCACAAAATATACTCAAATAGCACAAAAGAGGATAGAACACAATATCTCCCTCTGGTCCAGTCCCCTGTCCCCTTGGGTGTATGTGTGTGTCAGTGTGAGGACAAGCATCCCACCCATAGCAGCCTTCCCTCCCATATGCACTGTTCTTATTTCCTCCCTTTAAAAGCTCTGAACTGGGGTGTAGGTCAGAGGTATGGGGAGGGGTGAGAGGATTCACTAGAGACAGAGTGGGGACCAGAACAGGCAGATTGACAGAGATACGCTGCTGAGGGAAGCAATGGGCGAGGCAAGAGAGGTCTGCTGCACCATGTGGGTCCCCTCCCTGACTGGGGATTGAACCCATACTGCAGTGGCTGCTGATAGCTTGACAGCACCGATCCTAACCCCTGCGTCACCAGGGAGGCCCCTAAGGGAGTTTTTTCTTTGTTATACCTCTTTAAATCATTACATTTCAGCAGATGGCTAAATGTTCACCTCTTCCTCAGATGAATTAAGAACAAATGTCTGATTTTCCACATCAAAACAAATGTACACATTAACCATTTCTTTGTACATTAATTTAGAGTCTTTGAATGTAGTAACTGGAGTTGGGAATCTGGGGGCTTGCCCCACTTGCCAGCCAGGGCCTGGACTTTAGCTGGTTTTCCTCCTTTCCCTTCCTTCCTATGGACAAAGCCTGGACTTGTGCTGCCTCAGCAGCTGGCTTCCTCCTGCCCCTGCCAGGGTACTCCCTGCTGGGGTCAGACACCCGCCCCAGACCCTTACCAAGGCAGAGACTGCCTGTGGGGCCGCCCTGGGTGCTGCGTTTTATCACGGCAAGTCTGGCAGCACTGAGGTTAATCAGGTTCAAGTGCATTTTTCAAACATGTGTAAACTGTTAAGTGTAACAGCAAAGAGTAAACTGTGGGGGAAGGAAACACCAGGTTCTCTGTATTATATTTCTCCTCCTCCTCACGGTTCTCACGCACTTCATCTATTCATGTTCAGCTGGCCACCCCACTAGTTTGATAGAAGAAACTGGACAAAGAAAGTATAATTTTCTTTTCTTAGAAATCTAATCCATTGTATTTTTTAAAAAAAGTGTATGTTGTTACCTCAGTGGTGCCTACATTTACAGGTGTGCTAAGCGTATGGCTTGGTAACCGCCAGCCCTTCCTTCTGAGTCGGCGATGCTGTCACCCACGTTTTACAGGCTGGGCTAGACTCAGGTGTGTCTTACCACAGTTAGATGCCATGCGGGGGTCTGACTGCCAACCAGAATTCTCAGCGTGGTGCAGGTCATGGCTGCTACCCTCCCTCTGCCGAAGAGAGACCCAGGAGGTGAGCTTACACGCAGATGCTAGAGTTTTGGGGTAAAGGAAGGCTTCCTTGTAACAGGAGGATCGTGTCGGTGAGCTAGGTGAAGGTACTGTTTGCCTAATAAAAATCCTACTATCTCCATTTTGTTAATGTATATAATTGTGAAGGTATTTAATGTTTACTTTGAAATATGAAACTCGGTCAATTTTATCTGGAGACTCCCAAATGAAGCTGTGTTGCTGTCTTGGGAGACTTTGTTTGCAGGCAGAGGACTGGGTGAGCTGCTGGATCTCTGGCTCTTAGGCAGGCTCTAATACGGGCTTAATGGCACTGGGCTGGTTTGTGTCAGACTTCAGACATCTGCGGAAAAGCAACAGAATGGCTCGTTTCTGCAAAAGAACTTGTATTTTGTACAGAAGATAGCACCTTCATTGCTGCTTCAGGTTTCATTTTCTTGGTGGAATCCCTTGTCCTTTTGAGGCCACTGGGACAGGCAGACTGGAGGGCCTTGTGGTGGCCCACAAGTGAGCCCCCACCACCCCAGATCAGGTTGTCGGCGCAGGAGGCTTCAGACCCTGCCACTCATTTCCTTAAAAGGTGGGATGTGGGCTGGTGGGTTCTGGGCCCCAGAGGGAACTGGAGGAAACTATGGTATAGTTGGGAGGCAGGAAATGCTTAGCATCACTCTCCGATTGGGGCTGATTGGGTTAAGGCCTTCCGGAATGGTATAAACCAGTTCTGAACTCAGTGAACTGCTGATGGAAGCCTGATGAATTGAAAGAAATACAATAAACAGATTCCTTGTCATGTTGTTGGCTTTGGAGCAAATACCTGTTTTCTCCTTGGGATTACATGAACATTTGCTTTTCTTTGATTTCTGCTTGTTATTTTCAATATTTCTTTTGTTAGAGGAGATGCTTCAAACAGCTCTGTGGAAGCCCCCAACTCTTTCCTTTGCAAGGTCTGTGTTTAGAGTTTGGCAGTCACCCCACATCACCTGTTAGCTGTTAGGACTCTAATTCTACAAACCATGACTTCATCTCCCTGAAGGAAGATAGACATAATGCTTCAGTACAGCAGATATGGTTTAATTCAAGATGTTTGAGGGGGAGGGAAGGGTCTCTGAGCCTTTGGTCTGGGTGAAATTGGAAAGTAGACCTGTCAAAGGTATTCACGGTCAGACAGCTGGCCTGGAGCTGCAAAGGCTGCCAAATAACACCATCGTTCATGGCTGTGGGAATTTTGTCAAGCAGCCTTCAAGCAAATGATGGTGTTGGAAGAGGCCGGGGAATGTTGGGCCCCGGGTGCCTCTTTGGAGGTTGCTGCTCTGAGGAGAGCAGGTGTGGCTAAGCCAGGCCATGCAAATGATGGTCAGCCAGGACTTACCACTTGCCAGAGCCGCTTGGGTGTTTTGCATATTTTATCTTAAAACCGAAATGTCTTAAAGCACAAAAAAAAGCTCACGAGCTAGCCAGAGATGGTCATCATTCAGCTCGTCTCCCTTGCAGCATTTATAATTGAATCTTTATCACACTGACAGGCCTCACCAGAGCTGACCCCAAGAGCGCTGGGGCCCAAACCAGTCTAGTGTTGGCCACTGGCAGTAATATTAGATTGTCCCTGGCAGGGAAGACCTGACTTGAAGGGCTCAAGAACCAGATTAGGGGTCTCATTCTCCTTGCTTCTTTGTACTACTTTCCTACTGTGCTTTCTTAAAGATTCCATTTGCTTTGGTTACAACCCTCAGGGCATTGGCTCCTGAAAACTCCCTCCAAGCAAGGACTCTGGTATTGAGCTATGTAAACCTTGAAGAATAGGATTTGCCTTTGTAGTTCAGTGCTTTCCTCATTCTCTCAGAATTCCTTTTCTTTCAAACCAACTAGAGGCAGAAAAGAGGGAAAAAAAAGATGGCACAAAATATGACACAAATCAAGTGCAGGAAAGCCTCCTCATAGGAAGGATGGGCTCCATTCGAGTTGCGGCAGAGCTGCCTCTATCTCTGGCCTGGACCAGGAAGTGGGCCCCTTTGCTGGTGGGGACATGGGGCACAGT
The DNA here is from genome assembly GCA_019455555.1 of Galemys pyrenaicus. Lineage (NCBI taxonomy): Eukaryota > Metazoa > Chordata > Mammalia > Eulipotyphla > Talpidae > Galemys > Galemys pyrenaicus. The sequence goes on along the minus strand of JAGFMF010012151.1, from coordinate 1,748,917 downwards.
GCAGCGAGCAGAGGAAACTGTCCTGTCTTGTCAAGTAGCTAGTATTTTGCATCCCTTTTCTGAGATAGTGGGCAGGCCACCCAGTCAGGAGAGCTCTGTACAGTTGCTGGTTCTAAAATTAGCCCGAGGATGAAAAGGTGGGCTTATTGAACACTTGGCAAGGGGTGCGTTGGTGCTCTGGGTGCCTTGTGCTAGCAGCACAGGGTGTCCTGTACTTTCTTGGCTTTTGTAAATGCCCCAGCCCACAGCCTGTTGCTGTGCAGGGATGGGCAGGTGTGGCACACGCTTCTCATTAAAGGTGTGTCTCAAGGTGCTCTGTCTTGTGAGTCCCTTGATGAGGGAGTTACTATGGTAACTATCCATCTGGAAAACATGCAGGAGTAAACAGAAGAGCACACACTTGCTCAACTAGCTGCCCCTTTGTTAGCCCATGTGAAGCAGCTTCCTTCTCCCCCACCTCCCCTCTTTGGGAGTGTATGAGGGTTCTTGCCCTGCGCCCATCAAAAGTGAGCTGGGGGTTGCCAGAAGGAAGGACTCCTGGACTTTGTGGCTCCTTGGTGAAGAAGGCAGTGAAATCACACCCCTGCCCAGCTCTTTGCAAGGAGTTGAAATTTTCCTCATCCCAGCCCTGCACCTCACCCCCCTCGTGGTCCCTCTGGGTGGATCCAGTTTGGCTTCCCTGAATCAGGCTAAATTAGTAGTAAATGAATACAGCCCTAGACATTTCCCAAGTAGAAATACTCAGGCCGCTTAGGAGATTCAGCTTCAAAGTGAGAGTTCAGGGAAAAAAAAGGGGGTCATGAAAGCCCATGGAGAGTCCTAGAAAATTCATCTTCTGATTTATCAGCACTAAGAGTCACATCACTATTTTCTTGTGTTATGGCCTGTCCTCTACTCAAAATAGCGGCCCCAACACACTCAGTTCTGGTGATGCTCTCTCTACTCTTCACGTCTCCATATCCTCCACCACCAACTTCCCAGCACAAAAGGGGTTAAAGCAGCATTGCCCAAAATAAAAAGACCACTTCCTTCCCTCCTGCCCCACCACCAACGGTCACTGCCAGAGCTTTCCTCCAGCACTGAACAGAAAGGAAACAGGCTGCCTTCGCTTTCCTGAGAAACCATAGTTTCCACCGATTTCTTAGCAAAGGGTGGGCTTTGGACACCACTGTGGATTCTTCCCCCCTCTCTCCTGAGAGCCAGGCCAAGCATTCTTAGCACATTATAGGGACAAGGTCGGACTCCCCCAGCATTCTGACTGCAGAGTCTGAGCCCAGTGCTGCCCTGTGACCTGGGGGTGGGAGGTGCTGGAGAGGGAGGAGAATGGAGGGTGCAGGCTGGGAAGTCAGTGGCCGACTGAGCTCTCAGGGGCCGGCCTCCCCTCTCAGGCCTTCCTGCTCATGGGCTCTGGCCTCATGGGCTCCTGCCCAGCCACAGCTGGCTCACCCTTCTGTGCCATTGTTCACGTCAGCTCAGACACTGGCTTCGCCTCTTAGCAGGATGGTCTCTGTGGATGTATTGCCTCCTCCAGACCAGTTTGGCCTGGCCAGGCAGGCATTTCTGCATTCTTGGCACCTGGGACCTAATTTGCTGAGGCCTTTCACACATTGCTTTCTGCTTGAGTGAGATAGGACCATTTCCACCAGGCATTAGGACACACTGCCATGGTGGACTGTAGGGAGGTTTTAGTGGAGTTGCTTGGTGGGCCTCTCTCCCTCCTCATTCTCCCCCTACCTATGCTGAGGCTGTGAGAAACAGTCCTGCTGGAGTAATGGGTGAGGGTGGAAAATGTGCTGATTATCTGTCCTTGTTCCCAGGGACTCACTTTATCGAGTCTCAGATGTAAGTCCCAGTGGCCTGGGAGTGTGAAACTGGAGGGGCCTGGGCCTCCTCCTGTCTCTGCAGCTCATGCATCATAGGTGATGACTGCTGAGTGAATGAGGTGCTGGGGCGGCACTTGCTGTTCCGGGAGGACTGATGTTTCCTCCTTGCCCAACGTAAGAGTCGACATGAATGGTGAGCAGCTTTCAGCTTTACAGTCAGAGCTGGTCTTTGGTAGTGCATTCAGGGTTAGTACCTGTTAGCAAGGTGTGCCCTGTAATATTATAAATTTCAAACACATTACCTAGCTAGAATTTTTTTCTCTGGTTATTTTATAATGATTTCTTTCAAGTATTGATTTTGGTAAAGACATCTAGTGTTTACACCAGCCTAGAATATTTGAAATTCTTTTGAGTCAGGAAGAGGTCAGGCTGGAGCTGGGCCCAGGCAGGGCTGTGACATTGCAGAAATGCAGAGGGGGGTCTGGGAGATAACATCACGAGGAGCCTGTGCACCTCGTTAAGAAAATGTGGCGATCCAGCATCCATTTATGATGAAGGCCCTTGGAATTCTTGGGATAGAAGGACCATATCTTAATATAATAAAGGCCATATATGACAAGCCCATAGCCAGT
>JAGFMF010012151.1:1582815-1744747 GCA_019455555.1 Galemys pyrenaicus | reverse complement strand
ATGGTGCACTGGTGAGATGGTGATGGGGAATACATGGGGATTACAATTAATGGCAAGTATATGTAAATTTTAAAATATTTTAATAAAAAAAAAAGAATGTGGCGATTGTGATGAAGTCGATGGCTACTCAGAGAACTGTGTCTCCAAGCGCTTTGTAATCTCCCCATAATCTCCCCCATGTGATGCTATGGAACCCTGTCCAGAAAGGCAGGTAAATAAACTCTAACTTAGCACCAACTGTGAGGCTGATAGTTTTTATTTTTTGAAAAATGTCAAATAGACACAATGTTGACAGGATGTGCCAGCTGCTTGTTTTTGCCACATTTGGTTTACTCTGTGTACCTTTTCAGAATTATTTGAGAGTAAATTGTAGACATCAAGACTCTTCATGGCTAAATACCTCAGCATGCATCTCCTTAGACCGTGGTGTGCCTGCAGAGTGATGATGCTCTCACAGCCAAGAAAACTCATCACTGCCCAGTGCCCACTAGCTAGTGTGCTGTCAGACTCCTCAGTTGTCTCCAAAGTGACCTCTGCAGCTTCTTGTTGAGAAGCAGGGTCCCAGTGAGGGTTGACACCTCTTTCCTTCCTGCTTTTGTGACACTGACTTAGAGTCCACTGTTACCCTTCTAGTTTTGAATCCGAACCTGTGGGCATTCAACAGTGAGGTTACTGACAGAGGTTGACCAGTCACCCACAGTGTGCTGTGCCTCCCCTAAAGTCCCTAAACCACATGGGATGGTCTGCTCAGGAGGCCCAGGCCACTCTCAGCCACAACACTGATTCTGAGGGGTTGGTCCTGCTGATATCTGGAGTAGCATCTGCAGGCAGCCTGTTCTGGAAAATGGGTTTAAGTCTCAGCACCACCACTTCTTACAACGTGACCTTCAGCAGGCCCCCTTTTCTCTCTAAACCTCAGCTTCTTTCTCTCTCTCTGTCTGTCTGTCTCTCTCTTTTTTTTTTAAAGATTTATGCACACAAGAACTGGGGTATAGGCCAGAGGTGTGGGGGGTGAGAGAAGTCACCAGAGACAGTGGGTTAACAGGTGGATAGACTGAAACACACTGCTGAGGGGAGCAGTGGGCGAGGCAGCAGAGGTCTGCTGAGCCATGTGGGTCCCCTCCCTGGCCAGGGATCGAACTCGTGCTGCAGTGACTACTGATTGCTTCATAGTGCTGCAACTTAATCCCTTGTGCCACCAGGGAGGCCCTGAGCCCCAGTTTCTTTATTTCCAAAATGAAGGGGGTGGGCCAGGGACCACCCCTCATTCAACACCTCTGTGCTTGACCCAGGGCTTTGCCAGGCAGACTACCTGCAGCTTCTTGGTTCAGGGAAGCTGCTGCCAGAGTCTGTTCCTGGCACCATGAAACGGGATAGCCAGAGAGGGGGCATATGATCCTTTGATGCTCCAGCCTGATGTTCTGCTCTTCCCCTTTGCTCTCTACAGCGGAGATTTTGGAACTGGCTGGCAACGCAGCAAGAGACAACAAGAAGGGACGGGTCACACCTCGGCACATCCTGCTGGCTGTGGCCAATGACGAGGAGTTAAATCAGGTATGCAGCACTCTGACCACTCTGTCAAGAGAGAGGCTGGGGGGCTATCAAGGTGGATTGCATTTTGAATTATTAGCAGCTTTCCTTCCTCCCCATGACAGTTTTTTCTCAAGGATTTATGGAGATAGAGGGAGCTGGGATGAAACAAGCATTTTCCTGTTCCACCCGAGTGAGGTACCTTGAGGACTTGCTCCCAGTGTCGGTCCTTGGTCCTGTTAGCATCCCTGTAGGTGTGTGGAGGAAGGACCTGTCCCAACTAAGAGCAAGGGGCCAGGACCAGGGTGTTCTGGCTCACCATCTGCTACTTTGGTTTTCCTGCAAGCTGCTCAAAGGAGTCACCATAGCCAGTGGGGGAGTGTTGCCAAACATCCATCCCGAGTTGCTAGCGAAGAAACGAGGATCCAAAGGGAAGTTGGAAGCCATCATCACACCACCCCCAGCCAAAAAGGCCAAGTCTCCATCCCAGAAGAAGCCCGTGTCTAAGAAAGCAGGAGGCAAAAAAGGGGCCAGGAAATCCAAGGTACGTGATTTGGCAGGGATATGTGGGGTGGCCCAGGGTGGATGCAGGAAGGTGACTTAATGAGGGAGTCTCTGTCCTTCTGAGGACGCATCTCACTGATGGATGGGAGCCTGTGGAAGGACCCTGTGACATGGGAGCTGATTACCTAGGGGTTTGTCCAGCCCAAGTGGTCAAAGTCTGCACTGGAGACTGGATTCTTACACTCAGGGTTGATGGATGGATTTTTAGGGAGAGGAGAGGGTAAAAAAGCAGCTAGCTCCCAGGGAGGTGCCTGCACCTATGGGAAGTGACCTGGGTGTGCAGGAGGCTCTCGTGCTGCCCAGAGGCACTGGCCGCCTGCTCAGAACTGCTGTTGTGTTGCCATGGCTGCATTTCCTTCTCTGAGCAGGGCAATTTGCTTTGCAGAATAATTGTGTTATGGAGGAAACAGATGCATTCTTAAGGTGCTCCTGCCACACCCTTTCTGGACGGAGACCAAAACCTAGGTGCTAAACTTTTTGTGGTGAGGAAAACCTTCTTGCTAGTGTGACCTAATGTCATGTTGGGTGGAGCGGACCAGCACATCTGAGCTGTGATCCTCATAGTGTGGGTGAGCAGCAGCCTAGAGGCCTGGCTGTGGGTGGTCACATTCTCTTGTCTGCACATTGGCAGGGGCTCCTGGCTCCTGGAACACGTGTTCTGTGCTCCCCCCTTACCAGGCCATGGCCAGCCAGTGGTTGTCACAGCCTCCAGGGCCAGTGAATTAAGGTTAGTGCAGTGGCAGAGTTAAAGTTGCAGGTTTAATAAAACTGATTCTTAAAGATGCCCTGCCCTGCATTGCTGCATCTGAATGGGAGGCTGTGGCCTTTTGCCAGAGGTGACTCCCCTATGTTGTAAGGCCCTCAGTAACTCCTTGGATATGCCTTGTGGGGTCTCATAGTGCAGTGGCCAGGCCCTCCTTCTAGTGGAGCCCAAAGGGTCTTTCCAGAGGGTGAAGGCAAGGGCACCTCCCAGGATGGATGGGCCCAGGAGTCTCACACTGCCCACCCTCCAGCACGCCCTCTCCTCTGAGCTGGTCCAGAGATTAGGCTTGACCTGTCTGTGCCTCAGACGGACTGTCCTTTACCACTTGGTGGGAGGGGACGCCTCTGACCTCTAACTTTTATTTCCCATCCACACCACTTGCTTGGCTGTATTTCTTCTGTATCCTTCTAGTTGCAAGCAAAGCCTTCCCTGAAAGATATAAATTCCTCTTGCCAACAGCCCCCTCAGCCCCATCTCACCCTAGCAAGCCTAGAGTCACTTGCAACTCTTTGAGAGAGAAACCTGATACTGAAACGTGTCCTGTGATTTCCAGACTCTTGCACTTCTCTGAGCCCACAAGTCCTGGAGGAGGTGTGGACCAGGCAGGGATTTCACAGAATGCTCCGTTACTCATTCCTGCTGACTATAAAATTAGCAGATTGAACTGTTTCTTTCCCTACCTTTCAACATTTGCAGTATAGGACCGGGAGGCAGAGAGACAGCCCTTTTTCAGTGTTAAAAAAAGACAAGTTGCCAGACCAGTCCCCTCTTAACAATGGGCTCCAAGGATCTGGCTGCCTCCTGACCCCAGCAGGACCCCAGTGCTGCTAGGGGCTGTCAGGGGTAGGTCATGTCCCTGCTTGGCCTTCTTCTGGCTGTGGATGGAGCCATGGACCTGGCTGGGGCAGGCGTCTGCTTTCTGGTGTTTGAGCAGCCTCTCCAGCCCTTGTCTCCAGCCACCAGCGCCAAGTGTGCTCCCATCACCCCTTTTCTTAATCCAGTTGCTTTTACCCATGACTTTCTGAACTTCCCACTTGACCAGACATTAGGAATGCTTTTTCTTTCTTTTTAGACTTGAAATATAGAGGGTGTGTGTGTGTGTATGTCTGTCTGTCTTTGGCTCCTAGTAGCTATATTTGGAACTCAGTCATTCTAATAACCATATGTCAATAATCACTCGAACGCTCAGTTTTTCCCTTGATTACAAAAGCAGGAAGTCTGTTATGGTGGTCTGTTTCTCTTCCACACAATAAAACACATTGTCTGCTTACTGTACCAGTATTTGGCTAACATTAAACCCTGGGGGAAGCTGAAATTGGAACCGTGAACAGCTAATTTTCAAAACATTTGTTTAATGTAAATTGTGGTGTCAGCTCCCAGAAACAGCGGAGAACCCTGCATCTCCAGGTTTAAGTGGAATGTTCTGAAAATAACCTTTCCAGAGACACGCAGAGAAAGACATCGTAACATGCTAAAACACTTGTAGTGAAAGGGACGTGGTATTTTTCAAGTGTCAACACTTGAATTCCAAATCATAATTTTCCCCCCAATTCTTTGTAATTGGAAGGTTTTGAAAGTCTCCAGTTGTGACAGCTGAGTCAGCTATAGTGGAAATGGCTAGAGAAGGCAATAAACCCTCCTAGGGGCTGGGAGTTCAGGGCCTGCCAATGTGTTCCAGTTCTTCCTTCTTACTTGGGTGGCCTCAGGCAACTTTGTGACTCAGTTTACCCCTCACCCCCAAATGATGGGGTTTACATTCCATCATTACATGCCAGTTACATTCCAGTGTTACATTTAAACGATGCTGCAATGTTTGTGTGATTGGTTTCGACGAGGCGATGTGTTTAACAGACTGGATGGTTCCAAAGAGAATGAAGTAAATCTCTCCTCTTACTCCTGTGCCCCTATGTCTCCCCAGAGCATTCTCTGTAATGAGCTCCTTCATAGTCCATGCACACAAAAGCAAAGAAGTATGTAAAACCATCCCCATCCTGCCAACCCATGGTCTGACAGTGTGGCATAGTGGTTAAGGATACAACTGACATGGCTTTCTGTTCTAATTCTGCCATTTCCTGGCTGTGTGATCTTGGCAGCTTGCTTAACTTCTCTGCTATCTCAGTTGCCTCAGCTATAAAATGGAGACAGAACACAGCCTGGGCGGGAAGCTTAAAAGAGAACGTACATTGTCTAGCACCATTGTTAGCTGTGTTACAGCCGTGCCGTTGGTCTCTGTGTATGCATGCAGAGCTGCTTCAGTGTTTCATGGCTCCACTCTAATTACCCTACTTCCTCCTCTGGGAACTACAGTTATTAGATGCAAAACCAAGGAGACCAGTTTTCCACGAACGGGCTTCCATTTGTTCTGGCATTCCCAAGAGCACAGTGGTCAGCACTGCATGTGGGTCTCTGTACTCATGTGCAAGTGTGTCTGTAGGTGATTCACTCAAGGTGAAGTCAGGGCAAAGCTGCTGAGGCAGGCAGTACGTATATTTCAACCTTGGTGACTGCTGCTCACATTCGAGCATGTTAGCCCATTAGGAAGTTTCAAAAGCTGCCTCTTTGTATTCACATTTAACAATTATGACATTGTTTTTGGAAAAAGATGCCTTCAACCAATCAGTATTTATCAAGTCTACACCTGCTTGTTACCAGTCTGTTTCATGGATACCACAGTGAATGAAACACCCTTGCCCTCTCTCCAGGACCACTGAGCTTTAGTCTAGTGAGGGCCAGCTGCGACAGAAACAGTGGTGGCACGGCCCGTGTAACTGTACGTGGTTGGTCAGGTGAGGCTTCTTCGGTAAGCGACACTTGCATGAGACCAAGGGAGTTAGGTATCCGGACCTTCAAGTGACTGGAGGAGAGAGCTCCTGGCAGAGGGGTGGGAGTACACCTGGCTCCTCTCTAAATGGGGTCCGTCCATAAATACTGATCACATTTGGCAGCTGGAAAAGTCTGAGCAATTTTCAAGGCAAAATTTTCAAATTTTCAAAGAAAACCATTTATGCCTAAATCCCCTGGGTTAAAACTCCTGGTCAGAGTACTAAATAAAAGTCATAGAATCTTCAGGGGTCTCCATGAGGTTCATTTTTGCCAAAAGTTTGTAAGAAATGATCACACCTAGGAGTTTTCACACATGAACCCTCTAGTTCCCCAGATGAAAGTTGCCCTCCTGGGCCATGAGGTATGCCTCAGCCTCACTACCTGGCAAAGGACCCAACAGGATTTTGGTAGAACACCTCTTTCTTTCATGAGAACTAAACATTTAAACTGCAAATTGAGTGCTTAATGTTCTGGTAAGGAATGCCAAAGAAAGGAATAGGTTCTTTTGAGAAGCTGCCATCCTTGCAAAATTCTGCCTGACCCTTTAATGAAATTTCTGGCAGTTCAAACATCAGAACAAAAAAGGCAGTTTATCTTGGGCTGATAATTTTATGCAAGTCTTTTTGGACACTTTAGTTTCACATACTTTTTTAAGATTTATTTATGCATACAAGCGCTGGGGTACAGGCCAGAGTCCAGGGTGGTGAGAGGATTCACCAGAGACAGAGTGGGGAGCAGAACATGCAGATTGACTGAAACACACCACTGAGGGGAGCAGCGGGCGAGGCAGGAGAGGTCTGCTACACCATATGGGTCCCATCCCTGTCCGGCGGCAGGAATCAAACTCGTGCTGCGGTGGCTGCAGTTTGCTTCATAGTGCGTTGCCCAACCCTCTGCGCCACCAGGGAGACCCCTAGTTTTACATACTTTATGTTTCTCATCGTCTGTGACCATACAAACTTCCAGCTGCTCAAAACAAAGCTGAGTGTATACAGTACAGAGGAGCTTTTGGATTTGTAAAACTATATGAAATTCTGAAAAGACAATCATTTTAGAGATTGACAAAGAGTATTGCTTGCTTACATATTTTCTCCCAAGCCAGGATATGAAAATAATCTGCCACCTAGCATCACCATTTCATAAGACAAGGGACATTTTAATGCCAAAAAGTTAGGAACATAATTATCAATTACAGACTTTATGAGAAAGTAAGGACATCGTTGTTACGATTTGAGCATAGTGACCTCTGTCTCCTGAGATGACACTGCTGATGGAGAGCATGGTCACCATCACGGGGTTGGGAACCTTGCAGAGAAGAGGCAGGAACTACCTGCTAAGTTGGTGGACTAGAGAGACCTGGGAAAGGAGTAGCTTGTGTCCACACAGGCTTTGGCTACTTTCTCTCTCACTCATTTAATCAGGAGTTCTCCTATTTTAGTCACGTTTTCTGGATGAGATTTCAAGGCTTGCGGTAAGTGAGCAATTTGCCCAAGTTTATGCAGCAAGGAGAGCTAGGACTCAAATGCAGAAGTTCCACGATCAGATGTAGCATCAGTTGCATGTCTTGTGACCACAGATCCCTTCCTTGGCGTAAGCCTGCTGTTCTGATGGTGGAGGGCTGCAAAGCCCCCATTGCAGGTGAGTGGGGTCAACGGTTTTAATAAAGGAGGCCACAAGCTAGCGAATCATCACTGAAAGTCACTAGTGTTGCCTCAGATCGAGCAGCCTCAGTCTGGCTGCACAGGCAACTGCAGCCTGTTGTGTCAGGGCCAGGGGAGGCTCTCGGGCATCTCCCAAAAAAACCAGCTCCACTGCAGGTTTCTTGAAGTTCTGTCAGGTAGGAATTTCTCACCTCTCAAAATGTAAGTATCACTGGGCAAAAGCACTACATCCTTGACCACTTCTCAACTGCACCTCCTGTGTGTTTGAGCTAACAGGGTAAAGCAATGTTTTTCAAACTTTTTACTTGACTGTCTCCTTAAAAATTTTTGAAAATGTTTATATATAATCTCACACTTAAAATTTGACAACTAAACTTTTCAAAATACACTTAATTCTGAAAAATATTTAATTTGGAGCATAAAATAAATATTGATATTTAAGAAACTGTTTCATGGTTCATTTAAAGGTACCCAAAAAATCTAAATGCTAAATGTGATAATTTGATACACCATCATTTTAAAAATACAGCTTTTTAAAAAAATTGACATACAACATTATATTTTAGGTGTACAACCTAATGACATTCGATGTTTGTATACAAAGCAAAATGATCACCACATAGTCTATTTGCATCTGTTCTTAGCAGTTTTCCAAATTTGCAGCACTGTATTATTTTCGATGGGCCTTTACTCCATACTACATCTTTGGCTTATTTTATAGCTTTAGACTTGATCTGCTTCACCCATTTTGCCTATCCCCCAGTTTCCCTCTGCTCTGATTACCACCTGTCTGGTCTCTATAAGACTGACTTTGTTTAGTTTCCACAAAAAGTCAAATTGTACAGCACTTGTCTTACACTTAAATTTTCATTTGGCATAATACCCTAAGGGTTCATCTATGTTATTGCAAATGGCAAGATTTCATTCTGTTTTGCAATGGCTGATTAATATTCAGGATTTGTGTGTCTGTGTCTGATTCTCATCTTCATCCATTCACCTGTCAGTAGACACGTAAATTGTTTCCATATCTTGGACTATTGTGAATAATGCTGCAGTGAACATAAAGGTGCATATAGCTTTTCAAATCCGTGTTCTTATTTTCTTTGGATAAGAAGTGGAATTGCTGAGTCAGATGGTAGTTTTATTTAATTATTTGAGAAACCTCCATATTGTTTTCCATAGTTACTATAACAATTTACATTCCCTTCAACAATACATAGCTTTCTCTTTTCTTCACATTTTCACCAGTGCTTGATATTTCTTTTTTGATTCTAGCCATTCAGAAAGGTGTGAGGTATGATCTCTCATTGTGGTTTTTGTTTTGTTTTTTTTTTTAAAGAAAACAAGAGCTGGGGTACAGGCCGGAGTCGGGCTGGGTGAGATGATACACCAGAGACAGAGTGGGGCACAGAACAGGCAGATCGACTGAAACACACTGCTGAGGGGAGTAGCAGGCAAGGCAGGAGAGGTCTGCTGCACCACGTGGGTCACCTCCCTGGCGGGTGATCGAACTTCTGCTGCTGTGACGTGGAAGCTTCACAGTGTGGTGCTCAACCTGCTTCACCACCAGGGAGGCCCTCTCATTGTGGTTTTGATTTGCATTTCTCTGATGATTAGTGCTGTTGAGCATCTTTCTGTATGCCTGTTGACCATTTGTATGTCATCTTTTGGAAAAAACATCTCATTCTGTCATTTTTAACTGAAATTTTTCTTTGTTACTGAGTTGTATGAGATCTTTATAGGTTTGGGTATTAACCCCTTGTTGAATACATGATTTGTGAATATTTTTTCACATTTAGTGGGTTGCCTTTTCATTTTGTTGGTTTCTTTTGCTGTGAAGAAGCTTATTTTTTTTCTTGCTCTCTTTGGGGTCAGATTTAAGAACACATCACTAATACTGATGTCAAGGAGATTGATACCAATGTCTTCTCCAAGGAGTTAGGGCTTCAGGTCTTACATTAAAGTTTTAATCCATTTTGAGTTAATTTTCATACAGATAATGGTTCAGTTTCATTCTTTCGTATGTAACCAGTTTTCCCAATACTGTTTATTGGAGACACTGTCCTTTCTACATCGGTTATTCTTATCTTTTTTTGTGGTTAAGTTAAACAACCAAATATGTGTGGTTTATTTCTGGACTCTTCTGTCCCATTGATCTATAGCTCTTTTTTATGCTAGTACCATACTGTTTTGATTACTATAGTTTTATAGTACAGTTTGAAACCCAGGCACATCATATCTTTAACTGTGTTTCTTTCTGAAAATTGTTTTTACTATTTGGGGTCTTTTGTGATCCCATAAAAATTTTAAGATTGTTCTTTGTGAAAAATGCTATTACACTTTTGAAAGGGATTGCATTAACTTGTATATTGCTTTGAGTAACATGGATATTTTAGCGGTAGTAATTATTTCAACCCATGAACATTGAATATATTTTTGTTTATTTGTGTGTTAAATTTCACCATTGTCTTATACTTTTCGTCGTACAGGTCTTTTACCTCATTGGATAAGCTTATTTCTAGGGATTTTTTTGTGTGTGATTATAAATGGATTGTTTTGTAATATCTCTTTCTGATGTTTGTTAGTGCATAAAAATGCAACAGATTTTTTTTTTACATAGTAAATGATTTCTCGTTTTGATACTTTAAAAAACTTGAAACCAGCAAAAACATTTGAACTCATTTTTTGAACTCTGCTTATGCAAATCTTGCTTATATTATCTTTAATGTCCTTTTTTGCTTTCCCTCCACCAAACCACCCATGGTTATACCCCATCTGCTTCCCTCTCCCATCACCTCTACCCTCTCCGCTGTTACCTCTGGTAACAATTACCTTCTTTTTTTTTGAGTTGAAGTTTTATTCTTACTATTCTTTGCATATAATAGTGGGATTTTTTTTAGTATTTATTTTCCACAGATAGATTGAAACCATCTGATATTTGACTTTGTTTTTTGATATGTTTAATTAACATAATAACCTCAAGATCCATTCATTTTGTCTCAAATGCTACTGCTTCATATTTCTTCACAGCTATGTAATACTCCATTGAGAATATGTCCCACAATTTCTCTATCCATTTGTTGGAGGGCACTTGGGTTGGTTCCATGACTTGGCAGTTGTGAACAGTGCTGCTGTATACAATGGAATAAATAATTTTTTCATATTATGGTTTCCATATTATTTGGATAAATACCCAACAGAGATATTGATGGATCATACAAATTTCTATTTTTATTTTCCTGGGAAATCTCCATACCATTTTTCCACAGGGGCTATACCAACTTGTGTTCCCACCAACAGTGGATAAGAGCTCCTTTTTCACTACAACCTCACCAGCACTTGTTAATTCTTATCCTTTTTTATATGGGCTAATCTCACAGGGGTGAGGTGTAGTACCTCAGTGTGTTTTTAATTTTCCTTATAATAAGTGATGCTGAACATTTTTTCATGTGTCTGTAGGTCATCTTCATGTCTTCTTCAGAGAATTGTCTATTTAGGTCCTTTGCCCAATTTCTTATTGGGTTATTTGTTACTAGATTGTTTAAGAATGTTGTAAATTTTGGAGATTAACCCTTTATCATATGGGTAGTATGCAAATGTAGTTTCCCATTCTATAGGTTGCCATTTTGTTTTTGTGATGATTTCTTTTGAGGTATGAAAGTTTTTAAGTTTGATGTAATCCCACTTGTTTATTTTTGCTTTTGTTTCCCTTGCAGTTTGAGTTGTCCTTCCAAATACATCTTTGTGGGAGATGTCCTGTAGTATAGTCCCTATGTTTTCTTTCAAGTACTTACAGTTTTGTTTCTTATGTCCAAATTTTTAATCTATTTTGAATTAATTTTTGTATTCTAGGATTCTTTTTATGGTTACTATCTTACTTTATGGTGTTAGGATCTGTAAAGATGTTTGCTATAATGTCCAGTTTTGTGTATTTTCTGGGACATGTTTATGTCCTAGTATGTGCTTTTGAGGATGTTCCATATACACTGGAGAAGTAAGTGCATTCATTACTTTTAAGATGGAAAGCTCTGTAAATATCCATTTAAGGCCTTTAAGGTCTTTGTTTTGTTGTTCATTTTCTGTCTGTCTGATCTATTCCTTCATGTCATTGGTATGTTGAAATCTCTGATTGTATTTTTTTATTAGATTTATCTAATTATATCTGACATCATTTGTATTCTCCAGGGAGTTCCCACCACCAGTTCACCTGTGCACCATCACCTCAGTTCCTTGTGCTCCTTCTGCCCTCATCCCCATCTTTGCCCTCTCCTCCCACCCCCACCCCCCATAGTCCCTTTGGTTTATCTTTGACCTTTTGGTCTTGTTGAGATTTTTTGTTTGTTTGTTTGTTTTTGGTTGTACTTGACCATTTCCTTGATCTTACTCTCTTGTTGATGTTGTAGTTGTTGCTCTTTCACATTCCTCCCAAAAGTGAAGCCACCCGATATTTTTCTCTTGCCTTCTGGCTTGTTTCACTGAAAATAATTCCTTCTAGCTCCATGTTTCTATAAATGGCCCTAGTTTATCATTTTTGATTGAGGAATAGTATTCCATTGTGTATATATACCACATCTTCTTGATCCAGTCATCTACTTTTGGGCATTTGGGTTGTTTCCAGGTCTTACCAATTATAAATAGTGCTGCAATAAACATGGGGTGTACAGGTGCTCTTTTGGATCGGTGTTTGATCTTTTGGGTAGATCCCTAGAAGTGGGATTGCTGGGTCAAATGGTAGCTCTATTTTTATTAGACCGAGAAACCTCCATACGGCCTTCCATCGTGGTTGGATTAACTTGCATTCCTACCAGCAGTGTAGTAGGATTCCTTTTTCTCCACATCCTTACCAGCATTTGTTGTTACTGGTTTTTTTTTTTTTTTTTTAGTTTTGTTGAGAGGGTGTTTAAGACTTGTTAATAGTTGCTTTAATAACTAGGTGCTCCTGGGACCCGCCTGGTGGCGCAGTGGGTTAAGCAACGCACTATGAGGCAAACCGCAGCCACTGCAGCACGAGTTCGATCCCTGCTGCCAGCCAGGGAGGGGACCCACATGGCATAGCACACCTCTCCTGCTGTGCCCGCTGCTCCCCTCAGCAGTGTGCTTCTGTTGATCTGCCTGTTCTGCATCCTGCTCTGTCTGGTGGATTCTCTCACCACCCCTACACCTCTGGCCTGTACCCCAGTGCTTGTATGCATAAATAAATAAATCTTTAAAAAAAATAACTAGGTGCTCCTATATTTGGAGCATGAATATTAATAACAGATCTTTGTGAATTACTCCCTAATCACTATATAGTGCCCATCTTTGTCTGAGATTACCCTTGTAGTTGAAAGTCTAGCTTATTGGATATGAGAACAGCAGTTCCTGATTTACTCTCTTGAGTTATTAGCATATATGACTTTATTCCAGCCTATTATTTTTAGTTTGTTTTTGTCTTTCAGTTTTAAATGGGTGTATTGTAAACAAAGTATTGATGACTGGAATTTTTTCACCCATTGTTAGCCTGTGTCTTTTTAATGGTGAATTTACACCATTCACATTTAGGTTGATTGTTGATATGAACTATTATCAGTCATTTTGTTTTTTTATTTCTGGCTGTTTTTCTGTTGTTTCTTTCTCTATTTGTCTCTCTACACTTTCTGGATGGCTTTCCTTAGTGTCCCTATCAATTTCTTTTCTTCTTTTTTTTGTATTCAAAGGGCAGAATTATTAGGGAAAGGGACAAAAAAGTAAAGGACAATTGCATAGACATAAGAGGGTAGAAAGAGCTACCCCAAAAGGACAAGTTTGCTGAGAGAAGCCTGCATGGTTGCAGGCGGACAGCCTTGACAAAGCTGCCTCTGCTGAGGGAGGTCAGTGAAGAGAAGCCCCGGCAGGGTATAGATAACGGCAGGCAGGAGGCTGATGCCCTGCAGAGGAAAGGATTGGTGAAAAGAAGCACCTGCATAGTCACAGGTGGGCAGAAGGACTGCTCAGTTTTCCCATCAATTTATTTATTTATTTATTTTTTTAAAGATTTATTTATTTATGCACACAAGCACTGGGGTACAGGCCAGAGGTATGGGGGGGGTGAGAGGATTCACCACAGAGAGCAGGGAGCAGAACAGACAGATCAACTGAAGTACACTGCTAAGGGGAGCAGCGGGCACAGCAGGAGAGGTCTGCTGCGCCATGTGGGTCACCTCCCTGGCCGGCAGCAGGGATCGAACTCGTGCTGCAGTGGCTGCGGTTTGCTTCATAGTGCGTTGCTTAACCCACTGCGCCACCAGGGAGGCCCCTCCCATTAATTTATTTGCTTATTCATCTGTGGGTGTCTATTCTGGACTTGGTTAGTGAATACCATGGAGGTTTTACTTAAATTCTGATGTTCAGTCCCTTTCTGAGCTGGTGTCTGCTTTCCAACATTTAACTACACAGGCTCCGTCCATTTCTCCCTCTCCCTAAGTCTTCTGTTGACTCATACTGTTCTTGCTCATGCTTCTAGCGTTAATATTATTGTCATTTTGCTCAGGAGTTTGTTTCCATTTTTACCTTGTAGAAGAATGTCTTTCAGTACTACTTGAGCAGGTCTGGTAGGGGCACACTGCATTAGCGTCTGTTTATCTGAGAAAACGTTTATTTCATCTTTATACTTAAATGATAATTTTGCAGGATAGTGAATTCTTCGTTGGTAGTTACTGACTTTTAAGATTGTAAATATTTCCTTCCGTTCTCTTCTTGCCTGAAGAGTATCTGAGCTAAAACTTGGGAAATCCTCATTTGGGACTTATTGTAAATTATTAATTTTTTTCCTTGGTGTCTGCAAAATTTTTTATCTTTGATTTTTGATAATTTGACAATGATGCATCTGCTATAGGTCTTTTTGCATTTTAAAATTTTGGTGTTCTCTCTGCTTTCTGGGCAACTGTATTTAATTCTTTTTTTTAAAGATTTATTTATTTATGCATACAAGCACTGGGGTACAGGCCAGAGGTGTGGGGGCGGGGTGACAGGATTCACCAGAGAGTGGGGAGCAGAACAGGCAGATCAACAGAAGCACACTGCTGAGGGGAGCAGCGGGCACAACAGGAGAGGTCTGCTGTGCCATGTGGGTCCCCTCCCTGGCTGGCAGCAGGGATCGAACTTGTGCTGCAGTGGCTGCGGTTTGCTTCATAGTGCAGTGCTTAGCCCACTGCGCCACCAGGGAGGCCCCTGTATTTAATTCTTTATGTAAGTTTGGGAAGTTTCTTTTTCTTCCACATCTGAGAGCCTGGTCATTCTTAGGGCTCTCTTCTAATTCTTCCTAACATTTTCTGTAGGTTCCTCATTTTTCCTTTGTCTCGATACTCTCTTCTAAGCATACAATTTGTTCATTTGAGTCTTCCACAACTGAAATTCTCCTGTCAGTTTAGTTCTATTTGAAGTCTTTCTAAATTTGTGTGCAGTTCATTTAAAATATCTTTTTGTGATCTTCTTATATATTCAGATTCTTTGATGATGAACTCTCTTTGTTCTTTGACCTCCTTTTTGAGATCTAGCACCCTCCTACTTGCCTTTGATTGACCTTCTAGTACCTCATTTAACATTTTTGATATTGTTTGGAGTCTTTGTCAAATAGTTTCTCTATTTCTCTCTCCTTTATGTTTGTCCTAGGACTTACTGTCCTCATTTTGATTTTTCCATCATGTGTTGCGATGTTCTTTGCTTCCTCAGCATGTGTATTGCCTTATTTATAGCTATTTGTGCGTGTGTGGTTTGGGGTGCTGGGGATTTGGCTTTGTTTTTTATCTTACTCATTTACCTTGGTGTGAGATGAAGGTAGAAGAGGGCTCTGGGACTTTAGCATTAGATCTCGGCTTGGGAGTGACATTAGTCACCTCTACCTCTTGCTTTGTTTCACAGCAAGCTCTATTGTGTGTTTAGGTTGTCTTCACCTCCCACCGAGCCTCCTTGTTCCTTTCTGCTGAGGGTGGGCAGCAGTCAATGAAGCTTGGGCCTCCTAGTGGGAAGGGCACTGTAACTTTTGCTGCTCTTGCCTCAACTACTGTGTCTGCAGAGTGAGGCTATATACACGACCTTTCTTTACTTTTCCAAAGGATTTGTGAATTAAACCCTTCTTTCTGTTGTCAGACTGTTTATGGAATCCAAGCTGGCGCCTGATTTCTCTTTGATCTCTTCTGGGAATGGGGAGGGAAGGGAACTTTTGATGCCCACACCATCCCAGTTGCATAGTTCCCAGTTTCCTGAGTCTGAATCCGTAGAGTTCACACTGCCCCTGGTTGGGTTTGTGCCCACTCCCATGCCTACAAAGTTCCTCTAGGGAATTTCGCAATGTGCTGAGTGGGTTGCCCTATTGTGTCTTGGGAAGTCAATTCCAAACCCAATCATGCTCCCCTTAATTCCTCTAGTTTTTTCCCATTAGCTGCCACCAACTTCAGTTCTCAAGCTACTTGTGAAGATCCTGGGACTGTGTAGCCATGATTAAAGCATCTGGATCTTCCTGTGAGCAAATGTTTTATTTTCTATAGTAAGGGAAAGGGTGATTCCAGTCTCTCTGTTCCAACATGTTGTAGTTGGAGTCTCTGTATTGATGCATACTGACTTTGTATCCTGTAGCTTTGCTGAATTCACTTGGTTTTGTTTTTTGTTTTTTGTTTTTTTTTTTTTTTACTTATTTTAGTAGTCTTTAGGGTTTTCTGTATACAAAATTGTCACCCATGAATGATGACAGTTTTGCTGCTACTTTTTTAATTTGAATGAAGTTTAATTTCCTTTCCCTGCCTAATTGCTCTGACTGGTACTCCAGCACTATGTTGAATAAAAGCGCTGAGAGTGGGCATTCCTGTCTTGTTCCTGACCTTGGAGGAAAGGTGTTCAGCTTTTCATTTAAGTTTAATGTTAGTTGTGGGTTTGGTTAGATATGGCCTTTATTGTGTTGTTTGTTCCCTCTAAATCCATTTTCTTGAGAGTGTTTATCATAAATGGATACTACTTGTATTTATATCAGGGATACTGTTCAGCTGTGTTTGTGCATGTGTGCGTGCATGCATGTGTATATGTCCTTCGGTTTCGATATCAGGGTGATCTGGAATCATGAATGAGTCAGGAAGCATTCCTTGTATTCAATTTTTTAGAAAAGTTTGAGAAGGCTAGGTAGTAAATCTCTGAATGCTTGGTACAATTACCCCGCAAAGCCATCTGGCTCTGGACTTTTGGGTGGAGGTTTCTGATTACTAATTCTGTATCCTTATTAGTAATTGTTATATTTAACTTTCCCTTAATGACTCAGTCTTAGCATATTGTACATTTCTAAGAATTTATCCATTTTCTGTAGGATATTCAATTTGTTCAAGTACAGTTTTTCAGAGTAGTCTTTTGTCTTTTTGTAATTTCAGTTATTCTCTTGTTTCTGCTTTGTCTTGGACATCTTTTTTTTTATTATGAACCAGGCTAAGGGTTTTTCAGTTTTGCTTATTTTTTTAAAGAACCAGCTCTTACTTTCATTTATCTTTTCTATTCCATTTATTTTGGCTGTGATCTTTATTTCTTCTTCCTTTTAGTAACATTGACCTTCATTTTTCTCTTTTCTACTTCCTTTAGATATAAAATTAGTTTATTTGTGATTTTTTTTGTTTGTTTCTTAGGGGTATGCCCGCTATAAATTTCTCTCTGAATTATTTTTGCTGTATGCTGAAAGTTTTGCTGTGTTGAATTTCTGTTTTAGTTCATCAGAAGGTGCATTTTTTTTTCATTTACTCAAAAGTTGTTCAGTGACATATAGTCTTAATCTCCACTGCTCTTTGCAGTTTTCTTATAATTGACTTCTAGCTCCATACTGTTTTGATCAGAAAAAATGGTCGGTAACTTTTCAGTCTTGAATTTATTGAGATTTGCTTTGTGACCTAATATGCAACCTGACCTGGAGAATGTTCCATGTGCACTTGCAGAGAATATTTGTTCTGCTTTTGGATGGAATGTTCCGTATGTATCTGTTAGGTCCATCTGCTCTAATGTCTCATTTAAAGTTGTTTCTTACTTCTTGCTGGTTGATTTGCCCATTGATGTAAGTGGAGTATTAAAATGTGCTGTTACTCTATTGCTGTCAGTTTCTGCCTTTAGGTTTGTTAATTTTAGTTTATATAGTTTTGCCTATGGTGGTGCATAGATATTCGCAACTGCTATTTTCTCTCTTTGGAGAGAGCCTTTCATAATTATGTAACGTCCTTTCTTTGCTTTTATTGTAGTCTTTGTTTGAAAGGCTATATTGTATTTTAGAAGTCTGGCTGTATCCATCTTTTTTTCATTTTCCATTTGCATGCATCTTTTCCCATCCCTCTTCTTTTAGTCTCTGTGTCTCTACCTCTTGCTGTCAGCATGGCAAGTATAGTTGAGTCTTTCTTTTTTTTAAATCTCTTTAGCCATTATGTGTCTTTATTTATATTTTTAAAAGATTTATTATTTATGCATAGGAGAGCTGGGGTACAGGCCGGAGTCACTGGAGGTGAGAGGATTCACCAGAGATAGAGTAGGGAGCAGAACAGGCAGATCAATTGAAATACACAGCAGATGAGGCAGGAGGAGGTCTGCTGTGCCATGTGGGTCCCCTCCCTGACCGGGGATTGAACTCACACTACTGTGCAGCAGATGCTTCATGGTGTAGTGCTCAATCCGCTGCGTCACCAGAGAGGACCCATTCTGTGTCTTTTTTTTTTTTTAAAGATTTATTTATTTATGCATACAAGCACTGGGGTACAGGCCAGAGGTGGAGGGGTTGGTGAGAGAATCCACCAGACAGAGTGGGGAACAGCACAGGTAGATCAACTGAAATACACTGCTGAGGGGAGCAGCGGGCAAGGCCAGGAGAGGTCTGCCTGCACCATGTGGGTTACCTCCCGGCGGCAGCAGGGATCAAACTCATGCTGCAGTGGCTGTGGTTTGCTTCATAGTGCGATTCTTAACCCACTGCGCCACCAGGGAGGGCCCCCATTCTGTGTCTTTTAATTGAATTAAATTAATTTTAATAGAATTAAATCAGTCCATTTACACTTAACGGTAGCTAATAGGTGCCATTTTGTTGATTGTTTTCTTGTTAATTTTATGGTTCCTCTCTGTTCTTTCTTTTCTTGCTCTCTTTCCTTGTAGTTTGATAACTTTCAGTAGTATGTTTAGATTCCTTTTTTTGTCTTTTGCGTATCTACCACAAGTTTTGGTTTGTGGCTACGTGAAGGTCACATGTAACATCCTATTTTACTTTAAGTTGATTGTAACTTAAGTTTGAATGAATTCTAAAACTGTCTTATCCTGCCAACATTTTATATTTGTATCACATTTTTAAAATTCTGTGTATTCCTTCACTAATTGTAGTTAAAGCCAATTTTGTCACTTGTCATTTTCTAGCTTTTCAAGTTATTAGTCCACTATCTTTACTATAAATTTATCTTTACAGGTGACTTTTTTCCCCCTATATACTTATTTATTTTTACATGTTTGTTAATTTAGGGATGGTACTTGATTTTTTCCCATCAGGTGTAGTTCCCATGGTTCTACCATCAACACAGCCCCTGAGCCATCACCACAGTCCTTTGTGCTATTCCCTCCCCTGTTCTGAACCATCACCCTCTCCCCCAATCCTACTGTGAGCCTCATATCTGTGCTCAGCAAGTTTTGTCTTTTCCCTGACCCTTTGTTTGGTTGCTCTAGAGTCTATATATAAGTGAAACCATCTGGTCTTTCTCTTTTTCCTTCTGGTTTCACTTCACTTAGACTAATCCCGTCCAGTTTCATACATGTTGCTGTAAGTGGTACAAGTTTATATTGATCACTGAGTAGTATTCCATTGTGAATATATACCACATCTTCTTGATCCACTCAACTCTTCTGGGCCATTTATGTTGTTTCCATATCTTGGCTATTGTAAACAGTGCTGCTATAAACATAGGAGAGCAGGTTTCTTTTGAATTAGTGGGTTTGTATTCTTTAGATCACTATCTAGGAGTGGAATTGCTGGGTCATATGGTAGATCAATTTTTAGTGTTTTGAGGATCCACCACACAGCTTTCTATAATGGCTGGACCAGTTTGCATTCCCACCAATAGGAATTGCATTCTCTATATCCTCACCAGCATTTGTTGTTTTTTTTTTTTTTTTAAATATATGGGCCATTTTCACAAGTGCGAGGTAGTATCTCGTGATTTTGATTTGCATTTGCCTGATACTAAGTGATGTTGAACATTTCTCATATGCCTATTGATCATTTGTATTTCTTCTTTAGAGAATTGTCTTTTTAGCTTTTCTGCCATTTTTTTGGTTTGGGTTATTTGCTTTGTTTTTGTTTAGTTGTGTCAGTTCTTTGTAGATCTTTGGTAGCAGTCCCTTATCAGATGTATTGTGTGCAAATATTTTTTCCCATTTAGTAAGAGTGTCTCTTCATTTTGGTTACTATCTCTTGCTTTTCAGTTTGATGTAGTCCCAGCTGGCTATATTCTCCATTGTTTTCTTTGCTTCAGGACACAAATGCTCAAAGATGTTTTTGAAGTTTACATACCATTATACATAGCATATATTTTATGGTATCAGGTCTTACATCCAAATCTTTTATCCATTGTGAGTTGATATTTGTGTGTGGTGTGGGTAGTAGTGTAGCTTCATTTTTTTGCATGTGGCAGTCCAGTTTTCCCAACACCATTTATTGAAGAGACTTTCCTTGTTCCAGTATATGTTCTTTGCTCCTTTGTCATAATTATATGTGTGGTTTTATTTCTGGGCTTTTAATTCCATTGGTCTTTGTGTATGTTTTTGTCCCACTACCATGCTGATGGCTTGATCTGGGAGTGTAATACCTCCATTCTTAGACTTTTTAGTCAGGACAGCGTTGGCTGCTCAGGGTTTTTTGTATGAGTTTCAGCAATATTTGTTCCATTTCTTTGAAGAATGTAACTGACATTTTTATTGAAATTATATTGAATCTATAAATTGCTTTGGGTAGGATGGCCATTTTGATAGAGTTGGTTCTTTTGATCCATGAATAGGAAATGTCTTTACATTTCTTTCTGTCGTTTTCTATTTCCTTTAACAGTGTTTTAGAATTTTCCTTGTATTGGTCTTTCACTGCCTTTGTTAGATTTTTTTCTTTTTTTGCATTTTAAAGAACAAGTTTATTAGGAAAAGAAAGAAAGAGAGGACCTGCATAGACATAGGTGGGCAGGAGTGCATCCCTTTGTTAGGTTTATTCCCAGGTATTTAAAATTGTTTGGTACAATTTTATTTTTAAATAAATTGTTTGGTACAGTTTTAAATTGTTTTGTACAATTTTAAATGGGATAGTTTTCTTAATTTCTTCTCTTCAGACTGACTGTTTGCATATAGAAAGGCTACTGATTTTTGTGTATTGATTTTGTAGTCTGCTATTTTACTGAACTGTTTATTTTCATTAGTTTTTCTGTGGATTTTTTAGGATTCTCTCCATATATTTTATCACCTGAAAATAATGATAGCTTAACTACTTCTTTCCCAGTTTGGATTCCTCTTATGTCTTTCTCTTGCCTAATTGCTATAGCTAGGCCTTTCAGTATTACATTAAAAGCAGTGGTGAGAGTGGATGTTATTGTCTTGTTCCAGATCTTAAGGGAAGGCTTTCAAGTTTTCCACTGAGAATGCTGCTACCTGTGGGTTTGTCATATATGGCTTTTATTAAGATATGTTCCATTTATCCTGAAAAAATTTTTTTACATATGGAATAATCATTTTTATTTTTTTAAATGAATTAATTTTTCTTACAACATTTCCTTTTCTTGGTGTAGTCTCCTTAAGATTTCCATTACCAGTTCACCCGTGCACCATCACCACCATTCCTCCCGTCCCTGCCCTGGTCCCAATCCCTTCCACTTCCCTCCCTAATGTCTCTGTAGTTATCTGTTCATTCTTGTTTAGTTGTGGTTTTGTCATTGTTGTGATGTTATTGTCATTTTTCTTATTCACCTATATTCCTCCTATGAGTGAGACCATTCGGTATTTTTCTTTTTCCTTCTGGCTTATTTCACTGAGCATAATTCCTTCTAGCTCCATGCATCTTTCTATGAATGTCTCTAGTTTATCTGTTTGATTGCTGAATAATATTCCATTTGTGTGTATGTGTGTGTGTGTGTGTGTGTGTGTGTATAATTTTCTTCATCACCACATTTGTTGGGCATTTGGGTTGATTCCAAGTCTTACCTATTATAAATAATGCTTCGGTAAACATGGGGTGCATGTATTCTTTTGAGTTAATATTTTTGTATTCTTTGCATAAATCCCTAGGGCCCAGATTGCTGGCTCATATGGTAATTCCATTTTCAGTAGACTGAGGAGCCTCCATACAGCTTTCCATAGTTGTTGAACCAATTTGCATTCCCACCTGCAGTGAAGGAGGGTTCCTTTTTTACCACATCCTCGTTTATTGTTGCTAGTTTTTTTATTATGCGCCATTCTTACTGGTGTAAGGTGGTATCTCATGGTGGTTTTAACTTGCATTTCCCTGATTATGAGGGATGTTGAACATTTCTTCAAATGTCTATTGGCCATTTGTGTTTCCCCTTTGGAGAAATGCCTTTTGAGTTCTTCTGCTCATTTTTTGACTGGATTATTTACTTTGTTTTTGTTGAGTCCTGTGAGTTCTTTGTATATCTTTGTGATCAGTCCCTTATCAGTTGTATGGAATGTGAAAATTTTTTCCCAGTCAGTGGGGTGTCTCTTTGTATTGAGTAATGTCTCTTTTGCTGTACAGAAGCTTTTTAATTTGATGTAGTCCCAGTTGTTTATCTTCTCCTTCACTACGTTTGCTTTATATCCTGAATTTTTTGAGGCCTTCATCGTAAATGGATGTTGCACTTTATCAGATGCTTTCTTAGCAATAGATGCTCATATGATATTAATATGATAATAAGGTTTTTATCTTTCCTTTTTCAATGTGGTCAAATTACATTAATTGATTTTTGAATGTTAAACCATCTTGTATTCCTGGCATAAATCCCACTTGGCTATATGGTGTATAATCTTTTCAATGCACTGTTGGGTTTGGTTTGCTAAGATTTTATTGAGGATTTTAGCACCCATCTTCATTAGGGACATAGGTCTGTAGTTTTATTTTTTTGTGTGTTTGTTTGGTTTTGATATTTGTGTGATGTTTGCCTCATAAAAAGTGTTTGGTAGTATTTCTTCTTCCTAAATTTTTGAAAGATTTTTTGTAGGATAGACATTAGTTCATCTTTGAATGTTTGCTAGAACTTGCTTGTGAAACCACCTGGTCCTCAGCTTTTGTATTTCAGGGAGGCTTTTGATTACTATTTTAACTTTTCTACTTATAATTGGTTTGTTCAAGTTTTCTATTTCTTTTTCATTCAGCCTTGGGTGATTGTATAATTCTACAAATTTGTCCATATCATCTAGATTGTTGAACTTGTTTGCATATAAATATTCGTAGTAATCTCTAATTATCCTCTGGATTTCTACTGTCTTGTAACTTCTCCCCTTTCATTTATGATTCTATATGAGTTTTTTCCCTCTTTGTGTGCCTGAGTAGAGGCTTGTTGATTTTTTTAAAGAACCAGCTTTTGGTTTCATTGCTCTTTGGACTGTCTTTTTAAATTTCTCTTTCATTTATTTCTGCTTTAATTTTTATTTCCTTCTACTAGCTTTTAGCTTATTTTGTTTTTTTCTAGTTCCTTTAGGTGGGAGATCGCCGGTTGTTTCTTAGGTGGGTTAGTTTGTTTCTTAGATTAGGTTGGGTTCTTGTTTTTTGATGTGGGTCTATATTGCTATATACTTTTCTCCTGAATACTGCTTGTTTTTGCTGTGTCCCATATGTTCTTGAAGGTTGTGTCCTCATTATCAGTCATCTCAAGGTATTTTTACTTTTTTAATTTCATCATTAACCCAGTGGTCTTTCAGTAGCAGTGTGTTGTTCAGTTTCCATGTAATGGGAGATAGTCTTGCTTTTTTTTTTTTTTTTCTCTAAGTTGATTTCTAGTTTAATACCTTTATGGTCAGA
This sequence comes from Galemys pyrenaicus, assembly GCA_019455555.1. NCBI lineage: Eukaryota > Metazoa > Chordata > Mammalia > Eulipotyphla > Talpidae > Galemys > Galemys pyrenaicus. Next base: position 1,721,406 of record JAGFMF010012151.1, on the reverse strand, counting down.
GAAAGTACTTGGTATGATTTTGATCTTCATGTATGTGCTGATATTTGTCTTGAGACCCAGTATGTGGTTGATCCTGGAGAATGACCCACATGAACCTAACAAAAATGTGTATTTGGCTTTTTAGGGGGTCCTATAAACGTCTATTAGGCCCATGTGCTCATTGTATCCTTGTTTATTTTCTGTCTCGTTGATCTGCCCATTGGTAGAGTGGGGAATTGAAGTCTACCACATACGTATTTTGTATTTTCTCCAATGTCTGTTTTCAGAGAAAGTTGCAGTTGTTTTATGTATCTTGGTGCGTCCTCATTTGGTGAATATATATTGATGGTTGTTATGTCTTCCTAGTGTATTGTCCCCTTGATCATTTATAATGTCCACCCCTGTCGCTTGTCACCTTTTTTTAAGCTAGAAATCTATTTTATCTGATAGAAGTATGGCTGCCCCTGCCTTCTTTTGGGTGCTGTTTGCTTGTAGAATTGTTTTCCAGCCTTTTACTTTCGATCTATGTTTATCTCTGGAACTTGTGTGTTTCCTGGAGGCAGCAGAAGTTGGGTTCAGTTTTCTAGACCAATCTACTACTCTCTTTTTATTGGTGAGTTTAGTCCACTAACATTTAGAGCGATTATTGATATGTGAAAGACTACTACTATCATTTTGTTACTGTTATTGTGTTCATCTTCTGTTAGGTTAGAGCCTCAAACTTCTTCTGATACTACTTGGAGTGGATATTTAGCTATAGTAAATTCCCAAGGATTTTGTCTATCTGCAAAGGTCTTTGTTTTTCTCTCATGTGGGAAAGAGATCCCTGCATGGTAAAGTGTTCTTGTCTGGCATCATTTTTATTGCAGTTTTCTTTTGCTGGCATTTGGTTATTTTGTTATTGTTCTAGTTCCTGGAGATGGGTGATTAGGTCTTGTACCTCCTTTTTCTGAGATTTTATCTTGTTTCATTTGGAACATATTCCAGTTTTTCCTCATTTTTGCTTGAATTTCTGTGTTTATTTCTATGTCAAAGCAGTTGCCTTTCTCAGTCTTGAAGGAATTGTCTTGTATAGGAGATGAACCTTATCTTTTAACATTGCCTTTGCTTTTGGTTGTCTTTCAAAACTTTGTGATTATCTAAGCAGTTTGATTTTGATAGGCCACAGTTCTTGAGGATGTGCCAGTACCCGCTAGAGGTACAGATCCAGAGGAATGGCTCTCTGTCAACATCTAGTGTCTGGCTGTTTGAAACTGGGCAGCCTTTTTCTAAGTGTGCAAATATATACAGTTCACTGGGGCCTCAGTCATAAAACTTGCTGATCTCCAGACCAAATGATCTGGAGGCTACCCCTGGGTGACAGCTAAAAAAAAAAAAAAATCAAGGTTCCAGATGAGTAAGCCCTTTCCTGGAAGGTACTGGTGAGCTGCTGCACGGCCAAGATGAAGTACACAGTTGGGGTCTCCCTGTCCATATCCCCTGAGAACACCTCACTAATATCTAATTGTGTGAAAATCTTGAACTCTTTCCATGAGATTGAAGGTCCAGGACAGGTAAACATGTTTTGTTCCCCCTCACCACAAAACTCTGGGGATGCGTGTCTGCTGACTCTTCCCAGGGATGACAGCCTTGAAGACCTTCCATTCCAGTTGTTACAGTCCGGTAGGACCCAGGAAGCCTCCAAGGCTACCAGGGCCTGAGGCAGTCAAGGGGCCTGCACCTGGGGTTTTAGCTACATTGTGGCTAGCACAGGAGGATGTAGCATATACAGGGCAACTGGAAGGTGACTGCAGGTATTGGGGCTCACCAATGACTTTCACTATTTGCATCTGCAAGCCTTACCAGCCATTCACTCATATCAGACTTAGCAATTCAACAGGGGAATACTGCTTCCATGTATGCCCACACACCTGTCCTCATCAGCAAGGTGGATGGGAAGTGTAAAGAACACAGTGGCACCTGCCAGCACTTCCTTCCCTGGAAAGTGTCCCAGTTGGCCCCTGGCACGTGTCAACTGCTGCCTCTACACTGTGTCCTAGGGTGGTGATTCTGTGTGTGGACCTTATTAAAAAGGAGTTTTCCAGAACCAGTTTTTCTGTTTTCCAGAACCTCTAGGTTGCTCTGTATGCATGCCCCCATTGGATTTCAAATCCAGACATTTTGGTGTCCTGTCTCTTCAGTGGTGGTTCCATGGTTGGGGAGTCTGATGTGGGGCACACCACTTGCTCCTCAAGGAGGTACTCATACCTGTGACATCCTCCCCATTGTGGATCACCATGCTGGCTTGAGACCCCCTCTGGCTGTCCTACTCATTTTGATGTGGCCCTTTATTTTGTTGTTAAGGAGATGTTCAGCTGATAGTTCTTTTGCTGGGGAATTACTGTTGGTGTGTGTTCGTGTATGTTTGGTGTGTCCCTGAGAAATTAATTCAGGCTCTGCCTATACCAACATCATGCCTCTGACCAGCACGCTCTTGTTTAACAGAAAATTTACATATTTTTCTCTTGAGCCCTTATTTCCCTTCCACTTTGTCCATAAGACTTTATGTTATATTTTTATGCTTACAGCATTTTATTGATCTCCATAGAAAATGATGTATATAAATTTAAATTTGCAAAAATTTCTTGTGGTTATAAAAACCCTAAATGTTATGGATTCTACAAGATTGGATATTTATCACATTTATTAACAATACAACAATACTTTATAAATTTTAGTATTAAGAAGTAAAATTTCTTTGCTGTATCTTTTAATAGGAAATTTTTTTTTAATTTAAGTCAACTCAAGTATCCTAAGCTCAATGTTACTTATTGCTAATATGAGACAAAGTTCAACCTCCTATTTTTATATATCTGTAAGCATAAGCACGTGAAAAATCTTTCACAAAAGTAATTAAGTGGAAATGGAAAGGGTTTGGTTACAGCGACATTGCTCAATCCTCAGAACTCTCGAGTTATATGCCCACAATTACATAATAATCTGTCATCAGTTTGTCTCAATAAATGTTTTATTTGAGTTGTTTTACATTTACTGAGCAGTAACAAAGATGGTACAAAGAGTATCCCTCTTGTACCAAGGTTCCCTATTGTAACACCTTTCAAAACCTCAAAAGTTCACAAGTAAACAGTGGCATTGGTACATCACTATTCACCAAATACCAGCGTTCTGTTCTGTAGTGATCTATTGACTCTTAACTTGTTATTTCTTCAGTTTTGTTGAAAGCACAGAATTAGAAACATCTGACTTAGCGAAAGGGTTTGTCATCTAGCCTTTCTTTTTCTTGTTTCCTAAAAGTACATCAAAACAGGCATTATTCGGACTTATAATGTAATTGTTATTGTTGTTTCTCTTTTATTTGTCAAATCTGATACCAAGTATCAAAATTATGATAATTTTAATATAGCTTTTCTAATATCTTTTTTCAACAAAATGCTTTTTGTCTTATCATTTGGATAGAAACCTTTGGAGATGCAGACTTAGCTCATTTAGTTTATGGAAATGTTCAAGGCTAGCCATAAACCTAAATGCCAATATAGTCCTTATTGTTAGACTAGTCAGAAAAATTAAACATTATTTCTCAGTGTAAATAAAAAGTGTTAATATGCTAACGAATTTGAATTCTAAATGGGCAAATAAGGTACAAGCCTTGTCCGGTATTTACTGTCTCTCAAAAAGTCATAGCCATCCTACTTTCTTGATTTTTCTCCTTTTATACCCACCCTCAGTAAGGGAGGTACTTTTTGATGATATTTGGGCAAAGGGAAAAGTTGAAGTGTCTAAACAAAAATTACCATGATTCCCACTGTTTTTACTCAACAGTATATGAAGTGGAAAATCCCCCAAATGAGCCAACACGTTCATTTCTGATACAAGCTTCACCCTTACCTGAGATATGGACAAGATTGGGAAAAACAAGCATCCTGCTGCCAGGGTGGTGTGCTGTGCTAGTATTTGCTCTAGGAAGTGGGAGAATGGGAGGATGGTGGTTGCAGGAGATGCCTGCATAGAACCTTGATCATGGGTGTGACAGTCGTTCCCAGGGCAGATCGGTTTTAGGAAAAAGTACATTAGGAAGTTGAGGACCTGGAAACAAATGTAATGAAACCTCTCTATGCTACAGACCCCTTGGAAGCCTTTTAGGAACCCCAGGTCACACACTTCACTTTGAATGGTGCTGACAAGAGGCCGGCACATATGCCCAGTACAGGGTGGGGATTTCTAGGGGGTAGAGGGACTCAACAGTGACCATATGAACCTTTCTCTAAGGGTGGAGGGGTGTAGTCCTTGGTCTGCTTTTTCACTTTTTGAGAGCCAATGACCTTGAACAGTGTGGTTCCTCCACCCTAAAATTTGAATAATGTAGAGCCAACTAGAAAGTGAAGATAATGAATTAAGACACATTTTCACTTGGTCCAAACTTATGAGCATGGTTCTATTCAAATTATTATTTAAGATGAAGTTTTGGCTAAGTATTTATTATAAAGCAATGAAAATACAATGTAATATTCTTCATGGAACTCTCAGACTTCAAAATAAGCCCGCAGCTCCCCACTTTGAAAAATGCTGAAAATCGGTTGTGATTTAATTTCCTGTATTCTTTGAGTATTCTGGGCAAGTCACCTTCCTGTTAGAAAAGTGCAGGTTTGTGTAGCCTCTACCTATGTGAGCCTAACACCGACTGTTCTGTTTGTGCAAGAAGAAGCAGGGAGAAGTCAGCAAGGCAGCCAGTGCCGACAGCACGACCGAGGGCACACCTGCCGACGGCTTCACGGTCCTCTCCACCAAGAGCCTCTTCCTCGGCCAGAAGGTAGGCAAACACACAGCCTTGGTCTGCTCTCGGGCCCCAGGACAGGCAGGGATAAGCGTCTTCTGCGGGAAGGAGGGCCTGAGATTCCTAGAAGCAGCTCCGGCTAGGTGGCTGTGGGCAGAGGGAAGGGCAGCTGGGAAGCGGAGACAGTGGTGAAGAAGAGGGAGCGGGTGGGATGTCCTGGTTAGTGTTCAGGAGCATCCTGGCACTGGTGAGAAAAACAGCCAGAAGTCAAACCTGGTCCTGGAACAGGAAGGATCGAGCAGGCAGCCTGCTCGTTTTGGGGGACACTGGGTTGTTTATAGAGGTACCACTGGTGCACTGATGACTGATGACTGCTCAAGCCAGTCATTGGTTTGCTTTAACAGAGGGCATATGTTTTCAGCAGCCCCAGTGACGCAGCTATGCCAGGACGCCGTGATTTTGTAAAAGATGTTCGCTTTTGTTGAAAATTAAAAATGATGCAAAGGCTTTTAAGAGCTGAGAATGAGAGCTAATAATATTTCTCTATGAGCACCAAAAAAGGGGTGGAGAGAAAGGGAATTAAACATTAAAACTTGTTAAAAACACTGTAGATGTAAATTTGATCTGCTTTGTAAATTGTGTTTAGTTTGAATATGCCACTACTTGGTTCTGAAGCTGCATCATTTTTAAACCCTCACTGTTGATTTTGTTTTGCCTCTCAGTGACACAGCCCTCCTGCTCCTGTCCTTGCAAGTGCTCCTTCTTCCCCATCCCCTCTCCCTGTCACTAATTGCACTCAGGCTTTCATGATGCAATTCCTGTGGTGTTCTAGAAAATAACCATTATAGTTTACATTTTATAACCATTATCTGTATTTTGTATGCATTTTTCAAAGGAAAAAAAATAAGCAGCACTAATTGTCATCTTAAGGTCTGGGGCTTTGAAAGAGTTTGCTTAAAATATTTTAAAATTTATTTTAAAAATTTCAATGCAGCAGTGAAGGCAACCACCTGGGTCTGCTTCCACACCTGTCATGCCCTTTGGGCGGCACTTCAAGAATTAATGTGACCTGTTGCCCAATTTGCTTTGTTTGAACTAAAGTGTGAAAATCCCCTGCTACTTTAAACTATGTCACGTGCTTTAGATCCCTACTGTGGACAATTAGCCAGGACTTGGAAACCCATTCAGCAAGTAGAACAGTTCAGCTCTGGGGTCACCCTCTCCCTCACTCCTCTCCTGCTCCCTTGGGTGCCCTGACTTTGGTGTCTCTCTTGTGTTCTTGCTGTGTCCTGCCGGCCACCCATGCCAACCACAGATCACGCCTTACAGCCCATAGCAGCACAAACTCAAATATTTCCCAGAAGACCACAGTTACCCACACAAATGTCTGTGCAGATGCCCTTCTTGATCTTTGGATCAGTGTCTGAGTTCTGCTGCATGAGGCCCCAGAGGGGATGTGGCAAAGGCTGCAGACATCTTTCCAGCTCCTCTGTATGGCCGAGTACTCAGCAACCAAGCAGCATCTTCTCCATTTTGGTTATACCTGGTGTGAGGCCCCAGGTGCCATAGGCACAAACATACCAAAAGGTGAAAATACAATTACTATATCCCACTCAGGGTTGGAAAAGGGAAGTCTAAAAGATTATAGAGAAGTATTGATACTCTAACAATTTCAGACATATCATTTAATATCAAGAAACAGAGGAAAGTGGAAGAAGTATGCTTGAATGTGAGACTAATGTGCCTGTTCGGTTAATTTTTGGAGGAATAATCTGAAATGATTGGTTGAGCTGGAACTCAGTGTGAAATGGTCAGCTATATGCACAGGGCTTGAGTATAGAAACCTGCTCACCACATGCTTCCTCTTCCTGGTCTTGCAGTGAAGAAGTGGTGAAAACAAAACCCAGGCTACCATATTAAATGTGCTTCCAGCTCAGAGATGCAAGGCTCACATCCAGAAACAAGTAGCCCCATGTCAAGCACTGCAGACTCCCTTTAGCAGCATAAATGGCATCTCCTCAAATGTGGGTCACCACCTGAAGCAGGATCTCAGTCAGCCTGACCACCAGCATAGGAAACTCGGTGCCAGCCACCCTCCCGCTCTGGCACCCACACCCCTGCAGCACAGGGAGGGCGAGTGCTTACAGTAGGGAGCATTATTGTGAAGCCAGCCTTTCTGGCCCTCGATTGGCTATTACTGGCAGGGGTAGGTCATGGCAGAATGTGCCAAAGAGACGGGAGTCATAAAACTGACATGAGAATTTTTATACAAAGCACATTTTAAAATGTTTTTATTACCAACTTTAATTTTGACTTGGATTTTAAGAAATGTTTCTAATGGGGTACTTCTAAATGATGGCTATGTGGTACCCTGTGTTCTCTGGATCTGTTTCCCCATCTGTAATGATGAGACCAAGCACTTGGATATTGCAAGCAAGCTGGGCTTGGAGAAAGGTGATACTGTGCTGGCCCAGCTCCGCAAAGCATGGTTGCTAAGCTACTCACAGGGGCAGTCGGCCAGGGCTTAGGAGCCTGAGACCTAATTGTTGTTGATTATGTATCTCACAAAGTGAAGTCCCAGGAGTAATCTCTCTCATTACTCTGTGATTTTACCCAGTGTTCATACTCATTGTTGAGTTGTTTTCCAAAAGAAAATAGTGCTGTGAATCTGAATTGACTAAATGTTTTTGCTTTGTGGTTCAGCAGAGATTCAAGACTTCTTTTCAGACATTCAAAAATATCATGGCTTTATTTTCAATGGCACTTTCATAAACCTTTGTCAGTGGGAGGAAACAACTGCATTTTCCTTGGAGGCTCAGTATTATATGAAGCAGTCGGGAGATAGTATAAGGAGGGATGGTTGCGTCTGCGTGCCTCCCCAGTCATCAGAACCATGGGTTTTCTCCCCCTGATCCCCACAGCTTACCCAGGGGCTGGGTAACAGTGAGAGAGGGAGCTGGAAACAGCCATGAGGAAAAGGGTCATCACCACTTTCTACCCAGTGACTGACAGTGGGCTTCTCAGATACTTGAGGCAATGGATGAAGCCAAGAAGAGCGATTCAGCTTCTGGGCCTCAGCATTGCCCACACACATCCTCATCTTTGTGTGGCACATTCCAGCCTGAAACCTACCAGATGTCACCATCAGGCTTGGGCCTCTGGGGAATTCAGGCCAGGATGCATGTTTGCTGGTAGCACAGCATAGATAGATAGAGAGATAGAGAGAGAGATAGGGAGAGAGAGATAGGGAGACAGACAGACAGACAGACAGACAGACAGAGCAGCCCCTTCTCTTCATCCCAGAGGCAAGGGCAGGAATGGGTCTAGCATGGCTGCAGGGATAGCATTGTTCTCTACGAGGAATTTAGTAACAGATTTATGGAACATCGCCCTTGTCATCCTCTGTAGTTGAAGTGGACTTTGAGGATTGAATAAGAATTTCATTTTATATAACTCACACAAAGAAAAGAGACCAGTCACTCTTCTTCCTTCCTTGACTTTTAGGAAATAAGACATGTATATTGACAAGTATAAGCTAGGTTTAGCATGCCACTCAGATAGTCTTTAATAATTATTTTCCTAAAACTGAATTTATGATCATATTATGCCAAGAAAAAATAGGCTCGTACAATTTCCTGTAGCCAAGTAGGTCATGTCAGAGAAGCCTGGAGTTCTGTCCAGTAGCTCCAAATTGCCGGCAGCCTCCCTGTGGCTGGCAAGCTGCCTCCTAACCTGCCCTAAGGAGTGGGTGCCAGCCTCCCTTCCATGAAGGCCAGGTGGGCGCTGGGCCACTGCAGGTCTGAGGCAGGCCAAGGCTCAGTGCCTCAGCTCTGGCACGTCCATTAACCCTGCTTTAAGGGAGGCTCATTTCATCTCAGACTTTTGTCAGGATGCTTGATGCTCAGTTTTAGCTCTGTTTTGTGTGCCAGCAGAAACCCAACCACCATTTTAGGCAGGGTGGCATTTGGGATGGAGGAGATGAAGGAGGCAGCCCACCTGGGTCCCTTTAAGGAGTTTATTCTCTAGCTCAAACCACAACTAGAAAACAAAGGTTAATGTGGGCAAAGCCACTGGAGGGAATTGGGTACTGCTGACTCAAAGTCAGCTGGGATGAGGATCATCAGGCCCTCGTCGGGGAAGAGATCTTAAAGGACACTTGTTTAAGTCTCCTCCCAAGTCCACATCAAGTGGGACACCTTTTGCTCTCTACCCCTTTGGTCATGCTACCCAGCATGACCAAAATATCTTACAGATATTTTTAATTCCCCATTGTATGGTTTAACTCTTAGTTTTTCACCCTTCCCAATGAGAAGACAGGGTAATTACCTTATCTAAATACTGAAATCATTAATCATCCTCCTCCTTCCTAAAAAATCATCTAAACTTGGGAATTTTCAGTTCCCCAGAAATCTGATTTTTCTGGCCCACAAATGCCCATGCTCTGTTTTAGAGCTTATTCTCTAACTAGAGAAAGCCACATGCCTGCTTGGTTGAGAAGCCCCTGGACTGGACCCAGGCTAAGCTACTGGGACCTCCTAGGTCTGGTCATCTATCTTGGCCTATTCCTGTGTGTTCACTGGACAGTGGCGTCATTTCAGACATGCATATACATGACCCATTTGCACACATGCTCCTGGGTTTCTTCTGCCTTGTGCAGTTACTGTTTTCATTCATGATCGTTTCACTGTTGGCTTCCATCCCCAGGCCCATCCTGCCCAAGCCAAACTGATCACTCATTTGTCCTTCCAAAGTACCTTAAGCATTTGTCCCTTCTCCTCCCCATACTCCTTTCAAATACAGAGATGCCCCTCCCCCCCAAAAGCCTTCATAGTCAAGAAGATTCTTTGTAAATACATATATGTATTATGTATTTAACAGCAGCACAACTGCTGCTTGACTCAGCTCCTCCCCTGAGGATTCCCACTGAGCCCAGCACATGGCAGAGCAGACTTGGGAAATCACAGTTCTAGCCTGTCCTCAGAGGTGGGTGCATGACGTAGCCCCTGCTGAGTGTCGATTCTCAGTTGTGGCTGTAGTGGCTCCTGGAGGTGCAGGAGTCTGTCTCCACAGTGGGGCTGCCTATGGTCAGAAAGGAAGGCAAGGCATGAGGTGGAGTGAGCTGGAGATGCTGGAGGAGGCTGAGTTCTCTTTGTCCTGCACTCACCTAGCAAAGCCCTGAAGTCTGACAGGTTCCCCAGTGAGGCCCATGCGCCTCCTCTGGGGTGGTTCCCCCAGGCAGGCAGGCAGGCAGGCAGGCAGGCAGGCAGGCAGGCAGGCAGGCAGGCAGGCAGGCAGAGACAGACTCCCCAGGTCTTCTGGATACTTGGATCCGAGTCTGTGGAAATAGCTGATTTTCTAATAATGCATTTCTGAAACAAGTCTAGAAACATCTATAAATTGGAAAAAATAGTGTGGATTTAAGAAATTTAGATATGTATAGTTTTTAAACAAAAAAGGAATCTCATTGATGTCCTCCATGCCATACCATGTGGTGTGTTTTTCCCTTTTTTTCCCCCAACAACTTCCTGCTCCTTCAGAGTATGGTCCTTTTTTGGTGTTGGAGGGGGCTTTCGGCCACATTTTGGAATTTTCATCAACAACGTTTTCCTTGAAGTCAAATGCAATGTGTACATGATATCCCGATCGAGCCCTTTCCCTTGTCCTGAACACTGACTTGTCAGCTTGAGACTGTTCTGTGCTCGCCCACACGCCTTCTCTCTGAGCATAGTAGTTAGTGCCCTGGCCCTGTGCTTGTCTCTTTCTGCCTCTTTCGCCTTGGTACCTGGGCCCTCTGCTTCTGAGAGCTTGGCAGTGTGAGATCACCCAGATGGGCTTCCTCTGTCCTCAGGGCTGTGGTGACTCCTAAATCACCCTGCAGCACTGGAACCATTGCCCAGAAAGTCCAAGTTGAGGAAACTTGTCCCTTGTTTCTCTTGGAGTCTTAACTAAAAATGAGGTCTACTGCTGTACTGCAGGGCCTAGCCAGAGTCCTTGAGACCAAGTTTATTTCTACAACTACTATCTCACAAAGGATGACAGTCTAAGCAGGTCCCATTTTCGAGAATCAGAAATATAGGTTTATATTTTGGATGCATAGAGTGTGTCAGGTTTGTTTGGTTTTGTGTTCAAAATGTTTGGCTCCAGGAGTTCAGAGACTTGGAGCTCAGTTGCCAAGAGCCTCCCTTCCTGTTGTCTGCAGGCAGCCCTCCCAGGAGAGAGCTCCTGGACAAAGGCTGATGGGCTTTGAGGGCTGCAGGGCTCTCCCAGTCTGGGTCACAGTGGGTCCCGGGCACCAGCTCCTCTAGGGGATACGGAGGCACTGCTCTTTCTGCAGCTCTCTGGAGTTTGACGGTGAAAAATGAGGATCTTCAAAAAGATGGAGTATTATGTGGTCACCTTTGCTACAGGTGCTTCTTCCAAAAACAGGAAGGGGAGGAGCTGACCCAGGACCATGGTCCTAGAGCAGCCCATTCCCTGGCCCCGCTGACAGCCAAGTCCAGGCTTTAGGATCCCATAGGACTGAGGGTCCACATGGCAGTGAAATAACAGTGGGGAAGGAGGGCATTTAGGGGATTTTCATAAAGAGCTAGTTGGTTGGGTATTGCTAAAACTCAGGGAAAACGCTCAACTCACTGAACCTGAGAGAACTCAGGACAGGTTGAAAACAGTTTAAAGGACACATTGTCTTGCCAGAGAACGCTGTTCCTCTCCCTGGTTTTCACCAGCATTTCAGCATTACATGACATAGGCAGGTACAAATAGGTGTTACTCAGTAACAGATTATCCTTGCTCCTTGCAACCCCTGAGCAGGGGGCCAGCCAGCTGGTGGTCAGCAGTTCGGGGACCCCTGGACGCTTGGAGGCTGCCAGCTGCTGGAGGTTAGCTCAGACAGTTGGGACTTGCTCACCATCTTGACACTCACAGAAGAGGGGGACACCCACATATCCCACACCAACCCCAGCAATGCATTCTGACCACTGCTTTACTTTGATCCTCAGATCCCAGTTCTTTTAAAGGGAAGTCATTCTTCCAGTCCAGTGTGGCTTATGCCTGCCTTTTGCCCCAAGCACCACCCAACAGTTCTGAAACCTCAGCCCAGCTGCATCCCAAGCAGCATTTGAGTCTTTTGTTTGAAATGGACTCATTTTAGCCAGTGACTCCATAATTTCCCTTCGTGCCCAGTGCACTTGGGTGTCCACTGCTCCATCTATGTCCCATGGCTCACTTCTCTGTGACTTCCCAGCTGTCCTGTTATTTCCCACCTCATGCTTTTCTTTTCAGCTGAACCTTATTCACAGTGAAATCAGTAATTTAGCCGGCTTTGAGGTGGAGGCCATAATCAATCCTACCAATGCTGACATTGACCTTAAAGATGACCTAGGTAATTGGGGATGGGGTTTGGCACTGCCAGCTGTCAGATGAAAAGTTATGGAACCCAGAATTTAGGCTCTTCTCAAGCTTAAGATGGTTAAGCCAAATTACCAAATCCAAGATTACGATTTCAGGTGCAGACACCAAATGTCTGCTTACCCCAGGCAATTCCAAATGGGAAATAACGTTTCATTAAGTGCAATTGGATATTTTCCCCTTGTTTGTAAATATGCTGCCATTTAAATTCTCTTCCATAACCATCAAACTGACTGCTGGTTTCTTGGGGGGGATTTTTTTCAATGTGTTTTTTAAAATTTGTTTTTAGAACTGAAAAACCTCAGGTAACTACAAAATGATAGTTTCTCCATTTAGGCCTTCATTAGAAATGACTTGAAAAGGGAGGGGATTAAGCTGTGACAGTATGCTATTTACCTTTCTTTACCAGCAAATTGGTTTTCCCAAATTCACCACCACCTGTCACTTCAATTTTTTTATACAGCTGAAAACAGTGTGTAACTGAGTACCAACTAAATGAATTATTTGGCTAGAGAATGACACTAAACAGAAGGGTGATGCGTCTTTCTGAGCACGTCCCTGCAGAGGGAACCTCTGCCCTCACCCCTGCAAGCCATGGTGTATCCCTGTTCTGGGGGGCTTCCAGGTGGTCCTCAGGTGTCCCAGTCCATGACTTCCTCTTTATAGGGAGGAACCATCAGCTCTGGGGGAACAACAGAGCCCCCTGTACTCTTAGGTGTGAGCCTCACCAAGGCTAACAGGCTGCACAGGCGACCAGCGAGGCAGCCTGGTGTCTGATGCTGACCTCAGTTGCTTCGTATGCCTGTAGCTCCCACCTTCATTGGACAGGGGCAGAGATGCTCACTCCAGAGCCCAGGCCTGACCCACTGATTGGGAGCAACAGTGGGCAAAGACATGGGGCCTGAGACTCAAGAATGCCCTGGTTGAACTTATTTTCTCCCACTACCTTATACAGAGACTTTATTTAAAAAAAAAAAAGTCACCCAAAGACCATGATCTAGAAAAGCAAGAATCTTACCCGAAGTATGTCTTCTATGTAAAATACATAGCAATAAGATTGGCTAGAATAAAAGATAAGCCCGGAAAAAGTATTTCCTGCACACTGAGGAGGGGAAAATTAAAGGCATTCCTCTACTCATGACCTGTACTGCTTATCCGGTTCTCAGGAGATGGCCCTTGAAAGTAGACAAAATGATGAATATCACAAGAATAAAAATCGAAGCCTGTATATTCACTGCTGCCAACGAAATGGAGAAACTGGTTGTTTTGGTTGGCCTGATAGTCCACATTTTCTTTAAAAACAGATGCCATGTTTTAGTAGCCTTCTCAGTGGGGTGCCAGTTTTAGAGGCTTTTGCGAAGTGAAATGGGCATTCGTTGTTTTGTTATTTCTTTTAACCTTTGGAAATGATCTCATGTGTGTTTCTCTTTTTTTTTTTTTGGACTTGTCATTCAAATGTTTAATTTAAACATGTCACATTTAATATTCCTCCTCCTCCTCCTCCTCCTCCGCCTCCTCCTCCTCCTCCTCTCCTCACCCCCATCCACATGTGCGCACACTCCGTGGACTGATTGCCCCTTTGGCTCAAATGTTGGAATCGACCAGGTAGGCCAGCCCTGCCACTGGGGCGTTAGTAAATGTGCCTGTGCGTGGGTCTCGGTCCAACACAGTTGATATACATTTGTTTACCTGTTATAGTTGCAAGTTGTACAGGCTGACATTGCCTCGATCGACAGTGATGCTGTCGTTCACCCGACAAACACTGACTTCTACACCGGTGGTGAAGTAGGTAATGCCTAGCCGGGTGCTGCCGAGTGTGTGTGTGCATGGTCAGTCGGCCGCCGCAGACAGCTTGATCCTCTGACAGCTATGCAGGGCTGCATTCATTTCACACTTCCAGCTGTCCTGACCTTCCCAGGGTCTCCCGTCCCCGGGTGGTGACGTGAGAACTACTGCTAGCTGTCAGCCAGGGCGCATCCTGCAGCTCACAATCTGGCACACTTCTGGTTTGGAGTCTGGTTCATTCAACATCATTTCTTCATTTGCTTCACGAGGCACAGCTTTGTTGGAGACTGGGTTCCCACGTGACTGCGGGGGGCCAAGTGGTATCCAAAACCACTTCTAGGCCTTCTGTGGACCAGACACAGGGGTGCCTGTGCATAGGTCTCTGCCCCAGGACAGCTGTCAGAAGCCTGTACATCCTGGAAATGACTTTCAGATCACATACAGAAGTTCTTTTGGAGTTTTCTCTCACCTTCTCCTCGACCCAGAAGGCAGCTTCCTGTCCTCTGGCAGCTGATTTGAACATGTTAGTTGACTTCTGGCATAGGTAGCTGAGGGTAGGGCAAAGCAGAGAGAATGCTCAGGGTGCCTCGGCTGCTTCTCTAGACTTGGACAAGAGTGTCTGGTAGGGACCTGACTGAGGAGCAGGCTGAGGGACCTACAGTGCAGAGAGGCATCCAGGTGTGATGGCAAAAAAAAAAACGTGTTTGAAGCACTGTGGAAGGAACTTGAGTCCTAGCCCTGGCATTTACTGGTGGTAGGGGCTGGAAAGCCACTGAACTCCCCAATGCCTCAGTTTCCCTTCCTGTAAAAACAGTGGTAATTGTGAAATTACACTGAGTAATGTAAGCAGAGCACCTTGTGCTATGCATGGCTCATGGTTGGGACTTATTGTAGGTATGATCTTGCTCTCCTGTGTCTCTGCTTTTTGCCCTGGAGGTGCTGGTTCTGAGAGCAGCATTTTGAGTATAGATTCAAACACCACCTTCCAAATAGAATGGACTCATTCCTGAAAAGCACAGGAGTGAAGTGTCTTGAAGGATGAGACCATTAATGTCTTCGTGAGTGCCCTGGACACTGGAAGTGTAACAGTCTGACTGTCCAGCTATGTTCAGTCTCACTGAGAAAGCCTGCTGTTCACAGCCTGCCCAGCCACTGTGACTTGGGCTAATTGCTCTCCTGGGCATTTTGGATGTCTGACACAGATAGAAAGACAAAGTGGGTGGAAGGTCGGGATCTGCCAAGCCTGCAGGACAAAATGAAATCAGGCTGTCAGCAATTAAAATAAGCTTCCCTTACACAAGATTTTGAAGGCATTTAAGAACTCTTAAGTTGGGCAGTTTGAGAGTGCTCCTTTGTTAACCTAGTGGAAACTCAAAGGGAAGTATTTACTTGAAGAAAAATGGACAAGTATCTAAGGGGTTATCTTTCAGCCGATAGTGACTAAGGTCTGGGTTCATCCTGCCATCCAAGACTTTTGATGAAATGGAAATTGTGAGACTGCCTGGGCAAAGTATCCGACCCAGGCCCAGGGAGAGGAGAGAGCTGACTCTGGCTGTGGCCATGGAAGATGTGTGCCAGGAGGTAGAGCTGGAGGCTTTGAGAGGAGGCAGCTGGGGAGTAGCAGGCAGAGCTAACTATGCTCTCCCAGAAGTACCCAGCTCTTCTCAACTTGACTGGAGCTGGTCTTGCTAGAGTAGTGACAGTGCTGCTGCTTTTCCCTCTGACCCGCTTGCCCTCAACCCACTGACGGACATGAGATTAGCCTTGGTGACATGGAAGTGACTTGGGTCCCAGGCTGCCTCCCATGGCCTCACTCACTAAATAAACCTCAGCGGGTCCAAACACCCCAACTAGCTGAGGAGGAAAGACTGTAACGGGACCAGAACCCAGGTCTTCCAAAGCAGACCTCCGTGCTCTTTCTGCCCAGTGAACCAGTCCAAACTAGTACTGACCCCAGACAGCTCTTACAGTACCAAAATGATGACGAACCAGATTCGTACATGGTGTCAATTGGTTCCAGCTCCCACTTTGATGTGTGAGAGGGGAAAAGAGGAAGCTAGGACATAATCACTCCATTTCTCATATTTGGTGTAAATTCCTGAGTCCTGAGACTGCTGGAAGAAGGAATGCGAGTGCAGGAATGCTTAGCCCCAGTGATTAACTTCTACCCATCCAAAGTTCTTTCTAACAGTGAAATAGACCACAGGCTTAGCCTGACATTTGTCCAAGCCTAAATTTTCGCTTAGGCTGTTTTGAACACTGATACTTATGCCTGCTTTCTAAGCATGAAATAATGTCCTTGTTCTCATGGGAGTAACACATGTTTATGCTTGGGGGCAAATAAGCCAATTGCTTTACAATTAACCCTGAAGTTAAGCCTAAAAAGCGAGAGTCTTACATTGAGTGTTGACAATACAGCTGAAATGGGCCTGTTTCTTGTTAAAAAGTACATGTGTGTCTACATGAACATGTGCATACATATGTGTGTGGAGGAGTCCAGTCCTGACTGGGTTGATTGCCTGCAATCTTAGGGTTCAGTTTTTAAGGTGGGGAAATGCGTTTAGTTTAACTTACAAATTTTACTGCTAATTAAAACAAAATTATAAATTTTTAAAGTAAACACTCTTCCTAAGATTATTATTGATATGTAATTATATGTACTAATTATAAATCAGCCCATCTTCTTAGGAAATATTTTAGAAAGGAGTTGTAGTGTTAATACAAAACTAATTTCACTTTACCATTCAAGTTTCCCAGTTCTCCCTCAGGCGTAGATTTGATCAAGAATGAGGACTTGAGACAGTTTTGCCTGGAACCTGCTTCTCTCCCTTAAGCTGGAGAACAGGTTCAAGCGCAGTGAGCACAGTGTGGCATGCAGCGGATACAGCCTACAGATCGTTTTTGCTCTGTTGCCATGTGTATTTCAGGTGAACCTGCAGTCAGGTCGCAACTGGGTTATACCCTCAAAGTCTCCACTTTCTGGGGGGGAACTGAGTCAGGAGGCCCTGCGCCTACCCCCTCTCAAGCCCATCAGCCACTTTCTCTGATGCCGAGTTCTCGCCCAAGCACGTGGCTGCGGGTACGGCAGGGAGCTCTCTGGAGTGGATGTGTTCTCCCTCCTGCCACCTCTCTTGTCTTTTAAAGCTTCCCTGGCTGCTTTCCAAGACAGGCAAAGGAATAAGGGCATGCCTAAGGGGCCAGTGAGGAGGGTATTGGTCCCACTTCAAGTATCCTAAGATGGTCTTTCTAAAAGCCAGGCCTTATCTCAGCCGGCACTTCCTTAGAGCTCACGTTTATTTATGCACCTCAGACTTCTTCCATTGGGGTGACTCACAGGACACTGTCTCCTACTAGCATTGGTTCTGTCTTATTTGTGACAGTGCCCAGAACGTCTGCTTTTCCTTCCAGATACTTTCAGGGCTTAGCTGACCTCTCTAGAACCAGTATTAAAAGGGAGGCAGGTTTCTCTGAGATGATCAGACCTAGTCATTACAGGGGACACCAAAGAGAATTTGGGCTGGTGCATTCTACTGCACCCTGACTGACCCATACCAGAATGTGCCAAGTGCACCTGGAATTTTCCAAGATGAATGGTGAATCTTAAGGGGAGTATTTTATCCTCTTGTGAGGAAAAGTACTTTAAAATATGCAAAACTGAAGAATCAGAGCTTAAGGAAGACTTAGACCCCATTCTGGTCAAACTTTAAAGGATGCTGTTGTCAGTGAGTTATTTGACCTAAACCTTGTTAAGTGTTGTTGATCTTATTTGGGAACCTGGCTTCCATAGCAGGAAGTGATTACTTAGCAAGTTACCCCAAGTCAGAAAACACAGTGCTCCCCACATTGGATAATTATCCTTCCTGAGCTTTTACATAGTACCAGTTCATCTTTAAGCTCTGCTTCTGATGTTGCTCTCCTTTACCTAAGATGATTATGAATCATTAGTGTGATTAAGGAAATACTGTCTGAGGCCTTTTTTTTTTTTTTTTTTGTATTTGTATATGACACCAGAGCTGCAAAATAGGAACAAAGCATGGTAAAACTGCTGGTCCAAAGGTGGACAGATCTGAACACTTTCTCTGGGCCTGCTGCCAAGAGCTAGCTGCTTGATGGGAACATGGTCTGCTTCTTCTAAAACCTCCTTATTTGGGGGTTATCCCCAGAGATGAGAAAATTCAGGGGAGGTATCATCCTGGAAAGCCAGCACCATCTGGTTTCTCATGATGACGAAAAGCAGCAGGACAGGCATGCTTGCAAAGCACAGGCATCTCTTGCATCGCTGGCACATCCAGGATGCCCCGAGTCACCCCTAAATAGGGGGCAGCACAGTCAGCTCCTCAGAGCAGCAGTGCTGGAGTGATAACTGACTGATGAGGAGTTCCTTCTAAATTTCACTTTTCTGACTCAGCCAAGGCTTAGTTCCTATTTTGCAACGGTATGGAAATTTAGCTGGTGAGATCATTTGAAGTATGTAATCACCTGACATGCTGAGTGTCTGTGTGTGCCCCAAGATACAAAATGGCAGTCTGATCTTGCTGTGTCCTTGTCTAGGGAACACGCTGGAGAAGAAAGGTGGCAAGGACTTTGTGGAAGCTGTTCTGGAACTCCGGAAAAAGAATGGACCCTTGGAAGTAGCTGGAGGTGAGGTGGGGCGTGCTGAGCTGATTTGGTGTGGCCCGTGTCGTATTGGGGAAATCATTTTATGAGGCAGCTTAGAATTCAGAGGCCCGTAGCAAGGCAGATGTATGGGTATCTGAGATGGAGGTAAGTCTGTTCAGTCGTCAGGGGAGAACTTGACAGTGTGAGAAGTGCCTTCCCAATTTTATTACTTTAAAGAGATTCTGAATGTTTGGTGGCTAGACCTTAAATGTGAAGGCATTGAAGAAACCAAATTTGGCAAATTTAAGACTTGAGAATTAAAAATGATGGTGAGTTTTCTGTATGTAGCACTGCTAGTGAGGGATGCAAATAATTTTCTTTCAGCCACATATGCTTTTATTGGGAAAAATGTATTATACATTTATCATTTGCAAATTACACCTTCCCAGGTATGAGGAAGGGCGGAATCATTGATTGTCCATCGTCCTCAGACACTGGAACTTCAATGAGCACACTGGGCTGAGAACACACTGTGGCCCGGACCTTTACACTTAGCTATTCCTAATTGTCGCCTGGGAATTCCGATCTCATTTCGTCCAGTTTTGTATTTCTCAAGAGGTCACAGGTCAGGGAGGTTCCTCCTAAGCTGCACTCTTGGGGAACTTTTTGAAAATGATGACTGAGATTTCATCCTCACAGTAACAGCAGCTCTTGTTGAGCCAGGCACATGTTTGTTGAGCTTGCATCATCTTTACCCGCTATCGGTGGTGGCTTTGTGTGTCAGGCACGATCCCCTTCTAAGACTGACTCCTAGAGAAATGTTTCCACAGGATCTGTAATCCTGTCACGTCTCCATTCCCCTCCTCCTGCTACTCAGCAACCCCAAGGCACCTGTCACAGGGCAAAATTAGAGTTTGGAATTATCTTCTGTTCCCAGAGAACTTGCCATCTTCTATGATATTTGAGAATCTGTGGCACCCAAAAGTTCATGAATTTGCTTTGACATTTCAGGGATTCCAAACAGCATGGGGTGAGGGGTTGTTCTCATGGACTCTAAGAGTATGGAGGTAAAGACCAGAAAGCTCAAGGCCGTCGTTGTCCCTTAGAACGAGGCTGCTACCGTATCAGACCTTGCAGCCGACCTCTCATCACTGCTGTTCGTCCAGGCCCTTGGGATTTATTCACCACTGTGGAAAGGGAAAATACATGGGGGGCTTAGTAACAGGGTGTCAGAAAGACCCAATCTGAGGGGTTGTGTTTGATAATTTTTGACAAGTTCTAAAAGAGTGGACACTGCCCTAGTTTGATCAGTGTCAGAGAATGGGCTAATTTTATGATTTGATGTCTCAGTCATGAATTATACAGTAATTGGCAGAGAAGTAGCAATCCCTTACATCTCGAAAGGGAGATCCACGCTGGTACTTTGGTAGTGGCACGTGAACTTGTCTCAACACATCATGAGAGTCAAAGACCTTGGTCTGATCTCTTTTAAATTTATGTCCAAGAAGAGAACATGGTATTGCCATTTGTGTCTGGGCTGCTTTTCTATCTCTGAAGAGGTACTGAATGCGACAACACTAGTCGTCTTTAAATGTTGAGGTGTCAAATAATATAAATGAGACAACTATTACTATACATATGTAATGATAGACATAGAAGTGTGTATATATATAATACTATGTATGTATAAAAGTGAGGAAACTAGTATGTTTGCAGTGTTACCAGCTCTCTTCCATAAGGTGGTGTTTGGGTTCTTTCAGTCTTCCTTTTTCTCACATTCGTTCGTTCTTATTTCTTTTCTCTTCCTTCCGTTCATTCTCATTCTCCCTCTTACATACATTCATTCTTTCAGTCATTCCTTCCGTCTTCTCTCATTCTTCCTTTTATACTACCTCATTCTTTATGCTTTCTCATCCTTTCTCTTTACATCCTCTCATTCTCCTTTTCTCTCTTTCATTCTGGAGGGGAGGGAGGAAGGACCCACCTGCACATCACAGTCTCTGAAGTGTGCTCTCCACTCTCCTCCTTCACAGTTCTCCAGTACTTCACCTCTTTACGAGGGCATCTCATTGTGGACAGACCAGTGATTTAGCCCTAACCCTAGTCTCCCTCAGTGAGTCAGTAAGTAGAGGCAAGCGTCAATGCCATACTGCACAGTCATTCCAACACTGGTATTGATTTGGCCAGAACAAACCGCATTCCCTAGGTAGTGCTGATCGGTGTTCCTAAAAATGAGTGTCTTTTGTAGCAGTGCTGTGGAGTCTCCCGTATTCCTGTACAACAGGCAGCAGTCTGCAAAGTCCCAGCCTCTTACCTCTGTGCTCCCCACTTTTTACCTCTCCCAACACCTTTCTGTCATTGCATCTTTTGGGACAGGAATCCTGGGAGATGCTAGAGATGCTTGTTAAATTTCCTTGTGGGCAACAGACCCAAGACTGACAAGGAGTAAATACTGAGCAGACTGGGAGAGATGTGCCTGGCTGTGGCGTTGTATAGTTGGGAAAAGATGACTCCTTCCGAGAAAAGAGTATTTCCAAACAAATTCTGTCAAAACTACACAGGAGCTGTTAGAACGGAGACGCCAGTCGGGTTGCTTAGCCACTCATTAAAAGGGGTGGCTTTTCTAATAGGTTGATCCTGAACTGTGTCTGGGAGATTTATGGAGACATCATAATTATCTGCACATGAATCCACTTGCGGAAAGGCGGTAGGAGACCCGACCCGAAAGGCAATTAATTTGAGGCTGCTAACGTTCTGACACATCTGGACGGCTAGATGGTATGACTGCCTTCTGGGCACGTAGGGGAAGAGCTGGCTATAATGTTGACTGGAATTCCTAGTGGTGCTGCATCCTAATACCGCCTTTCCAATGGGTGAGCCTTGGCATCCGCCTGAGTGAGAAGGTTCAATGAGCATTTTCCAGCTCATGCTTATGCTGGAACCCCAACACAGCAGGCAGCTGCAGCCGTCCCTAGACACAGGCCGTAGGAGGGCCTGGGAAGACACGCTGCGGCGGGATGTGGGTGTTTAGCATCCCGTGCCCTGTGATTTGCAGAGGGGCAGAACTCACTGTTTTTGTCTTATCACCTTTAGCTGCTGTGAGTGCAGGCCATGGCCTGCCTGCCAAGTTTGTGATCCACTGTAACAGTCCAGTGTGGGGTGCGGACAAGTGTGAGGAACTTCTGGAAAAGACGGTGAAGAACTGTCTGGCCCTGGCAGATGATAAGAAGCTGAAGTCCATTGCATTTCCGTCCATTGGCAGCGGCAGGTAGGAATCATGGCCTGTAAGCACACTGGTTTTAGGTATATTTGGTCTGTAATTGGGGCACTGACTGTGTGCAGAGTCTACATTCAAGCTCTGCACTAATCCAGAAGGCTGGAAGCACAAGATAGGGAAGAATGCAAATGTTCAGCAACGGTGAGGGGTATGGTGAGATTGGGAACCTGAGGACGCTGCAGACCTACAGCAGATGTCATCACAGAGTGGACGGTCCCAGGATGCCAACAGCTGCAGCTCCTTAGGCTGTTCCTTTTGCATCACATGAGCCTTTCAGTGGCCTATGACTTACACCCTGGGCAAGAAGGGTCCTGGCACTGGGTGTTTGTGAAACATCACTTGAGTGCAGGACCCTTTGAGAGGGAGACTCTTGGAAGAGCTCCTTCAATTTCCAGGACAACCCTAAGACAGTGCATGGGGGGATTACAGGCCCTGCTTTACAGAGCACAGGCTGAAGCCAGGGCTGCTCTCTGGGCCGTCTGTCTGTGTGGCAGCCATGCTGCTCCTTGCACCCTCAGTAAGTTTAGCTGGGGATACTTCCAGGCTGTGAAGGGAGTAGACCTCTATTACAGAACTGCCATTCAGAGCCACCAGTTCCTCTTACCTCAGTAGCAGGACAGTCACACAAAGCAAGTAGGTTTTGGGGACAGAGCTGTAGCACAGCCAAGTCTGGTGACAAATTTAGTGTCCCTGTGAGATTCATGCTGATGGGCCCAGTACAAGCTAAGGTCTCCTCCTGTGCTGACGGGGAGCAGTTCCTCACGGTGGCTGGGGCTGCAGTGCAGTGTCTCCTTTGACCTCTGTGCTGTTTCGCTGAGAAGAGGAAGCTGGAGGACCAAAAAAGCCCCATCATGAAGTCTGTGAGGAGGGGCCCTGAGCAAGACTGGAGGCTCTGCCAGTGCCCCCTCACCCTTCCCCCTTCATCACAAAGTGCGGGGAGCAGGAGAGCTACCTGATCACATTCACGCTCTTCTGCCTACATCTCCAGCCCCTATGCTGCAAACATCACTTGAAAAGTCAACACACTTTAAATTAAAAGCTAAAGAGCAGCTCAAAGCCCTTTTAGCTCCAAGAGCACTTGGCACAGGCCAGTGTCCTGCATTGGCAGCCAGCAGGCACCCAGTTGATTGCACGCTCCCTGGGACTTCGGGAGGTGCGTTACAGGGGCCATTTCCAGAGCAGCTTTTACAAAGGGCTGTTTGATCTGAGCATAAGTGGCCAGCTTCCTGATTCTCCCCACCGCCCATGGAAGGCCTGTTCTGCACTGTGTGACCTTTGGTCAATGAGTCAACCTCTCTGGCCCAGACCTGCTTATCAGTGAGCAGGGCTTTAGGGACCTGCCCTTCCTCACAGCCGGTTCTGAGGCTCAGTTAATTAGTGCTCGGATGCTCTTTGATCTACTCTGATGAAAGGTGCTTCCGAAGAGAGAAGCAATAGGAGCCTTTATTGGAGGTAATAATTTCACGCTCTTTCCTATGGCTATTGGGAAATTTTTAATTGAAGCATAAAAGTAATTCCCATAAAAGAGCATCTGTTATTACCAACTTATTTACATTTTTCATGAGTAAAAAGTTTTAAAAAATAATCATTTGAAAGCTTTCAAGGCAGCAGAATGCCAAAGGCAAGCACATGTGCACAGTGACCCAGCCCCACATCTGTCAGACAGACCTCGCCCCAAAGACCCATGTAAACAGCTGCCCTCTCTTTCATGAGTAAAGAATGGGATTACACCAGAGACGACCAATAAATCACAGTGGGTTTTAGAAGGGGAAATAAAACAGCTTGTTTGTGGCATCCAATGTCTCCAGTGTAAAAATCATGTTGGAATTAACAATATAAAGGCAAACGTGCTGGCAAAGAGCTGTGGGCGCCTTTCCTCTCAGCCAGGCCCTTCGTCTTGGCACATGGAGCCCGACCACTGGAGGCAAGTGAGACCCCGGGGTATCACCCCAGCCTGGGGAAACCACCCCTGGCAGCTGGCCATCCTGTCCTTGGGCATTTGGTCACAGTATTTATGATGGCCCCACCCCCTCGGCTCTGTTTGACATTAGGGGGCTACCCCTTGCAGGAGAAGTGTACAAAGGGAATAGCTAGTTTGGGGCTTTGATTAAATTCTGCCTAGAGAGTTTAGATTTATGGTCTTAAAAGGGAACCAGTTCATTTTCTTCAGCCTCCCATTTAAGTTAGTCACTGAGTCCCAGTCACTGTGCTAAACCCTTAATCTGCATTTTCTCACAACCCTCAAGATGAACACTGTAAATCCCACTCAGACGCAAACACACGGAAGCTGAGAGGGGTTAAGGCCCTCACCTGAGGACACAGCTGGTATTTGGTGGAGTCAGAACCTGATCCAGACCCTTATCTTAAGCGCTGGTGGCTTCAGGCATGTGGAACTAAGCCTCCTGTCCCTGCTGGTCAGCAGACCCAGCTCTTCCGTCCTGTGGAAGATCACCCCACTGCCGGCACATACTTCATGTGAGGGGCTTTGGGGAATCTTGGAAGACCCTGACCAGCACGGCCATCAGCCTCCTGCCCCTAGGATGGGCATTAGAGCAGAAATAACCTGAACTGAGATTATCCAGTAATACATCAAGGCAAGATGCAGGTTTTTTTGGCTTTGCTACTCCAGCCCCCAGTCTAACTCTAGGGGCCAAAGCCTGGTGGGGGGCACTGTGCTCCTGTGAATCAGTCATCTCCTTTTGAGTTACAGCTTGTAGCCCAGTGCTCTCAGTTCAGGCCTCTGCTGGCCTCGTCTTACCCTGGGCTGCAGTGGCTTCCAGCTAACAGCTGAAACCTTTCCTGGGAGGTAGCCTTTGTGAACCTAGAATCTGCCATCCAGACAGGAGGGTGAGACAAGCAGCAGTGATACAGCCCTCAGTCACCACTGGGCAGGCTGGCCCAAGAGGAGCAGACACATGGTCTGTGGAGTCTCCTTACAATGAGACCAAGAAACTGCGGCCCAAGACACTTGGGAAAGGCTGTTCCAGACACAGCCAGGGGGACTTCTGGGGAGACAATTTGTTCCTCTGCCCAAGACAAAAAAGGGCAGAGTCTAAAACCTGTGAGGAACTCAGGGCACATGCTGCAGCCACAGCTGGCTGAGTGGGAATATGAGGAGCTGGACCTCCCCCGCCCCATCTCTGAGGCCAGCAGCATTCTCACATGTACCCTTGAATGAAGAGGTGGTATATGGAAGGTAAGGACAGAGTGACTGTCACAGGGCAGGAATGGAAGCACTAAGACTTGACGGTGGCTAGCCAGCCAGTGAAGAAACTGTCCAGCACAGGAGCTGGGTGAGACACCATAGGGATGAGCTGCGTAAGGCTGCTCACCCTGCCGCAAGGCTGCGTCTGGGCCTTGACACGGCCCTGGCCACGCCAACAGTCCTGGCATTGCTGGCTCGGGCGGGAGCTCCCTGGGGTGCAGGCCAATGTTAGCACAGGGGACCTGCAGTGCCGGCAGCGGTCCTCCAGCCACAGCTGTCATGGATGGGGGCAGCTTTCCTCTGTGGGAGCCTTTAGAAAGACCCCTGGAGATGCTCCACTCCTAATGGTTGAGTGTGCTCTCTCACCATCTGTTCTGCACGCATAGCCAGCCCTAGGCGCTGGGGTTACCGGCCTCGTTTCACTGCACAAAGATAGGGCCACGATGCAGCCTGTGGCTCCATGGCCTGAGCCACCCTGCTATGTCTGGAGAGAGGTGGGCTGCCCAGCACAACCATCCCATCAGGGTGCATGCAGCACACTCTGGCCGAAGTATCTTCTTACTCATTCCCTTTAGTTACCAACACTTCCACCTGTGGCTACTAGAAAACATCTGGGCCTACCTGAAACACAAGGACAGCCATCCCTGCACCGTTCCTTCCTGGCGGTCTGCTTGGTCCAGAGCGGCCTTAGTCTCGTGACTGGATTTCTCTTTTAGGCTGTGGCTGCCAAGGACAGAGAGAAGGGTTTGTCACCAAGGGATTTTCTTGGAAATACATCAGATTCACCTTTACCCAACAACCTTAAAAGGACAAGACCTTAGCAGCTCTGTTTCGTTAGCAGTTGGGCTTGTGGGCCTAACACTGAGCCCTGCTTTTCTCCCCCACTTCGTGTTCCACCTTTGAGCCCAGATTATAGTCCAAGATCAGATCATGAAATGCATCCCGACAAACGCACAACAGTGGTTCTCAAAGGGTGGAGCCCAACAACCTGTGTCTGACCAACCCTCTGTGATTGAGCTTAGTGATGCAGAGGAGCAGGAAAGAGCATTCCTTGGCAGTCATACCCCCGCCTATGGCTGTAGCACTGTCCAGATGTGCTGGACACAGGCATGCTCTTGTGTCTCTGAGTCAGCAGGACAGAGGGGACCAGAGTCTACATAATTCCACATCTCACTCAGGTCCGCCCACTGGCCCAGAGGGGCCCCTGGGCCAGCTCAGGCTGGACACACACAGGAGGAAATGGGCTGTGCTGTAAGCCCACACAGCAGACTGCTCTCAAGTTCTGTAGGCCCTCCCCCAGCCCAGTTTACCTGTGCAGCTGCAAGGCCAGGACCACAGAGGGCCCAGAAGCCCTTGGGGTTCCTTTGCCCTGAGCCCAGGCTGCTTCCAGTGGTGGTCTGAGCCCTCCGCTCCTGCCTCTTCCCCAGACCTTTCTCACCAGGGATGAAACCTATGGGATTGCTGTAATTGACTAATCTTTCGGGCAGCAGCTGTGTTCACTACAGAAAAATAAACATTTGTTCTTTGTGAGACAATTAAAATGGGCCCTTATTCCAGTGACCCTGTGCCTACACAGACATACACCCCACAGTGGATGAGTTCAACTCCCACACATTTGCTCCCACCCCCACCCCAGAACACACTCACTGGAGAGAGGCCCCCGAGAAACAGAACATCAAGTATACTTCTCAGGCAGGTCCTGTTACTTACCTCGGGCTGGACATCTCAATGCTGCGTCCCTGGATGCCTATGAAAATAGTTGAGGCAGCTTTGCTAGGGGTGGTAAGGGCAGATTCTTCACAGACTGAGCCTGCAGACCCCACAGTGGGGATGGTGTGAGGAGGGTCACCACTTCCCAGCAAAGCCCTGTTCCCTATATACTCCTCCCCCAAGCCCCACCATAGTCACCCACTGTGGAGGTAGATGGGCCCCTAGGGAGCACCCTTGAAGCCGTCTAGCTTCTCTGCACCACCAGCCCCATGGGTGGTGCTGTGGGTGGAGGAGCTTCCCCTCAAGGTCACACCCCACTATTCAGCTCAGGCTCCTCTGCACAGGGTGGGAACATGCCCTAGGTGACCCCTGTCTTCTAGGAACAAGCTCCACTTCTGAGGCTGCAGAAGTGACCAGGGGTCTATTGAGCTGGGTGACGCCCTGGTTGGTCACATGTCTCAAAGTGATGTTCTCTTGGGCTCTGGAATGCTCTGGGCTCTAAACTAAGTATGACTCTTCAAGCTATAGTAGTTCAGAACTCATGAGCATGTAGCAAGTAAGGGTAAGAGTGTTCTAAGAAGTCTACACTTTACACATTCAAAAGCCTCTCACCTGCTGGCAGGTCCCAGCCTGAAGGGCAGTCACAGGCCAAATTTTAGACAGCAGTGCATCCACAGGCTCAGCACACAGACTTGAAGATTGCAGACCTGTTGAAGAACAAAGAAATCCCCATAAAAAGTAGGCCCATACTCTCCTGTCAGCATCTTTAACTGGCACTGGAGCCAATGAGAGATCTGAATTCAGGCTACTGGCTTCAAAATCCCTATCTTCTCCACCAGAAGGACAAGCTGCCACATAACTACCCCTATCCCGAGTCGCCAGGGCCCTGCGGCCACAGTGCTGCCCAGGAACAGGCTCTGGCACACATGAGCAAGGTCACGATGGGGCCTGGAGACTTGGATGCTTCCTCTCGAATGTAGAGCCCGCCTGGCAGTTGTTGCTGCCCTGCACCCGCAGCTCCCGATGCCCTGGCCTTTGGGGGCTTCAGGCTGGCATGTGCCAGGGGTAGAGGCCTGCAGCAGCCCCGGCACCCATGGAACCTAAAGGCCAGCATGAAGGGCACAGCCTTCCTACCTGTGTGGACGGAGGCCGATGCCTTTCTGGGGAAGGCCAGCCTCCTGCTGTGCCCTGGGAGCCCTGAAAAGCCAGAGCAGGACGGGTCTTGAGCCCCTTGCTCATGTCACACCAGTGTCGGGAAGACAAACAGGAGCTGTGCTGCTTCACAGGGGCACACACTGAACACACCACACACTGGTCCTGTCTGCTTGCTAGCTGCCGCTCAGAAAACTTCCTGGCATGCTTCCTTTCTCTGAGAGCACATAGAGCCTTCTGTCTTGGTCAGGGGAGCCTTGCCCACCATCCTTTCCCTTGTCCTGTGAGCACTGAGCTCTCTGGACCAGCAGCCACAGGGCCAGCACTGCCCATGGTCTCCGACCCCCTGAGGCACACCAGCCCGGGTGGCCTTGAGGGCCTCTGAGAGGGGCGTGGGGGGAGGGCAGGGCCCCATGGTCTTGTGGGCCTTCCAGTTCTGAGCTCTCACTCTGTCCTGCAGAAACGGTTTCCCAAAGCAGACGGCAGCCCAGCTGATCCTGAAGGCCATCTCCAGTTACTTCGTGTCGACTATGTCCTCTTCCATCAAAACGGTGTATTTTGTGCTTTTTGACAGTGAGAGTATAGGCATCTACGTGCAGGAAATGGCCAAGCTGGACGCCAACTAGGCCGAGGAACTAAGTACCAGCCCACACCGTGTCTCCCACCTCCAATTTGAAAGAAAAAAGAATTCCCTTCACTCCGGTGGGGAGGTGGGCCCTTTCATTCTCAGTTTTGCTCATCTAGGGAAAATAAGGTTTTGGTTTCCAGTTTAATTGTTTTTGACCTTCTAAAATGTTTTTACGTTAGCACTGATAGTTGGCATTACTGTTGTTAAGCACTGTGTTCCAGACCGTGTCTGACTTTAGTGTAACCTAGGAGATTTTATAGTTTTATTTTAATGAAATCCTGCGTGACGCAGAGCCCGGGGAGGGCAGTGTCTTCTACGTGTGGCAAAATCCAGGAAGCCCCATTTTGTAACTGTGTGTCGTGGTGCTTTATTGTACACCCAGTGGCGTTCTTTTTACTATAATGTTCTTTTCTTTTTCCCCTCAAAAAGAATCATGAATTCGCAGACTTAATTTTGTTTACTTTTTGTCTTAATGATGGATTTGAAAATGAAAGATTTAAAAGGCAGAACAGAATCTGTTGTCCTTAATTATATTTGCAATTTGGAATTTGTGTGAATTGATTTAGTAAAATGTTAAACTGTTGTGGTGACTGACGTGTTTCAAGTCGGAATGTCTCAACAGGATGGGGGGCCTCGGTTGGGCAGCCCAACCCAGGAAGCACCCGGTGGCCCCAAAGGCCTGTAGAGTGAGTTCAGATAAAGCCTCTCCTTGCATCCTGTGACAGTGGGCCAAGGGTGGGGTCCCCACATCATGGACGAGGAAGCAGGTGGCAGTAGCCACACAGCCTGCAGAGGAGGGTGGCACTCAGTTTGGCCTCTCGGATGCCAAGCCCCACACTCTCAGCCGTCTGCCCCCCTGACCGTGTCTGGTGGGCTCATGACTGGGCTTGCTCACTGCCAGGCTCGGGCCCCTGGCCAGACGGAGTGACAGCAGCTTGGAGCCCTCTGCCAGACGGTGCCGGGCCTGTTGTCCCTCGTGATGGGGTGACTGGTATCAGGAGCTTCCCCAGGCCAAGGTGCTGCCCTCAAGGTCCCCAGGCTCCACTGCCAGCCTTTCCATGCCTTCACACAGTCAGGGGCGTTTAGAACGTAGCTACAAGGTCCCAACAGGACCAGAGCTAAATGCTCACACCTAAACGAGTTAGCAGAACATAGACGCTTTTTACTTCAAAAAGTACGTTTGCCTTAATCTGTACTTGCCTGAGGTGCACAGAAGAGTGCTTCTAGCTCCTTAAAATAACGGTGCCTAACCCTAAAGGGGACTCTACAGGAAGAATATGCAGCCTGTGGGACATCAGGGGTGGACATAAAGGATCATCTTTCCTTCCCGAGCGGAATCTGACAAAACCAAAATAGTCCTAAACCACCCTACAACCGTCTTTCCTACTGAGAGGTACTGCCTCTCAAATACAAAAGATGGCTTTTCTAAGTTTCTCCTAAACATAAGGTGTTACTAAGACTTAGTTTTTCCCTCTAAGATCTCTGCTGGGTCCAGATCACATATTTCTATTCCTTGATCAGAGTTTGGCCAAAAGGGGTGGTGGGGTTGAGGGAGGAGAAAAAGCTTGGCAGCAACTGGTCAAGACGACACATCTTAAAATTATTTCACTTCAGAAATAAGGGCAAAGCAGCTGCACGGACAAACCATTCTGTGTGGCTGCTCCGCCTAAAGCACGTCCTGTGTGCCGGCGCTTCAGTGTGTGGGTGGCGAGAAATACGAGTGGGCAACGTCTACTGATCACTGGGACCACTTATGAGTGCCAGGCACGGTGCCAGCTCCCTCACAGGCACATTTCACTGTCCTCGAGGTCACCCTGCAGGCCAGGTCAAGTTATTACAGCCATTTCTCAGCTGGACCGCTGAGGCAGGAAGAGCTCAAGTACCTGGTGATCACCGTGCCCATAAGGGAAATCGCCGATTTACAGGCGGGAGATGCTGCTTCTGGCCCCCAGTGCACACCCCGTTGAGCCACAGAACACAGTCCTCTGGCCTGGCTGGTATTTCTAGCTCCCACACTGAAGCACAGAAGGAAAGGGGGTTTAAATGGCTTCTCTGGGAATTGCGTTTCCTTTTGGAGAGGTAACACCCCAGAGGCAGATCTGTAGTTAGCAGAGATTCCCCACTAGGTGGCGCTAGAAGGATTGGGAGTAAGTGAAGGCAAGGGCAGCCGGTGTCTGCTCTTCCTTGTGTTTGTACAAAAGAATAAATTGCATTTGTCAGGATTTGTGTGAATTATTTACCATAATAACCTAAATGTTTCTAAACTTTCAATAATCCAAGTGCATCGTGCCCCTGAGATTTGGGCTCACTGAAGAAATTCCTTTCAATGAAACTGAGGGGAAGAGAGCCAACCCACCGCCTGGGATTCCCATCATCCCAAACCACCAGCACAGTTTTCTACATTGGGACCAAGGATTGTTCTCTCATGTCAGCTTCACGCTTAGGGGGGGGGGAATAAGGAAAACAGCTCATTACTTTAAACAAAAAAAAGTGGTCTAATCGGAAAGAACCACTTGAAATGCATGCACGCCTCTATTCAAAAGACAAGTTTGTAGCTGGTAACAGTTACCAAAAGTGAGATTACTCTGTGAGGGGGAACCCCTCAGGCACCCTCCCCTTGACTGTGAGTCGCATCAGAGGCTGACTCAATGAGTGCTGGGAAGTGGAGCCCCTCACCCCCTGTTTAGAACCCCACATCGGGGGCGGGGGGCTTGTAGCTCTGATCTGATGGCTCGAGACACAATGCCCCATCCCACTAGCTCCTGAGAAGCAATCTCTGCTCTCGGCAGCTGGACTCTGCCCGATTAATCCAGTTTCCTTCATGCACCCCTTTAAATGAAAATGAGACCTCCAACTGGGACTAAACTGACAACAGAAACTGCATGTGCATGCGCACGTACGTGCACACAGAGCGGGCCTCCACGCCCGTCTCTCCCTTTATTGACGGTTACCTGTGAGGACGGGAATGCTGGCCCTGTTTTGCAGTCAGGACAACAGAAAGATGGAGCTCATTCCTTCAGACCACACAGCTATCCATGGTGGAGCTAGAACTTGAACTTGAACCCAGTTGTCCAACTCTACTAATAGAGTGAGCTCTCTACCCTGTGACCTGGTGTATGCACCCCCAGATTGGGGTGACCTACAGAGCAGCAGAAATGCTTCCTCAGGGGCCCACCTGGCTGTGAGGACAGAGCTGCTGCTGACAGTCCCCCACACTGCCCTCCAGAGCCACACTGCCTCTTGTCCAGCAGGTGGGGACCCGGGGAAGCACCTGCTAAATGGGCAGGGCTTTAGAGGCAGGGTGTTCTGTTCTCTGGCTGAGAGGGTTCAGGAAAGTCTTAGAGCAGCTAACTGAGCAGTGGACTCTGTAGGAAGGCCGGAAGCTTGGAAGCTTCCAGGCCAAGAGAGCAAAGCAATGGGTGGCAGGATGGCAGGTCAGCCTCAGCTCCAGTGGTGGGGGAGGGGGCACCACTGTATCCCAAGCTGAGAATCTGGCTCTGTGGCCCCCACTGGCAACCACATCAGCCCTGGCCCAGGCAAGCAGAGCTGACCCATGGACTTGTTTATCTGGAAGAACCTCTCCCTCCCCCCTACCTGTTCAATGACAGGTGGCTACAGTCGAGAAGCTGACTTACACCTGGGAAAGAAGGGGGGAAACCCACAACAGATGGACAGTCATTTGTGTCACCCAGTCACACTCCTCTCATCCCAGGTCCTGTGCTGTCCCCTGTCCCCTGTCATGAGGGGGAGACCAGACCGGGCCAGTGTGTGGGGCAGGGGGTCCGCTTCCCTATCAGCCATCCCGGGCGGAGCTGCTCACCTCTCCCTAGAAGCGGGTGGCCAGGGTTTGGCTGATGTATCCGTTAGCAACTGTGATGTTTCATTTGCTCTGCCAAGCACCCCAGCCATGTTATCTTGGGTGCTGGCCTTGGTGCCGCCTTCCAGGGACCCACCCGACAGTGTGAGGTGGAGGGGCGTGCTTGCCGCTACAGAGAAGAAAGGAAACGCTCAAAGGCCAGGGGCGAGGCCACCCTCTCTTTGGCTTTTCTTTTATTTATAACCCAGCCTGTTGTGTTTGCTTCTGGGGGCCCCTGATATCAAAATATCACATGACCCTCTGACAGGAGAGGCAATAAAACTGCTCATTAATCCCGGCCTCCATCACCACCCCCCCACGCTCCTCAGCAAAGGTGTGTAAACAGACTGGCCTTTCTCTGACCCCTGAAAACCAACCCAGTCAGGCTGCTTTGTCAAACAGAGAAAGCGGCTGAGAAACTCCCCACAGAGGACACTCTCCCCCCGACTCCCCTCTCCCACTAAAGCAACACACACCCATGCCTGCACACCCAAGCGTGCACACTCACACATGCACAGCCGTGCTCACACTCCTGCACTGGTGCACACACACATGCACCCTCATGCTGGGACCACCCCGGACACTGCAGGACAGTGCAGAATGAAGGGGCACGCAGACAAACCCAACTTGAGCAGACATCAGCATGGGCTCTGTGTCCTACAGAGCAGCAGAAAGGCTTCCTCAGGGGCCCACCTGGCTGTGAGGACAGAGCTGCTGCCGACAGTCCCCCACACTGCCCTCCAGAGCCTCTGGGCTGCGCCTACACTGAGCATGTCGTAGACGTGCCCTGGAGCACAAGAGCAAGTACTGTGCTTGCTGGGGCCAAGGGCTGGGGCACCCTGACAGCTCCCCGCATCACCAGGTGACAGTCACCGCCTCAGCCTGAGATGCGTGACCACACGCGTGGACAGGACGCTCAGTCCCAGACTGACACTTTCCACATCTCCTGGAGTCCGACGCCAAAGTTAAGGCCGCTGTCACAGCACAGAATAACCCGCCGGCGCCAGTGGAAGCAGGTCACACGCGCCTTGCTGTGGGAGAGCCTCCAGCCCTGCGCCCTCGTGGGGGTGACTCAGATTCCAGTGACATGGGCGTCACGCCGCACCCTGCTCCTCACACCACCTGGTCCTCAGCAAGCCCATCCTCCTGCATGGCCTGGCTCCTCCCGGCACCCAGACAATGCCACATCCTGCTGCGCTCCACGCCTGCCCAGGTGGGGAGCCAGGCCCGGCCCTCCTTGCCCAGGCCGGCTGGGAAACCTGATCTTTCTCTACCTTGAAACAGGCTTCCTAAGCTGAAGAGAATAAATTAGAGTTGAGTTCAAATAGGCACAGCTGCGGCAGATGGGCAAATTGATTGGCTTCCCATCTGGGAGATTAAATTCCACTGCCCAAAAATGGCAGCGGGGTAATGAGCTGTCAGTCAAACCATGCAGAGTCAGGCCGGGTGCATAATGGAAACCTGGCAGCCCCTCATTAGGTCCCACCGAGGTGCTGGCAATGGGTTCCCACGTTAAGGCACCTTTGAACCCCAGCAGAGCACATGCATAACCCGTGGAATATCCTCTCTGGGTAAGGGCTGGGCCACAGGAGGGAGCGTCCCCATAGCCAAGGGCTCAGGATGTATTTGGCAACAATCACCGACGGCTGGGAGAAGGTGGTGGCTCTTTACCGAAGGCCCTCTTTACCCAGGGACCCCTCCAGTGTCTGAGGCCTCCTTGTGTGCCCCCAGTCACTCCAGGGCTTCTCAGAGAGCATCACCCCAACCTACCACAGACCCTACCGAGCCATTTGCAGGCTGTAAGATGTGCACACACATTGCGGCTGATGTGCCCAGCGGCCTGGGATGGCGGCAGCGGCGTCTGCATTTATAAAGGAGACAAGGACGACCCTGGGGCCAGTGCAAGGTCCAAAACAGCCTCCTGCATGGGCCTGGCAAGAGGGGAAGCTGGCTAGCCCCCCAGCTTCCCGACACCTCCACCGCTCCTCCCTCCTGTGCTTACTCTGCTACGGTCACTCAGCTCACTTTTCGTGTGGGCCAGCTCCTCGGTCCACCAAGATTCTTCATTGGAATCTCGTCCAAGCCTTCAGGACCATTGCTCTTAGGCCTCCTGCAAGAAGCCCTCCCTGGCCTGTGTCCATGTTAATGGGCCTCTCTGGATGCACCCAACACACAGTCACAGCCCCATGCCAGCGGGACCGCTGCTGTGTGCTGAGGTGGCGTCTTCCTAGCTGGTGATGAGATCGTTCACGTACCCGTACCTGTACCCACACTTCCTGCGCCCTTTAGGGTGTATGTAAAGTGTGTATGCAAAGGCCTGGCCCCTGCACCTCCATCTGCCCCTCTAGGGCTTGGGGCAGAGGCCCCCAGTAAGTGGCCGCAGGGTCACTGGTTGAGCTGAGCCTGCTGGGAAGGGCCAGGCCAGTCACCAGGCAGAGTCCCTGATCCAGACGGCAGTGGAAGGCTGGGAGAAGGTGCTCTTTCCTGACTCCAGCCCTCTGGAAGGCAGACAGGACAGCATCCCCCAGGACCTGCACTCCGTGTGAACATGTGGTGGCCTCAGAGTGAAGTGTGATGCTGGCACAGGCCCGCTCAGTGCCTGCCTGTGACCCACAGCCTGGACCTCATGGCGTCAGGTTGCTTCTGCTTTCCCTGGCTTTGGATTTGAAAAGGGAGTCGACAGTGACCTTTCTGTCTGCGTGCTAATGCCACGGTCTCAATGAGCAAGGAGCTAATGGGAACTCTTGCAGGTGAGACCCATGAGTTATGGCAGCCGGACAGCCCTGCGGCGTGTGGGTGGACTTCAGTTACGACTTTTATAGCCAGCATACCGGCCACCGGGTGGGGAGCCACTGGCAGCATGTCCCGGGTCCCCACACACTGCACCTGGAAACTTCATCTGCAGCCCGAGGCCCACGCCCCAGGGACTAGAGGGCCAGGTACTGCTGCCAGCTCACCCACAGCCCGGGTCCTGCTCCCAGCAGGCTCCTGTGTCAGCAGAAAGCAGCCCACGGCCACAGCCACGGGCAGAGGCGCCCCCACGAGTCTCAACGTGCCCCTGACAGGAGAGTGTCCAACCCTCTATGGCCCAGGCCCAGGGCAGAACCACAGGACGTGGGGCCTGAGAGACCCCGGCCACCAGCTCGTGATGGGGAGGGGCA
The DNA here is from genome assembly GCA_019455555.1 of Galemys pyrenaicus. Classification (NCBI taxonomy): domain Eukaryota; kingdom Metazoa; phylum Chordata; class Mammalia; order Eulipotyphla; family Talpidae; genus Galemys; species Galemys pyrenaicus. The sequence goes on along the minus strand of JAGFMF010012151.1, from coordinate 1,685,876 downwards.
AAACGACAGTGACAGCACAGACAGATGCAGCTGGGCGCCAAGAAGATGGAGCGGCACTGAAATTAGGGAGGTCAAGCAGTCGGCAGGGTCCTTGAGCCCGACCCTCCAAGGACCCTGCAAAGTGGACGTTACTATCCCTGATTTCTTGGCGAGGGAGCTTGGATCAGAGAGGTGAAGTAACTTGCTCAGGCTTCCCAGCAAGAACCTGATAGGACTCCAGCCAGAACCCGGACTCTGAAGCCACCTGGTGTTCCCGGTGGTAGACTGCCTCCCAGTGGCCGCCAGAGGTATATTACCCCATTCTACAGATGGGGAGAGTGAGCCTCTGGCAATGCTGCAGAGCCAGCAAAAGGGGCGCGCCTGGAGCGCCCCGCTGGGCTCCCTGGTAGAGACCAAGGACTCCAGCAAAGCCTGACCTGACTCAGGAACCAGCCCCAAGCTCCGCTTCCCACAGGCTGGGGTCCCGCCAGCGCCTTCCAGTAATTAGTGGGCTCTTGTTAAGACCCAGTCGCGCCGCTCTTGGGCCAGGACTTGTTTTTGTTCCCAAGCGGAGGCCCTCGCAGGAAGGCCAGGCGCACGTGCGCAGCCCCATAAATCCAGCTGGCGTCGCTCATTACAACGTTCCGCTTCACGACTCCGCCAGCCCCAGCCCGCGTGGGCTTCTTGGGCCGGCGGGCCTCCCTGCAGCAGGCTCGGCTGCCCGTGCCGCCCGCAGCCTCAGACATGAGCTCATCCAGCACATGGAGAGTGAGGAAGTGGCCGGGCGGCACTCTCAACAGCAAGGGGACAATGTGCCTATTAAGGTTGTTAGCTGTCAGCCCCCCACCGGAGCACCCCGCCCTGCTGAGGCAGGGCCACCCCACGCCGCACCTTGCCCAGCTATGCATGCAGCTATGCCCCATGGGCGTGGCCTGGCCGCTCCGTGAGCAGCCATGAAGTCCAGGCGAGGCAGGGAGGCCTGTGTGGTGGGAGACGTGGGCTTGGGGACAGAGCTCTGAGCACGCAGCAGCCCTCTGGGTCCTGAGCAGGTAGGTGCTGTGGGCCCGCTGGCCTCGTCCCACAGCCCTGGAATGGGAAGCTGCTCTCTGCCATGGCAGCCTTACCGTCAGGAACCCGCGACCGGACGCAGGGCAGGGGAAAGGCCCCAGAGGGGGACAGCAAGGGCCCAGGCCGGGAAGGAACTGCTCTGCAGCCTGTGACTGAGCCTCTGTACGCGGGTGCCCTGTCAGTACAAAACCTGGCTGGCCCATACCGCTGAGGTCTGGGGAAGGGAGGGGGGTAAAGAGCTGGGCTCACCTCCAAGTGGCCCTGGGGCAAGTGACCTCAGTAAAGACTGGACAACATCACGTCACAGACGAATGTCTGTGCTTTTGTTGGCCCAAGCCCTGTAAGCACCATGGGCCATGCCACCCCAGCGTCGGGCCTGTGGCTGGGGACACCAGAGTCCTCAGTGACCCCTTCTCCATCTGTTGCTGTCACAGCTCAGAGAGGGGCTGAGCAGTGTCCTGTTTAAAAGGCGTCATCTAGGCTGCACTCACCAAGACAGTGGCCGCTGGCCACATGTGGCCATTCAAGTGAAATTACAAAGTCAATTCCGCGTGTGCACCAGCCGCGTTTCAGGCGCTCAGTAGCCATACAAGGCTGACCAGCTGGCCTGGCCGTAGAGCGTCCCCAACATGGCACCAAGTTGTCTTGGCAGCTCTGAGCTGAGCCATGTGTTCATGGGGCAACTTCAGAGAGGCGCCCAAGCAGCACCCGTACATCTAGTGCATGCAGCAAAAACCATGGCAGGAACGTGCTGCAGCCAGTGGCCCTATACTGTCGGCAGCGACGGCACAGGGGACGGAGGGGACCACGCTGCGTGTATGAGCACTACTGTGTCCAGGCGCTGTGCTCAGGGCCTTGAGCTCACCACTGCATTGAACCCCCACCCACCCCAACACTCTCGAGCTAGTGACTTAGCTCCACTTTACCGATGAAAACTATTCAGCGAGCTAAGCAGCCCAGCAAGGTGGAACGGCAAACCCGGCTGGACCTCCAGGACAGCAGGCCTTGGGCACGGAGCCCGCCGGCCTCCCCTGAGCTCCGGCTCCATGTCTGCCCAGAGGCCGCTGCTTCTTTCCAAAGGTGCCTCTTTCCTCCCTCTCACCGAGCTCTGCACACATCCTGTTCTCAGGCTTGTGTGTGTCTGTGCTGGGGGCTCCCCATGTCCTTGGAGGCGGTGTGGGGTCCTGGGCAGGCCTGTGAGGGGCCAACCCTGTCCACTGGGCTATTCTGACACCACCAACCACGCCCAGTTCCCAGAGAGACTGCGCACCACAACCCAGGGCCAGAGTCGTGGGAGGCCCGTGGGCTTGGGCCCACTGTGCTGTCACCCCTGCAGGGCGCATGATCTCGGGGGCAGGTCAGCAGTGCTGAGGGCTACCTGCCCAGGTGTGTGCCGTGAGCAACAGCTCACATGCTCCTGCTCAAAGCCAGCCCGGGCACACACCAGCCAGGGCGAGCAGGAAGGGACGAGTGTCCGGCCTTGCAGTGGGCCCCAAGTCTCTCCATTCACTGAACAACCGAGTGACAGGCTGGCCTCAGTGCCAGCTCACCTTCTACAGACCAAATGCCACAAATACCTCTCTGGGCAGCCCCAAAGCCCTCACGCCACTCTATCCCGACAACCTGAGAGGCTGCCCAGCAGGGCAGGGAAGCACCCCAACATGACGGGTGGGGAGATGGAGGCTGGAAAAGCAAATGCAGTTGTCCATAGTCTGCAAACTACCCCCACCCAGGCCTGCCCCGGAGTCTCTAAGAGGAGCGCTTTCCAAGGCAAGGCCAGCTGCGGCCCAAAGGCCAAACAAGGATACAATAGGGACAGGCCTCCCCTCGATCAGGCCTCCCGTGCTGCCCTCTCCCCTGCACGCCACCCAGGAGGACCCACGTCACCTGGGAGGAAGATCACGACGAGTTCATGTGGCAGACAGCGGGCCTTGGGACGCGCCCTCTCCTACAGGGCACTGCTGCTTGCAAACCCTGGGATCTCAGGTGCCTTCACAGGCCCCGGGCAATCTTCCTGGGTAAAGGGAACTCTCGCACTCACACCCAGGTTGCCGTGCAGGCCAGCCAGCAGTCACCGAGGACTCAACACCCACAGGCTGGCATGAGTCCCCCACCACGCCGGTGCCAGCCAAGCTGCTGCTGCACTCCGAGCCGAGGCAGCATCCTAGATGGGCTCACACCTCCATGCTGAAAGCGGAGGGACAGACTGCGCTCCCCAAGGCCCGGTCCTGCGTTTGTCTAGCTGAAGCCCTAGGACGCCAGTTTAAGAGCCTTTTTATAGACTCCTATAAAGGAGAAAGTGAACTTTTACCATGTTTGCACTCTGCTAAGTCAACACGCATAAAAGGGACAACAACTGAGCTTCCTCTGCCCAGATGTGGTGCTGCAGGGCTGCAGGGCAGCCTCGGTGCCTCCCCGCTCCCCTGGGCACCCGCACCTGCTGCTTGGCACCCACAGGCCTCAGCACCCGGCCTCCAGTTAGATGGCCGCTGTCTGCCAGGGCGCTGGGTGGGACCGATGGGGCCGGAAAGCCCTCCCTGCCTGGGCTAACGGGTGTTCCTGACTTCACTCAGCCGAGACGGCCCCCCAGATGAAGGGTTTTCATGGGAAGATTTAGAGGAGGGGAAACACGGAAGCCATAAAGTTTTACTAGGAATTCTCAACCGTCCTCCTTTGGCCCGACACTCACGCTGCCCTTCATTTTAGAGAGAGCTTCCTTTCTGCCTTGAACTTACCCCTGAAATCTAAGCAACCCTGTGCCAGGATCCAGGATCTGGGCTCAAACTTCCATTCAGAATGAAGAGGAAGCTTCTACCCGGGCACCCCCAAGGTCCGACGTCCTCCTGTCCAGCCCTGTCCGGAATGACCACTAAGGAAGCTGCCGACCGGCCCTCGTGCAGGTCATGGGAGCCGAGGCTTCGCGACAGGTGGCGGGCACCTCAGACTGGGTCTCCAGCCCCGTGCACAGCTCTCTCCCCTTCACTCACTGGTCCTGTGTGGGAGGCCCTGAGTAACATCAGCCACTAGTGAGCGCTGAGTGCTGGGTGGGCGTACCGCAGTGGCTAAGAAAGCCAACATTTGAGTTGATGTTTGGGTCCACAGCCCAGCTGTGCCACTGGCGCGTGGTGATCTTGGGTGAGTCACTTAATCTTCTCTGAGTCTAAAACATCACAAAATAGGAACAATAGGGCCTCCACGGTGGTGCAAGGGGTGAAGTCTCAGTGCTATCAAGCAATTGGCAGCCATGAGTTCCTTGTTTAGGCCAGGGAGGGGACCCACATGGCGTAGCAGACCTCTCCTGCCTCACCCACTGCTGCCCTCAGCAGTGTGCTTCAGTCAGTCTGCCTGTTCTGCTCCCCACTCTGTCTCTGGTGAAGCCCCTCACCCCCACACCTCTGGTCTAAACCCCAGTTCTTGCATGCATGCATAAATAAAAATAAATATTTTAAAAAAGACAAAAGTTTAGTGTCAAGAAACTGACCCAGAATTTGGCCATCAGCACATCTACAAAGGATTCACCTGAATTCCGGTGTCACACTTTAACCCTAAAGTTTGAGTTGCCGGTGGCAGAGAGAACATGGTGGTGGTTTCAATGCTGAGGAGAGTCAGTCTACTGTACGGAGCCAATTTACTGTCTGTGGCAAGAGAAGTAAACCCTCACTCCACAAGTGGTGAAGCGGCTGAGGCTCGGGGGGGCCAGGCCTGTAGCCTCCCTGCCCATGGGGCCAGGGGACAGTGTCCTCTGTGCACACAGGGACAGGTGGGGGAGGGGGAGGGCCACCTGGCAGGCCCCTGAGCAGCTGGCATCTCTCTGCTCTTCCCTGGTCTGCAATCACCTGAAAAGCTGGTATCTTCCTGCAGAAAGGACTGCAGAAAGCACCACTGAGGAGCTGTCCAGGAGGCTCCGTGGGGCATCGTGCAGGAAACAGTTTTTCCTTGCTTCTGTATGGGCCAAGAACTGCTTGGTATAAAGCCCTGGGATGCATGGGCCTGGGCACTGTTCCAACCTAGAATTCACCAAACAGAAGTAGGCAGACCTACTTCTGGGGAACTTCTGGGCAGCAGATGGGGAAACTGAGGCTCAGGTGCAGCCAGTTACCAGTCTCAATCAGTGCTGGGAAGCAACCTGTCATCTCTGTGTGTCTGCCTCTGTCTTTGCTTTACCCTGCTTCATAACAGCCTTGCGATGCCACATCCCATGGCAACTGGGTGTGCTATAGACCTCTTGGGTAGAGGTGTTTCTCTAAATTGTTGTAAGGTCTGGGGTAGTTTTGATCAGTCAGGTTCTGGGAGGAGGCCCATCTTCTGCAAAGGCTGGTCTGTCCACAGAAGGTTTTGGATGCCGTGAAAAAAAGCAAGACACCAAAGCTAACTGTCCCACCATCCCACCCCTCGTCCATCACCACAGCCTGACAGGCCCCTCAGCAAAGCCATTTGCCAGTCACACCCACTCTTCTTTCAGCCTCAGTAAAGATGTTGGTTTAGCGCCGGCTCTCCGTGGACACCAAAGTCAAAAGTATTTCTGAAAAAAGCTCACGATCCTGCTGTTGTTTTGATTTTCCATTATGGGCATGAAATTGGAGTGAATTCCTCCCATGGTTCCATGACAGCGCTCGGAAACCACCTTCTGGCTGGTATTCAGCCTTCTGGAAGCATCTACTCTCTTCTGGAGCACAGCCAGCAACCATTTAAGAAATGCAGCCGATCGGAGAGAAGTTGCCACCAGCATGACTGCATGGGAGGAGAGGACGCCGGGCCACATCGCTGAGTCCCAGCTGGCCTCAGTGGCTTGCCCTTTCTGTTTGCTCCTGTCCTGCTGTGGATGGAGGTCTGAAGGAAACGAACACTGAGAGGAGGTTCCAGCTGGTCACAAGGAAGAGACAGGACGCCCACATGGCAGAAGTGTTGGAGGACAGTGGCCGGAGTCCCCAGAGGTATGATCCAGGCCACGGGCCGGGGGTGGGGGAGCTTTTGGTGTGGAGGCCTGGCTCTGCCTGCCTCAGGTTTTTGGGGGTATACTAGTTTCACTGTGGTTACAACAAATTGCCATGAACTTATTAGCAACTTAAAACAGCCCAAGTCAGCTCACACACAATTCTGGAGGTCAGAAATCCAGAATGGGCCCCAAGCACTAGAAAGCGAGGTACCCACGGGGCTTCTTCTGGGGGAAGCGCGAATGGGCGCTCTGCCTCCTTTCCCAGCTCAGAAGGTCCTCACAGTGAGGCTTTCCTTCTCCTTGAGGCCAGCAGTGTCACCTGTCCAGACGCCTCCCTGCTCTCTGGCCTCTGCTTCTGCCGCACGCGCACTCGTCTGCCCCTCTCACGACAAGGGCTCCAGAGGCGCCTGAGCCTAGCCGGGTGGTCACGGCCTCCCCCGTCTAGAAATCCTTAACTCACCCATCTGCAGAGTCTGTCGTGCCACCAGGGAACAGGGCCACAGGTCCTGGGGACTAGGATGCGGACACTCGGCAGGTGGGAGGGACACCACTCCAGCCACAAGGGTTCTCAGAGAGCCCAGGGGCAAAAGAGCTCCTCAGACCACCTGAGACAGAGGAAGGCAAACTGGTGGCATCAGGAAAGGGCTGGCAGAGGTGTGTTCTGGTCACCGAGGGGAGGAAACCAGGAGGCGATGGGCCACTTCCCTGGCAAGTGCTCACTCTCCCAGCAGCCCCTGCTCTTGTGTGGACTACCTCTGCCCCAGGGTGAGCGTGACCGCAAGGGCAGGTGCAGCCCCTCCCCTGTCCTGGGCTGGCCCCAGGACCGGTCAGGCCCTTCACTCTTGTGGGGATTAGAACCTAGGCCTCTACTATTTAACCCCAATTTTCTCACCGGCTGCTGTGCCCCACTCAAACCTTGCATAGCTCTACCCCACACAGTGCCAAACACGGACACAGCCTCTCGCTCCTGCAGTCATGGCAGGCGTGGGCACGGCCATGCAGAGCTGCAACGACGCTGGGAGCAGGTGGAGGCGGCCCCCATGCAGCTCCACTGCAGTCCCCCTGTCCTGAGAGCACACGCCGAGAGCCGGCTGGGTCAGGCTCAGGCTCCACACCAGCCTCCCTGGTGGCTGAGCCAAAGGCCCGGCCTGACCGTAACCACAGGCCCCAGGAAGCCCAGAGAATGACCGTCTTCTTCCAAACACAGGGCCTGGAGGTCTTCTGCTAATTCTCTCTGGGTTCCCACAACACCTGCCTTCTCAACCCGGGCTCCTCCGCAGCCTTCACTTAGGAAAAGTCCTGCCAAGCCCAACTCATGTCTTGGCGTAGGCCCCAAACGATAGGCTCAGGGCTTCCCAGGACCGCTCTGGGGGCAGGGCCAGACCAGCACCCTCTGAGTGGGGTGCAGGGGCCTCACTTGCCAGCCACCTCTAAGAAGCTGTGGGGGGGGTCTTCCCCCACAACCACCTGCTTGCCCTATGGGCCTTGCAGATGGCGTCCTTCTGGTCAGGACAGACACTGGGGCCAGCACTCCACCACTGCTCTCGGTATGGGCCCTCACGCCTCGGACTCAGCTCTGCGTCAACACAACCTAGAACCATGGACTCAGGGTCCTTCCGCATTCTCAACAACAGGCAGCACTTCCTGAGCGTGGAACACCCGTGCTGTGCACGCAGAAGGCCCCGAGCAGGGCACGGAAGTTGTGCTGTTATTACTCTCACTCCCACAGGCAGGGACACTGAGGTTTTGGGGAGTTGGTGAACTTGCCCCAAGTCCAGAGCCGGGCTGTGAATCCAGACCCAACCGACTTCCTGTCGCCCTCTGATGAAACCGCAAAGGGAAACCAGGTCTCTGCCTTTCACTGAGCCCAGGGCTGTGCCGCGGGGTCTCTTCAGAAGCAGGGTTGGCTGTGTGCCTGGGGAAGGAAGTCTTCACTAATGGAGGGGGCCCTTTTGCTGCTGGCACTGTGCCAGGAGACCCCCTATCAGAAACATCCAGAAATGCTGGATCAGTCAAGAAATGTAAATTTGAATATAAGGCTAGGCCAAGGGAGAGAGCGAGGGAGGGAGGGAGGAGGGAGGACACAGGTGTGTGGAGTCCACAGTATTGCGTTTCCAGCTAGAAGCCAGAGCTGTGGCAGCACCTCTCCTCTGGCTGCCCGGGCCACCTCTCAATCCCAGAGACAGACAAAGCTTCGGACCACATGAGGGGTGGGGAGGGTGGAGGAGGGGAAGCTCTGACCCCAGACCTCTGCCCGGTGGACCCAGGACTCGAGAAGCGCTAGGCCCCCTCCAGTCCAGGCACTGGAAAGGAGGCCTGCCGGAAACCTGGCCTCTCCAGCCACAGCGCTGCACAAGGAATTCCCAGGACGAGCTGGCACCCAGCGCATGCCTGCTGTCGGTTTGCAGCGGGGAGAACTTAAAGTGTCTCTTCCTCTGGGAATCGCTAGGTAGAGAAGTCAAAGTGATTTCAGGTAGGGGCGTGCCTGGACACCAGGAAGCTGCTCGCAAAGCCTCGGGAGGCAGGCGCACGGAACCCAGGCCCCTCGCAGGTGTCAGCCAGGTAGGCAGGAACTCAGCCAGGACACCCGACCACCGCCCAAGAAGAGACGCCACCACGCGTGAGCATCGGCAGCAGCAGGGGAGCCCCAAGGGCAGGTATCACAGTGGGAAGGAAGGAATACGAGTAAGACCCCTCCTATAAGCTGGAGAGAAAGCACCTTTCAAAACCCACCAGGCATTTCTGGTGGAAGGGGGTGGGGGAGGAAGGCGAACCCAGTGAGAACATCTAGAAATGAAAAATGAAACTGGAAGCCCAACCAAGAGTGAAATACAATTGAGGTGAGGGTCAGTGAACTGGAAAAGATTGAAAGCAATGTCTCAAAAACGCACAGAGATACAAGGGAGGGGGGAGATGAGAAACTCCGAGAGCAGCCCGCGCTCACACGGCTGCCTGACAGGGCGCCTGGGCCGGAGAGCGGCTGCCCTTGCGCCTGCAGCTCGGCGTGGACAGCGAGTCCAGCAGATGGCCCTGGCCCAGGGCCCGGAGCACAGCACAGACCTGCAGACCTGAGTAAGGGGGAAGTGTTTTTTTGTCGTGAGCCCCTGGAGTTATTGGGAAGTACCCCTGCTGTGGGAATTAACTACCTCAGAAGCTGGTACCTAGCAGGGCTGTTACCCCCCACGAGGGCGCTGGCTCTGGGGCCAGGCAGCAGTGGAAGGGAAGGCCGCACAGGGCTGGGAGATGACACCTGGGCTACGCTGTGGTAAAGTGCTACCTGGGAGACTTGGAAAGCTACAAACACGCCTGATGTGTGGACGGCTGTGAAGGGCTGTGTATGGGGGTAGGGGGTGGGTGTTACCGGCTGCTGCAAGCAGAACTGAGAAGTTCCAAAGTCCCTGGATTTGCAGAGCTGCAAAATGGAACTGGACTGTGTGGCCACTGAGATGCCACCTTAGGGCAAAGAGCAAGCTAGCCCTAAGACACCACCCAGGACAGAGACCAAATCACAGCTGCACCAGCACACATTTGGTGAAACTCTGATTGGATTAAAGCCACGCCCAGTGGCTTGAGGATAAAATCAGGCTTTCCTCCACTGGGAGCCTGATTAACTCAAAATACCTATAATTAAGGGGCAGGGGGAAAGAGAGAGCTCTCGAAAGAACTGTAGGATTGTGGGTCTCGCCTTTGGCATTTGGAGTTGGGACTCAAAAAGACATTTAAGGGTACTTAATAAAATATGAAGAATCAACTCAGGTGTACTTCTTCTATGGGGTGGGGCCTACACGGTGGCGAGGAGACGCCTGCAGGCGCGAGGCCTGGCCCACGTGGGCAGACTCAGATGGCTGCGACTTGGAAGAAACCGCCTCCCCAGGGGCCAGCGGCTGGCACCTCCCAGACGGGCGCACCTGACGCTCTTCCCCAGAACACCCTCGGCCCAAACCAGTGCCCAGCCCTGCCTGGCCCATCAGAGAAGCCCCCAGCCTGTCAGTTATCCCTTTCAAAATGACCCTCTCTGAGTGGACACACGATGACCTCTATTTTTTCTGGCCAAGGTCACGCTAAGCAAAGTGCCCAACAAAGAGCTGGGGTCACCTGTGGACGGCAGACCATGCTTGTGGGGACAGTGCTCCCCAGTCCAGGGCCGTCTGTCTGGCTCATGGCCCGAGCCCAGTGGCTCACTGCAGTGTGGTCTCCATCAATGCCACCTGTCTCGGGGAGGCACCCTCCCCACCACCCTCCCCCAGCCCCGAGAGGGCAGGGCACACAGCGCTGAGGGCACACGGGGCCAAGCGTGCAACTGCGACGGCGTGGAGTGAGCAGCGGCACTTACATCTGAACAAGGACGAAGTGCTCTGCAGAAACAGCCAGTCCACCAACACCTGCCAATCCATGGGCTCCAGTGCTGACCAGACCCCCTTGGTCTCGTGAGATGTGTCAAGTAGCAAAGCCACGATGGCTCTGCTTTAAGAGAAAAGCAGATGTCCAACCTCCAACCGAAGACGGTCACACTTACATCCACCCTCAGGCCATCTCCCCTCCTCTGAACACCGCAGGAGGCAGGACAGGGGCACAGGCCTTGAGCAGCCAAAGGGGCAGAACTCCCCTGTGCTCACACAGCACGTCCCTCGGAGCCAGCGGCGCTGCTCCCCACGCCAGGCCCAGCCCGCTCCTGCAGCACCTGAGCCTCGTGCTCTGGACCGCGCAGAGCCGCCAGAGGGAAGGGCCCAGGCCCAGCTGCAGGCTGACTGAAGACGCCCAGAACACGCGGAACCGCAGGAGCGGAGGAAGACCAAAGAAGCCCGCGACCACTGAGGGCGGGGATAAACGGCGCCGACCGCAGATCTTGGCGGGCTCTGACTCTAGCCCTGGACACAGCTGGGGCATCACACACACATGGTCGGGACTTTTCATTTAAAACAATTGTATCTGGGCCCTCCTGGTGGTGCAGCGGGTTGAGCACCGCACTGCGAAGGATCCCCGGCACAGCAGCGCGAGTTCGATCCCCTGCAAGGAGGGGACCCACGTGGCGCAGCAGACCTCTCCTGCCTCGCCCGCTGCTGCCCTCGGCAGTGTGTTTCGGTCAGCCTGCCTGTTCTGCTCCCTGCTCTGTCTGGTGAATCCTCTCACCTCCCATGACTCTGGCCTGTACCCCAGCTCTTGTATGCATAAATAAATAAAAAATCTTTAAAAAACAAAATAAAAATAAAACAATTGTAAGTAATGCCTGAATTAGTATTCAGTGACTGCTGTATGGAGATTCTCCTAGCACTGTCGCTCCTTCTAGACTGATACAAAAGCTACGTAATTCCCTTTACATGAAATTTCCAGAAGAGACCAAAGGAAACAGATGGGCGATTGGCAGGGCCCAGGGCAGGGCGGCTGTGACACTTGGGCCCTGGGAAGTGAGTGGATGCCCCGAGGTTTTCAGTAAAAACAAATACAGAAATGGGCACATACCAGCATGTCTAAATGGGTACCCACAGCACAAGCACTGCTGAGGGTTCTACCGTGATGAGGCGTGTTCTCCTCTGCCAAGTTTATTCTTTTATAGCAGCAGGGACCCCGCTACTGTTGAAGGGGTTTCAACCCATTTTTACAGTCATTACACAGTCGCGCCATGCCTGGACCACCTCCTGGCAGAAGACGTCCCCGGCTCCTTGCGTACGTTCTCCTGCCCCAGCCCTGGAGTCAGCGCCATCACGGAGGAGCCCTGGCCCAGCTGGGTGGAGAATGGCATCGGGAACGGCTACCTGAGAAACTAGGCCATTTGCTGCACAGTCTCATTTCGCTAGGCCCTCTCAGTGGAAAGAGCGCAACAGTATATGTGTGTCATGTCTGCATATATGCTGGTTTTCCTGTATGTGCATGCTTCATGTTTACGTACATGCTAATATCTGCATGTTTATGCCCACATGCGGCTTAGGACGCCTCTCTCACTGCAACCAGCTCCCAGTTACCATTTGGGGCCAATCTCCAGGCAGCCACTGATCTGCTTTCTGTCTTCGCAGACTTGGCCCTCCTGAGAATTTCATATAATTGGAATTACTTAACACATTTTTTGCATCTGACGTCTTTCTAGCATAGCGTTTTCGAGGCCCATCCATGCTGTAGCATGTGCCAGCATTTGCTCCTCGCTGCTACACTGTATTCCATGGTGGAAGGCCCTGGTGGCCCTGCCCCTCCGGCCGGCAGACATTTGAGTTGTGGCTAGCTTCAGGCTATCATGTCAAAGGCTGCTGGGAACATTCACGACCATCCATGTATTCTCATTTCTTCTGAGTAGTGTGTTAGGCGGAATAATGACTCCCAAAGATATACCCGACTCGCGAAGCTGCTGACTTCAGGAAAACAAGATTATTCTGGATGATTTCCTATTATGTCCGTGTCCTAATCCTCAGAAATGTGAATAAATTATGTTTCGTGGCAAAGGGGAATTAAGGCTGCAGACAGAATTAAGGTCACTAATCTGCTGAGATCAAGAAAGCAAGATCATCCTGGATTATCTGGGAAGGATGAGGAAGGCCCAGTGCACTCACAAGGGCCCTTAAAAGTGGAGGCGGCAGGAGAGGAGGCCAGAGTGCTGTGACGTGAGCGGCCTCGGCCCTGAGCCGAGGAATTGTGGGCAGCCTCCAGAAGCAGAAAAACGCACGGACGCGACTTCTCCTCTAAGGCTGCAGAGCGGCACCGCTGACACCCGCTGTCGCCCAGGGCCTCCCCGATACCCACCCTCCAAAACGGTAAGACAGGACCTGTGTGTCGCGAGCAGCCTCCCAGTCTGCAGGCCGGCAGAGGGCCAGGGCAGGCCGGCGCCGCCAAGGGGCCGTGAGGGAAGCGGCCGTCTTGCTTTTCAAGGTGGCTGCACTAGTGCACATCCTTACAGAAATGTACGATTTGGGTAAGTTTCTACAGCCCTAAAATGGTTGATTTTGACAACTCTGGTTTGTGTGTGTGTGTGTGTGTGTGTGTGTGTGGACAGGATTTACCGAGCTGTTTACTCCACCCGATCAACAACCAAGGACTTTTGGGATGAGTCACTAAAGAAGAAAAGGAGGGAAAGAGGAAGGAAGGAAAGGCCCATATTTGCACCGACTGGTCATCCGAGGGGACAGGTTTCAGAGGCTCACGCTACCACTCCCTGCATTCGATGTGCGTTCTGGGACACCTACTGTGTCACATTCCTGAGTCTCCATTTTCCTGACTATAAAGCAGGCTGGGCAGTTGAGCTCCCTGCTAGCTGCGGGGTGAGGACGCAGCGCCAGGGTGCGGCCTCCACGAGCTGGCCTTCGCCAAGGTCATGTGCACAAGGATACAGTTTGTCTGCTCTGCTTAAGGTGATGGAAGGAAGCGTCATCTGTTGTTAATAAATAAATGAAAGTAACCCCAGCTATGAGTTCCTAGACATGCCAGCACTGGTCGTGGCAGGCATCTTCTCCACGGCCCTACTCCACCATGTTCTCCTATCAGGAACAACCCTACCTGTTTGCATGAGGCCTTGTGCTTTTTTAAAAACAAAATTTTTAAAAGCATGTGTCTACTTCTCCAAGCTCTCCAAAATCACCTGGCGGGCTGATGGGTCAGGAACGATCGCATCTGACAGATTATGAAAACCGAGGTGCAGAGCTCCCAGGGGATTCTCTCCAGGCTCCCCAGGAAGAGAAGGCAGGGCCGCTACCAGGCCCGCTGCTGCGGGAAAAGTCCCTGCGTCCCCCCAAGGGCCTGGTGTCCCCTCAGTCGCTGACATCGCTCACCCATGGACCGTGGAAAAGAGCAACATTCAGGGGCCTCCCTGGTGGCGCAAGGGGCTAAGTCTCAGCACTACAACGCTATTGCCATCCACTGCAGCGTGAGTTCGATCCCGGCCCGGGAGCAGACCCACATGGGGCAGCAGACCGCTCCTGTCTCGCCTGCTGCTCCCCTCAGCAGTGTGTTTCAGTCTATTCACCTGTTCTGCTCCCCACTCTGTCTCTGGTGAATCCTCTCACCACCCCCACCTCTGGCCTGCACCCCAGTTCTTGTATGCATGAACAAATAAATCTTAAAAAAAAAAAGATTAACATCATCAAATCCAGAGTCGCTACTAACACCATCAACGCCATGAACACATGTTGATTTCATTATAACTCTGCTCATCTGGCTGGGGCAGTCATGCACGGCTTGCTGGAGACTCAAGCTCCATCACAGAGTTAAGCTGGCATTTGTTCTGAGCCCAGTGGCATTTTTAATGCCTTTGTAAAAATGGAAATGAGTCGAGGCACCCAAGGTCAATTACACAGGGCAAGTCCAGTGGCCCCAGAGCCCACAGTGAAGCCTTGCCAGTGGATTCAGAACGCTGCCAAGAGCTTCCCAGGCTCATCTCCAAGGTGGAATGCCCTCCTCCTCACTTCTTACCCTCGCACATTTGAGGCATCGCTGACAAATCTCCACAACTAACGTCCCGTCACTTTCCCCATTTCACAGACGAGGCGGCAGAGCTTCAGAAGGGTTGGCTGATACACCCAAGTCGCACAGCTGGCAGATGAGGACCCAGGCTCAAAGTCAGGTCACTGAGACCCAGACTCCCTCAGCAGCCCTTGCCATGGGGACCCTGTCCCGGCGATGCTCAGTCACCCACCGCACCCTCGGGCACGCTGGGTGGCTGGATAAGTGCACGAGGGAAAGGTGTGCATTTCGGCCCACCCGAGGCATCCCTGTGCCGCCTCTGCCCTTCAAGCCCCATGGACAAGGTCCATTTTTGATTGACAGATCTCAAAAAAAACCGCTTGGAGGTGGAAGCCATTGCACATAAGAGTGATGCACGGGGCTCAGTCCGCGGGTAAGTTTTGCTGCCATTATTATCATGCTTTGATTTTCAGTTTTGCTGTTTTTTGGGGAAAGCTATTCTCTTAAATGAGTGACGCCTTATTCTCTCGAGCCAAGTCCTTGACTGTGCTGGAGGGCATGGGGAAAGATGTAGAAAACCAGAGAGTAGTGAGAAAAGGTGCCAGCCCCTGTTTCAAGCCCAAGCTGGGTAAACAGTAAAATGAAGAGGCTGTCTGTCTTATCGGCCCCTCTTTTCACTTATCTTTCCCCCTCTTTGGGGGGTTTCACGCCCCCAAACACATGCACTAGAACACAGCAATATCAGAGTGGGGGTCAGACTGCATGTCTCCAGGATGCCGGTGAGGGCGGCACGTCTCCCACTCACCTTTCAGGAGCTGAGGAAGAGCCGATCCTGCGGCTCCCTGTCCCTTCTGGCTCTGGGCTAAACCCACTGAGAGCGGCTGACCTCCAGGGCTCCTCCCTCGCTCTCCAGGTTGGAGAGAGGAAGACTTGCCGACCCTATCTGAGAGGGTGGGTTCACCTTCATCTCTTCATGCTTTCATCCATTCATGGCTAACTCTGGCAGACAGCAAGCCAGGGATCATGGGAGGCTCGTGTTTCCAAACCCGCTTCACAGACATGGCCCCTGACAGGTAGGTAGCATGCCCATTTTAAGATGAGCAAACTGATGTGCAAGAGTGACTTACTCCGCTCACAAAGCAAAGAAGTGGCAACACTAGGCCAGGCAGCCTCCCTCCAGGAGTGGCCCTCACCAACTAAGTCCTTCCAACTTTCCCAGGCCCAGGGCCGCACTGACTCTGGCCTCAATTCATGTCCCAGCTCTGTGGCCTTGCCTGGGAGCCTGCCTGGGACACCACAGGGACTTCGGCACTTGCATCATCCAAAGCAAGTGGGGTAACCCTTGCAGGGTCCCCTGGTCAGTGAGTGGATTTCTTCCTCAACTTAGCCCCCCAGGAAGGAGTAGGGAGGGAAGGGAGATAAGCTTCCAACAAGACGCTGGGCCCGCCCTGTGGCCGGGCACTGCTGGCCCTCGCCTTTGTCTATGCCCCTGTAACTGAGAGGCCTGTCTAGACTGAGCGGCTACTAGAAGTAATCCCGGGAAAATCTCCCTGAAACCTGATCCCTGCCCTTATCGAGGGGCGGGCAGATTAGCTTGATAGATTGAACAATGGACTCCAGGGCCTTAACAGGATCTCCATGTGTCTCCTTGCAGAAGGGGCTCTGGGCAGCTCAGCACGGGGCTAGCCTTGTGGAGGAACCTGTCCCGCGGGTCAGAGGCCAGGCAGCCTCCCAGCACGCAGAGGAGGGGGCTGGGCCGACCTGCTTCTCCCGTCACAGTAAGACCCACAACTGCTTCTAGCACTTCAGGGCTGCTTTCCCAAACCCCAGGCCTGCCTGGGGCTCACGCGCCCCACACGATGCATGTTGTCACCATCGCCACCATCATCAGCACCATGACCTCATCAGCATCATCACTATGACAACATCGTCACCATCGTCCTCAGCACTGTTCCTATTTCACACA
Organism: Galemys pyrenaicus; assembly: GCA_019455555.1. Classification (NCBI taxonomy): domain Eukaryota; kingdom Metazoa; phylum Chordata; class Mammalia; order Eulipotyphla; family Talpidae; genus Galemys; species Galemys pyrenaicus. The sequence goes on along the minus strand of JAGFMF010012151.1, from coordinate 1,669,545 downwards.
TGTGGACACTGAACCAGCGATTCACTCAGGGTCACAGAGGAGAAAAAGGTCAGGAGCGTTTCAGGCGGTTTGAAGCGGAGGCCTGAGCTCTTAGACACAGTCCTGCCTCCCTGCGCTTACGCCGGTCTGGTCAGAAGTCAGCCGTTGCCCCAGCTGGCCTTCCGCATCCCCAGGAGAAGGAGCTGGGCTGGGCTCCACGCCGCCAGGGGCGGGCTGCTCCGGAGGCAGCCAGCGTCCTCGCAAAGGCCCCTTCTCTGCTGCTTCTTACAACCCACCAGCAGTGGAGCGAGCCTCCCAGGCTGCCCCCCCAAGAGCCTCCTCAGAACGAGGATGACGCCCAGAGGGCAAGAGCTGGGGCATTCCAGGCACATCCCTGGCCTCCACGGGGGTGGTGAAGACCAACAAGGGTGCCCTGGGAGGGCGGTGGCCCTCGAACCACACCCTCAGCATCGGGCAGGCGGCAGAGCTGCCTACAAGAGCTCCACCCTCACTTCAGTGACCCTGGCAGTCACCTGCCCCGATGGACCATGTCAGCTTCCTTTTACAAATGGGAATAGCAGCTCCCCGGCCCTGCCCTACTCCCAGTTTTGTTAATAATTAATGAATAATACGGGTCCTAAATGTGGGTGAGGCATGCAAGAGACTTGCCCTTCACCCAGAGACTCTCATGGAAACCCAGGAGGGCTGGAACCTCTGATGGGCTCTCATGGCCTGCAGCAGGAGGGGGAGTGACTGCCGCTGCCAAGCTCTGAGCGTGAAGAGAACCGGGTGTCCGCCCACAGCACGGGGGAAACTCCCTGCTGGAGGGCTGCTGTGCAGGGGCCTTAAGGAAGATGAGGAAGCTGAGGCCCAGAGAGACTTCCCCTGAGGGCTCCATGAAGGGTCCCTTGAGTAGATAGTTCATTAGCTACAGTGAGCGGGGCTGATGCCCCAGTAATACTTCTCCGAGGTATTTTTTGCAACGTCAATACCCAGTCAGAGTCCTAATTCATTCCCTCAGTGGCATCCAATGCATCTATGTCTCTGTGATCTCAAGCTGGACCATCCCTGGCCCTCGGTTTTCCGTTGGCCAGTTCACAGCTGAGCTCCCCAGCAGCCCGCCCCGCCCGCCCACTGTGCCCTGCAAGGGTCTGGAGACCCCGCATCTTACCCCAGATCTTCATTGTCTGTCCAGAGTCAGCCGGTTCCCTGGCCCAGGAAGAGCCCCATTCCACCATCTAGATGGTGGCCCCGGGGCCCTCCTCTTTCTGCCTGCTGCACACGACCAGCCGCTACCCGCTTCATCCCAAACCACTGGCCAATTTCTTCTTGTGACTTTACTGTGAGGCAGAGAATGGCCACTTAGCTCTGCCCCTCCTTATAGATGGGGCCTATGCCAGTGGGGGGTGGGGAGAGGAAAGCACTGTGGCACTAAGGACAAAGGGGTTTAAGGTAGGTTTTTTCCACATAAGTCAGGTAACAAGCATTATGTGCCAGTTACCGTGAAGGCAGCAGGTTGGGCAAAAAGATACACCTCCTGCCCGCTGGAACCCCATCTCACCAATCAGAGCATGGTGGGGCGGGTAGGGGCAGAGCGAGCCAGGAGAGGACCTGGGGTGTGGGAGGGGTAGCCCTGATTGCTGCATTGGGAGGCTCAGCAGGTCTGGGCTGAGGTATCTGCGGAGGGCAGGTGTGCAGGAGGGAAGCTCAGCGGCTTCTGGGGGAAGGGTAACAGGGCTCAATCACAGTGCGAACTCTGCACCCTGGGAAAGAAAAGCCACTGACAACTGCAAGCCAGAGCTGAGCTCTAGGAGGACTTCTCTGGGGGTCGAGGAGTGCGTGGATTAGGGGTGTGCGGGCAGAAAGAGCAGCACTCCTTTTCTTAAACTATTGTAATAGTCTAAATAAGGACCACATTCCAGGGCCCATATTCTTCACCATTTATAAGCTGTGTGATCTTCAGCAAATTACTTAACCTTTCTGAGCTCTGGTCTCCTCTGGTCAAATGGAGACTGTAACAGCAGAGCTGTCCTATAGATTCAACCTGATAATGCATGAAAAGCATTTAACACGATGCCTGGCACACAGTAAATGCTCAATAAATGTTTGCTTAGAAACACACAAAAAGGCAAAGGCTTGTAGGGGCCCCCTCCCTCCCCAATCAATAAAAAGCAGCCCTTTTATCTAAATCCCTGGGACCAAAAGGAAACCAAACACAGCAGCTGCAGCCCTGCTCTGAGCCCGGGCCAGCCCCGCCCGCCAGGCTACTCTGGTTGGGGCCCTCCGTGCCGCTGCTGTGGCCAAGGAAAGAATGCTGGCGCCATGACCTGGCCGTGAACCTTCCCAGCTCCACACGTGCACAAAGCATTCCTCCCGCCCGGTTGACACGAGCACCACCCAGCCTGGTGCACCCTGCCCATGGGGGGCCCACGGGCAGCCACGGGACTGAGGCCACCTGCATACATTCACACACCTGCCTATTCTTGGAGAGCAAAGAAAAATGAAAGAAAGACTTGTTCTGAATATTCATGGCCCTGGTGCTATTCTCGTACACAGGGCTGGTTCCTGCCTAAAGAGCAGAAATTCAATCCCAAGTAAAATGTGCTTGCTAGAGGAGGGGGTAACACAAGCTCCCAAAGCCCTGGGAACCGGGTTGGTCTTTTCACAAGAATATTGCTGACTCTTCCACATGGGCCCAGAATTTGGCAGGTACACATTCTGCCAAATTAAGGGGGAAGCGAATCAGCCGAAACTGGACAGGATGCTCAGAGACGAGCGCTGCAGGCAGCCTGCCAGGCTGGTGCGGCAGCGGCCCTTTCCTGGTCTCCAACCTGCGTGTAGGAACCTGCGGGCAATTTCCTGCAGCAAAGCGGGCCAGCCAGCATCCCCGACACAAGTAAGATGGTGTCCCTATCTTTGGACCAGAATTTATTTTCTGCAGTGAGAATGTTGCAGGAAGAGCATGGGTTCGGTGTTAGTAAAATGCCAGGTTTGACTCTTACGTCACAGTTTTAAAGCTACGTGGTTTACCCAAGTGGACACTCATGCCAGTGAAAGCTGGGGTGGTGGCCAGCCGCCACGACCCCCTTTGTGGAGGTGAGAGCAAACAGATGACGCTCATCAGGCTCCGGGCCTGGCGGGCCCTCACCTGCCCTCCCTAAACCCTGGCCCCATCGCTCGGCAGTGTCCGCTTGAGAACACGGCGCACCTGCATCACACAGCCAGGGTGTGCTGGTGGGTCGGTTATTCAGATACAGCAAAACAATTTCTTAAGTGACTGTCACTAGATAGCTGAAGTAATAAGGGTTTTTTTTTCCCCCCCATGGAAATTATCAAAATGGCCTCAAATTTCTTGTGTGTACGACCGACGTGGACTGATAAACAAGGGACTTAGTGGCCCTGGATGAAAAGCCAGCCTCTGGTCATATTTCCAGAGGTCAGGACAACCGTGCCTTTGCAAATTGAGTATTTAGAATCCAACTGTGATTCCCTGCCGACAACTGCTGTTCAGCACAGGCCCCAAGAGAAAGAGGACCCAAAAGAGTACAACATTTATGTTCAAAAAGTAGCAATTAAAAGTCCCAATGAGGCTGACTTTACCTTCCCACTGTCCTTGTTTGACCAAGAAGACTTTACATCTCCTTTTTCTTTTTTTTAATCCCAAATGACTAAAAGAAGGCTGGGGGATGTCAGTGAGAATATCCACGCCTTTCGGAAACTTGGATAATATCCTGACAGCTGAAGGTCATGATTGGCACTTTTTTCCTTACCTTAATGAAGTACAGTTTATATAAAGTAAAGCACACCCACTTTGAGTGTACAGACTGCTGCAGTCTGACAAGCATATATGTAAACACGCACACACCTGCAAATACGCCAGATTTTGACTGCGTTGAAGCACGGTCACCTGAGTTAAGCAGCCTGGGGCCCTTAGCAACAACCTTTTGCTCAGTCCCTGATAGACCATACACGGCCATGAGGCAGAATGGACCTGAGGGGTCCCCTGACTCCTGACCCTACTCACTCCTTGGTGGGCAAGTGCACGGCTCACCTCTTGGTCTTAGCCACGACACATCTGGTCATGTTTGATGGATTCCACGCTGCTGATGGAACCCAGTAGAAACTTAAGTGTATCTAGGCCCCTGACTTCCTACAAAGGGGCTCAGCTTTGGGGTACGAATCCCCTGAGTCGGCACTGGTGCATTAAACCTGCTTCTTGGTACCCTGTTGTCCACGTTTCCTTTGTGCTGTGTAACACAGTGATCACATACATACACACTCTTGTGCCTCCACTGCAGTCACTCTCAAAGTCCTGTGAAGCTCTCACCTCCATCAGCAATGAAGTGACTTCGATCGCTTTGTTCTGGAGACAAGTTCTTCTGCTGCTCTGCTCAACGTCCCTGAGACGCACCCATGACCCACTTTGGTCAGCCGCCTGCTTTTTGGTGCTGAGGAGCATTTCGCTGCACGAAAGGACCACAGTCTGCCCACCCTTCCACTTGCTGATGCGCATTTGGGGATTGTGTCTAGTTTGGGGCTCCGATGAATACAACTGTTATGAATAGTCCTATAAAAGGCTTTCCGTGGACATATGTTTCCATTCCTCTTAAATATCTTGTGTATTTCCCTTGAGAAGAAAGGACCGACCCATCTCCAGAGGAGGCAGTACAGTTTTACACTCCAACCGCAGGTCGACGAGAGGTACAGTCACGCGCATCCTCACCAACACTTGGAGAGGTCAGCCGGGGTTTTGGGTTTTTTTGTTGTTTTTTGGTATCTGAAGTCTTTTCGTATTCCACAGGTTTACAGCAGTATAAATGACAGTCACCAGCACTCGTCCAGGTGAAGGGCCCAGCCTGGCTCACTGTGGCGATGACACACAGTTGTGTAACCACAGCCACACTCGGGACGCGGAGCATGACCATCACCCAGGAGAATCTCCCTGGAGTCACTGTGCTTCGTCCCTGCCCCTGAGCGTGGTCCTTAGCCACCACCCAGGGCGTCTGTAACCATGTCTTTGCTTTTGCAGAATTGCATACAAGCAGAATCACAGGGGTGGATAGTATATATGATTTCATGGTGGTGGGTTTTTTTGACCACTTTGGTCCATAGCAACGAGATTCAGAGACACTAACTGGGTCAAGCAAGCCAGACCAGAAACCGTCCAGCTGGTGGGACAACACGTTTTCAGTGTGGTATTTGCTGTTCGTACAGAGAGGGTTGGAGAGAGCCTCAGATTTGCCCTCCTGCTGGGCCGACAAGCATGTTTACCATGGAAAGCCAAAGTCCTGCCATCAGAGACCTCAGACACCGAAGAAGCAGTTTTCAAAACCTGTCAACGTCTAGTTGCACCCGCCCCACACAGTGAGGGCTCCTGGGCCTGGGGTATCGCAGTCACAGCACAAGGGAGGATGGAACAGGGACCCCCAGGCTGAGGGCAGGGGAGCACAGTGACAGCAGGGGCCCTCCTGTCTGATGGGTCAGGCCCACCCAGCTATGGGTGCACCGCGGAGGGCTTCCCAAGGCATCAGCTTCGTGATGTGCTGTCCTAAAAGAAATGCGCCGAATCTCTAAGTCTCTGTATTGCCAAGAAATAAGTTTTAAAAAGTTGAGTCACATCCTCTTCACCCCCACCCCAAGCCAATGTCCCCATCACAGAACCTGCACGCAGGAGGCCAGGTAGAGTCAGGCCATCTACGGCCCACATCATCAGGTAGTACAGCGAGCACTGTAGTGCCAATTCTTAAACACCACTACGTTTTTCTTTAGACCGTGTCAGGATGTATCAGCGGCAAAGCAGCCAAGCCAACATGGCACAAGTTGCACCACCGGGTCAACCACGTCAGAACGCCAGCCTAACACTCCCCGGGGCGGCCTGCCAGCATGATGGGCGGACCCAGCCACAGCCCTGCTCCTGCACTGGGGCCAGGTCACACCCAGGAAATGCGGGTGTCAGAGGGACTTTACTAGGAGCCTGCCTGAGACCCGGATGGTGGGAGGTGAGCATGGGAAGGAGGGCGGTCCCTGGAGGGTGTGCTCGGGGGTGACTGGAAACCCAGGACTGGCAGAACCCCGACGCCGTCCATCCTTAGGGCACACAGTGGAGCGAGCGCAGGACTGGACCTGGAACTAGAACGATCCCAGCCAGGATTGCCCAGGTCTTAACTTAAAACGGGGATAGCAGTGCCCTGCGCGAAAATTAAGAGAGTGAACTTGGTCCTGCCCAGCTATAAATGACAAACTCATGTGAGGTGCTTGGCCTGCTCCATAAATGTTGGCTGCTGGTATCTCTCCCACCACCACCGTGCCCAGCATCTCCCCTCCCTCTCTTCCCCTTTCTCTGCTCCTCTCTCTCCTCTCCGTCTTCTCCTGCTCCTTCCAGGGCAGGTGAGCATGACGGAGATCACGGCTGGGATGGTGCTCAGGGACTGTGCACGCAGCCGGCGACACGTCTTGACTCAAGGGAGCGCTGCCTTCCCCAGAGCCCAAGAACACCGGTAACCGAGGCCTCAGCGACGATATCCAGAAGAGTAAAATTGCACCGTCTTTTGGTCTTCAAAACAGCTCATTGTCCCCTGTAACCTCTGACTTTTTCTGGGCCTACTTTTCCAAGCAAGACTCCTCTCTTATAGGTAACTGCCTTCCTGGCACTGTGTAGCCAGGTAGTGAGTGCTGTGCTGGGTAGGCCCAGCACTGGTGCATGGTCACTTCTGGGTGTAACAGGGGTGAGTGCTTCACGAGGAGGCCAGGACGAGGCGCAGAGCTGCGGGATGTGGGTTTCAGGAGGAGCAAAGCCGGCTGGGCCCTGCACAAGAAGCGCGGCCATTCACAGTCCACATCCAGGTGGGCATCGAGCACTTAGTCTGGCTTTTTAGAAATTATACCTGCTCTCCACATTCATGTTTCTATTGTCCACTAACCCACCACTGGAATATAAGCTACATAAGACAGGCATTTCTGCCTGTTCTCATTCTTCTGTGTCCAGGGCCAAGAATAATGCCTGGCACATGCAGGTGGAAAAATAGATAATTGTTAAGTGAACAAACTTAACAATTCAAGTCAGGTGTTTGCAAATGACATTTCTAGATGTGGAAATTCAGGTTCACATTGTGAAGCCCTTCCAATACAAAACAGTGAGAAAGTGGTGGAGACTAGCTTCTACTCTGTTTTTTAAGCTCTGTCTTCCCCACCCCCCAAAACAGTGAGACCAATGCTTATTCATTTCTAATGTTCTGACACTAACAGATCAAAGTGGCAACTGCTTATGAGACACAGCATCAACCCTGAGTGACTCCAGGAGGAAGGATGTAGTTTGGGACACAGAAGCAGAATCTTTCTACCCATCAGCTGCGTTTGACAAGTCTCCATGTTCCGCGCAGGTATGAGTGCCTGAGTATGAGCCGTGAGGGTCGGGCCCAGGGTAAAAGCCGGTCTCACTTGGCTTCCAGTCACAATGGAATACTTGCAGCGGCCTCGCCCGCCCACCCACCACAAGCATGACTGCATACAACTGAATTCACAAAGCAGCAACCTGAGGCCCTAAGAAGTAACTAACAGCAGATGGGTGGGGGAGAGAGTCAGAACCGGAAGCACCGAAGGGGAGAAGGGGAGGTGATAATAATGAGTTAAATGTTTTTGTTTTTTTCTGCCCTTCTATCTCTGGTTTAACCTGATGGTGAGTCAAAGTGGGGAAACACAGTGTCATTACAGGAAGTAGAAACTCTAAGAAAGGTCCCCTTTTGTCCAATGTGGACCATATTACAAACCACCAAGTCTTGGTTCAACCAGTCTTTGTGTCTTTTGGTCTTTTGTAATTGAAATCACACAAAATTTCTTTTCAGATTTTAGTTAAGAATCAGTAACTGGAAAATGCCCCCAAATACTTAGAAATGAAGCAATATACTTGTTAGTAAGTCATCAACTACAGATTAAATGCCAAGGACAATTAGAAAATGTTTGGAAGTGAATGAACATGAAAGCAAAGCATAATAACCATACTATGGACGCAGCTAACACAGTGCTGAAGGAAGTTTTTATAGTATTAGATTTTTATATTAGAAAATTCTCAAAGCCATCATGTTAGTTTCTATCTTAAGAAGAAAAAAATGAAGGAAAATCAACCGCAAATTAGCAGAAGGAAAGAAATAATGAAGATCCAAATTCCACAACCAAACATGAAATTAACCAATTCTTTGAGAGATGTTTTGTCTATTACAGGAAATGAATTCGTGGTTAGAGACTTTTGAGCAAATGAACACTGAGGCCCAGATGGTTCCACTGATCATTTCTACCAACCATTTAAGGGGAAATAGTATCAATTTCATACAATCATATTCAGAAAATAGAAAAGAAGGGACTATATCTCAACTTACTTATGAGGCTAGCATAACACCCAAATCAGAGAATGACGTTCCAAGGAAAGAAACTGCAAAACAGTATTATTAGCCAACGTGAATCTAAAAACTCTCAACAACACAGAAGAAGATGAAGAAGACTCCATCACAATCGCGTGAGGTCATACTAGGAAAACAACGCTGGGTCCACACTTGCGGGTCCGTCGATACAATGTAGTGTGTTAGCAGCCCAGAGAAGAGAAAGCATGCCTTCGCTTCAGTCCATGGGAAACCACCTGACAAAATTCAAAATCCATTCATGATAGAAAAAGCAAAACAAAACAAACCACCCTGTCGTCAAACTAGTGATAGGCACAAACTTCCTGATCCTAATAAGGGACATCGATACAAAAGCATACTTGTGTAGCGAAAGACTGAGCCCTTTCCTCATAAGGCAGGGAACCAGGCGAGTATGGCCTCTTCCGCCACTTCTATTAAATATCAATCTGGAAATCCTAACCACACATACAGCAGGTAAAAGAGATAAAAGGCATGCAGATTGGAAAGAAAACTCTCTTGCTTAGCAGATGGCATGATTGTCTACAGAGATAATCCACTCCCCTACAAGAGAAAGTTTTAAAAGACTTCTATGACTAAATAAGTCTAACAAGGTGATAATATGTAAATTCAACACACAGAAATCAACCAGATAAACCAGATTGCCCTGTATTAGCAATGAACAATTGGAGGTCAATGTTGATAAGGCAGTACTGATGGAAGCTTAGAGTAGGAAATTTGGGATGGAGGCTGCCCAAGGCCAGAAACTGGAGGTGGAGGTAGAAATGATTAACATGGTCCTTAAAGCAGCAATAGCAATGAAAAATCCTTAGGGGCACACTGCTAGAGGAAATATTCCTAGGCAAGGACCAGAGGTGGGGATATGCGATTGTCATCACATAATCAACTCGGGCCTTACACATGAACCCAATCACACCCTAAAAGTGACTGATTTAATGGACAACAATTCCACAAAGGGAGGAACCCTTCCCCCAAGAACACTATATAACAACTCCTGCCCAGCGACAGGCCACTCTCCTCCCAAGCCTGCCTGCCTGTGTCTGAGCAGCTGTCCTCCCTTTCAGATGCAGCTTTCTGCCTGCTAAGGTCTGGTAAGGGTCTTCTCCCTTCCTTTGTCCTAATAAACCTACCCTTTTGGGATAGACCCAAATGTCTTCATCTCCTTGACAATCTCAGTGTGCGCTGATGAAAGGGAAACTCTGCTGAAACTTTTCTCAGAGGTAACCTGAGGACCCCCCTCACTGGACCCAGCATCTCATCAGAATGGCATCAGTACGATTTATAATAGCACCCCCAAATGAAATACTTCAGTGTAAATCTAACAAAATATGAAGTAGGGCCTACTGATGAAATTTATAATCATTGATGAAAGAACTAAAAGGAGAAATATGCCATTTTCATGGTTTCTTAGATTCAGTATTATTCAAACATTCTTTCAAAAACCTTGCAGCTATACCAAAAAGCATAATCCATCAAAAATTGACGAGTTGGATTTTTTTCAAAGTTAAAATATTTTGTTCTATGAAAAATAGAGTGAAGAGAACGAAAAGACAAAGCCATGGACTAGGAGCAGATCCTGCAAATTACATGCCTAACAAAAGGACTTCTTTCCAGGATATGTAAAGTATCCTCAAAACTCAACAACAAGAAAGCAAAGAACCCGATTAACAAATGGGCAAAGAGAGCTGCACAGACATCTCACCGAAGATACACAAACAAGCAACCGAAAGGAAAGGGCAGACAGGCACATGAGAAGACGCTCTATTTGTGTCCATTTGTGTCCTCAGGTAATGCACGCTATAGTCGTACACGCTGCACACCACAATGTGGAAGTTTTTCAAAACAGCAATACCGACTGCTTGCATGGCACAAAACAACAGAACCCCCAGAGACCCCTGGAGGTGCTACATAAGCCACCACTGCAGAAAGCAATGCTTCAGCTTTTGGAGCGTTAAACACAGAGCTACCTTACGACCAGACAATCCCAGTCAAGGGTTTTTATCCAAGAGAAATAAAAATGTACGACCACAAAAAATCAACACATCTATATAATCACCTTCGCTGATAAACACCACAGGCTGAAAGCGACCCAGGCTCCCGAGCCAGGGGCTGCAGAGACGCCGCTCAGTGACAAAGCTGTAACACAGAAAGTGGCTCATCAATAAAAAGGAACCAATCATTGATTCATGCAACATGGATGAATCTTAAGCGCATTTTGCCAAACAAAAGAAGTGAGACCTAAAAAGCTACATACAGTATGACTCATTTTTATAACATTTTGAAAAGGGCAAACAAACAAAAACAGTGGTTGCCAGCGACAGAGGGCGGGGAAAGGACAGCAGCAGGAGAGAGAATCCTGAGCGTGACAGGGCGCTCTGCACCATGACTGTTCATCTGCCGGAGGTTTTAGCACTGCCCACTACAAACAGTACATTTTACTGCATGAAGTTATGAAAAGAAAAATAAGCCAGGGTGTGATGAGAACCCAAAGTGGGATAAAGGAACCTGAATGTACTGCAAATGAACAGCATGTGCACACCAGAGGGGTGTGAGAGAAGAGAGCCTAAGGCATTTTATTTTTTTAGTAATTAATTTTTCTTATACCAAATAATTCTCCTGCCACCGATCATGAGCCAACACCATATTCCCTTGTGTTCACCCTGCCCCCACTTTTTGCGCCCACCCCCCTCTCCCCCCTTTGCTGTGTGCCTCAGTTCTGTGGTCAATTTGCTGGTTTGGACTCTGTTAACCATTTGCTGGTTTCTCTATATTCCACCTACGCGTGAGATCAGCCGGCAAGTGTCTTTTTCTTCTGACCAATTTCAGCTAGCATAACCCCGCCTGGCTCCACGCATGCCGCCACAAATGGCATGAGTGATCTTTTCTGATCACCGAGTGCCGTGCCATTGTATGAAAGCACCATGACTGTTTGATCCATCTGTCCATTCTGGGTCATTTGGGTTGGTTCCACACTTGGCTATCGTACATAGTGCTGCAATAAACACAGGCCTGCGGGTTTCTTTGTGAATTAGTGTTTGTCCTTTGGGTAGAGCCCTAGCAGTGGAATTACTGGGCCATATGGTAATCGATTTGTAGTGTTCCGAGGAACTGCCACACAGCTCTCCCCAGCAAGCCTAGGTCTTTTTAAAACCCCTTACTTTGACTACATATGACGTACATAAGGGGGAGAAAGAATCACACTCAATACTACACTGCGGTTAGTCAAATTTTTTCTCACAGAAGTATGGATTAGCAACTTTATGTGTCTACCAATGTTGAGCAAATAAGATTTTTTGGTAAAGAAAGAAAATAACATTTCTAACAATCTGAAAAAGCACTTACAAATAGGCAGATGGGGAAGGTGGCAGTGAACGCTGAGGTACTGGAGTGGAACGAGAGGTAGCCACGTGAATAGTAGTCTTAAAAATATGTTCACTTAGCTACAAAAGCAAATATAAACGAGCATATGCGCAGTCGACTGTGCAAATATAAGTGTACACACAGTCTTGAACAAGCACACATAAACATGCCGGTTCAGTGTTTTGAGAGAGCCTAGAAGCAGTGACATCTCAGTAGCAATGAGGATATTTATAGCCCAAATTTTAGCTTCTAAACATGCTTCTAAAAATTAAAAGCAAAACCAAAACAACCAGCAGCACAGTTAGAGCTCTGTGGGCAAGTGGTTGATTCCAAAACTGGGGCACAGAAAATGCAAGAGGAACTCATATGGGAAGTGAGCAGTGCTCCTAACGGGCTGAGGACAGGCGGAAAGGCCACAGGGACCAGCCCCAAAGAGCTCCCGGTGCTCAAAGCTGGACCAATTGGAGCACCAAGATGCATAACAGGATAACCTACAACATACATATCCCTGGTCAAACTTACAGATGCATGGATGGGTGGGAGAGGACAGCTCTTCTTCACAGAAGAATTCTAATTAATCCGAGCAGAAGGAATAGGAAAACAGACAACCACCATTAGAACACCATATAAATTGTTGTAAATGAGATCAAGCTCAAGGATGATTGGGAAATCTGCACAGTCATGAAGCACTTTCCAGACACTGATCACAAAGGGAATCACAGCAGCTTTCACCAGAGAATCCCGGCAGACACCGCCTGAGGTTGGCGTCAGCGTGCCCTCCCCCAGCAGCGAGACTCACGACATCACGTGCCCCTTACAGGGTCATCGCTGAGAGGGGCATGCCACTTCTGGGTAGCTTTGTCAGGACGCACAGCCTCACTCTAGCCACGACAAATGCTACGTCCACTTAGATACAAAAGCAATGTGTGACTGACTGAGGGTCATTCACAAAGTAACTTCAAGCTTGCAAGACTGCGAAAGACAAAGATGAGGAACGGTTACGGATCGTGAGGGCTAAGGAGATGTGCCAAGAGCAATGGGAAAGAAATGGAATCTTAATAGAAATACTGGTGAATTCTGAGTAATAAAGTCTAGTTTAACAGTATCGTCTCGACATTAATTTTTTAGTTTTAATAACTGTACTGTGGTTATGTAAGATGTCAGTTAACCTTTAGGGAAGTGGATGAAGGGTATGTAGAATTCTATTCCAATTTAAAAGCTTTTCTGTGAGCCTTGGGTTATTTCAAAATAAAAAAAATTTTATTGTGACAGTTTAAAACAAAAAAGAATATGTTTGGGGTTATGATAGTTTTAAAAGTAAAATGCCATGTTAAAATAGCACAGCAATAGGAGGAAGCAAATGGTATTATAATGCTATGATGTTGTTACACTGTAAATGAAGTAGCATAGAATTATTTAAAATAGAATATGAAAAGTTAAAGGTATATATTTTAAAACTTAAAGCAACCACTAAAACTGGAAAAAAAAAACCCAAACAAACCAAATCCAAAATAACAAAAGTAAAATGAAGGAGCACCTAAGAAGTAATAAATGAAAATAAAGTGAAATAATTAAAAAACTCAATTACTTCAGACCGGTACAAAACAATTCTTTCTAAATGCATGGAATCAGCAGAAACAAAGAGAATAGTAAGATAGTTCATTCAGATCCAACCCAACCATACCTACAATTACATTTAATTTTAAACTGGCCAATTAAGAGACAGAGACTTTCAATCTAGATAAGACCAAATACTATATATTCTCCACAAGAAACCCACTTTGAAGTAAGGCACAAATATATTAAAACAAAATTATAGAATGTATATACCAGACAAACTCTAACCATGAGGAAGCTGAAGTAGCTTTATCAACGAGACAAAATAGACTTAGAGTAAGGAATAATGCCAGATAAAGAGGGACATTTAATAATGATAAAAGGTGAACTCATTAAAAAACATAATCCGGGCCTCCCTGGTGGAGCAGCGGGTTGAGCGCCACACTGTGAAGCTTCCACGTCACAGCAGCAAGACTTCGATCACCACCAGGGAGGTGACCCACATGGCACAGCAGACCTCTCCTGCCTTGCCCGCTGCTCCCTTCAGCAGTGTGTTTCAGTCCATCTGCCTGTTCTGCTCTCCACTCTGTCTCTGGTGAAGTCTCTCACCTCCTATGACTCTGGCCTGTACCCCAGCTGTTATATACATAAATAAATCTTTAAAAAAACCCAAAATTCTACATATGGATATAACAAAGAACAGAACTTCAAAATACACAAAATTATAAAATACTTTAAATTTGATGAAGATAAAAATATACCTAAATTTATATTATGGTGCTAAAGTTAAGCTTAAAGAAAAATTTGCAGCATCCAAAGCTTATATTAAAAGAGGAAAAAAATGGTCTTAAAAGATTGAAACTTCCACCTTTGAAAGTAAAAAAAAAAAAATCAAGTAAACCAGAAACCAGTAGAAAGAAAACAATAATGTAAGCTCAAAGATCAATGAAATCGAAAATGAGTAAACAATGGATGAAAACCAATGAAATCAAGAGGATAAACTTAAAAAAAAATCGAAGTTAGAATTTTAAAGAACAAGACAATAACCCCAATTACCATCATTAGGAATATCAATGAAAATAAGATACTAACAACCAGAAATGCCTAAAAACTAGAAAATCTGAAAAGCCCTATGTATTTTTTATTTTAAATTAACATATCATAACCTTTGCTTTGGTGGGGGGGAGGATACAATTCCTTATATCTTTTAAATTACTCCCAACATTTAAACCTAGGTGGCTTTATTAACAAGCTTACAGAAAATAACACCAACCCTACATTAGTATTTTAGAAAATAGGAAAGAACAGAACAACTTCCCTAATTTTTTAAAGGTGGTATTATGAGTCTAAAAAATAAAAAAAACAGACAAGTAAATACAAGAAACCACAAACTGCAAATATTTGTTGAAAGAAATTAAGATAACAAATTTGAAAGATATCCCATGTATAGAAATTGAAAGATTATCATTAAGATAGAACTACCACCCAAATTAATCTAGAAATTCAATGTGATACCTCTCAAATTCAAGATACCTTTTTGTAGAAATATTAATACTTAAATACATATGGCGATACAAGGAACTGAGAATAGCTAAAACAATCTTATAAAAGAAAAAAAGAGGACTCACACTTCCCGATTTCAACTTACTATAAAGCTACACTAATCAAGAATGTTTGGTATACAGATACTGACCAATGGAATGGAACTGATAGTCTACTAAAAAACTTGCACATTTATGGCCAAATGATTTTTGACCAGGCATGTAAGACAATACAATGGTAAAAACAGTAGTCTTTAACAAATGGTATGAAGACAACAAGAAAACAAGAGGCAAAGAATTTAGATACTTCACACTCTATATAATATAGTTGAAACAGATTTTTAAAACCTAAATATTAGAGCAAAAACTGTAAAGCCCTTAGGAGAAAATTCAGGCAATACATCTGTGTGACTTCGGCTTAGGCAATGGCTTCTTAAGTGTGACTGCAACAAAAACAAACAAAAACCTTGACATCATGAAAATTAAAAAAAAAAAAAGCTTCAAAAAACAGTATCAACAAAGCAAAAAGACAACCCACAAATGGAAAGGGAACTTTCACAAATAATATATTTTATAAGACACTTGTATCTAGAATATATAATGACTATAAATAATAAAAGACAAACAAATTTTTTAAAAAGCAGGCAAAGGGGGCCTCCCTGGTGGTGCAAGGGGTTAAGTCTCAGCAGTACGAAGCTGTGCACAGACACTGGGGCATGACTTTGATCCCCACCAGGGAGCTGACCCACGTGGTGCAGTGGATCTTTCCTGTCTCGCCCGCTGCTCCCCTCAGCAGTATGTGTCAGTAGATCCACCTGTTCTGCTCCCCAGTCTGTCTCTGGTAAATCCTCTCACCCTCCACACCTCTGACTTACACCCCAGCTCTTTTATCTATAAACAAATAAATCTTAAAAAAAAGTAGGCAAAGGAGCTGAATATACAGCTCTCTAGAAAAGATATTCAAATGGAAATCAGCACATGAAAATATGCTTAACATGATTATCCATCAGAGAAATGAAAAGCAAAACCATAATGAGATGACATAGCTAGGATGGTTATGATTTTAAAAAAAGGCAGGCAAAAGTTGTGTTGGTGAGAAATTGGGACACTCAGATTTCTGGTGGGAATGTAAAATGAGACAGCCATGTGAGCACTAACTGGGTAGTTCCTCAAAAAGTTAAGCACAGACTTACCATATGATCCAGAGCTCACATTCCTAGATTTATTCTTAAAAACTGAAAATATATATCCATATCAAAATGTATACAAATGATCACAGAACATCAATCATAACATCAAAGAAATGACAACAATCCGAAAGTCTGAAACTGAGGAACAGGAAAACAAAATGTGGTATATCCATACAAGGGAATATTATTTAGTCAAAAAGGAATGACGTATACAGTTACATGCTATAACATGGATGAAGCTTAAACATAGTATGCTTTAAAAAAAAGGTATGAAAAACCACATCGTGTGGGTTTCAATTTATATGAAATGTCCAGAATTGGCAAATTCACAGCAATAGAAAGCAGTTTAGTACTTGGCAGGGGCTTGGAGAAGGGAAGAACGGGGAGTGACTGCTAATGTACACAGGGTTTCTTTCTGGGGGATGATGAAAACGTTCTGGAATTAGGTAGTGGGGATGGTTGTGCAACCTTGTGAATATATAAAAACCACTGAACTGTAGATTAGCTTTAAATGGTGAATTTAACGATTTGTGAATTATATCTCAACAATAAAAAGAAAACCACAGACCAACATGCTTCATAAACACAAAGGCAAAAAAATCCTTAGGAAAATATTAGCGAATTGAACTCGACAATGTATAAAATGGATAATACATTATGACCATGTGGGATGAATTTGAAAATCAGTGTAACCATCACATTAACAAAGGAATAATACCATATAGTCATCTCAACTATTGACAAAATTAAATGTCAACTCACAGTGAAAATTCTCTGCAAACCAGGAATGGAAGGGAGCAACAAACACTGTGATTCTGGTGTCTGGGGCAGGGACCTGGGTGTGGTTTACTGAGAATCTCTGACTCAAGGTGTCTCATGAGGCTGTAATCTGGCCGTCAGTCAGGGCTTTATTCTCCCCTGAACATGCAGCTGGCAGAAGATGCACTTGCAAGCTCCTTCCTATGGCTGTTGACAGGGTTTGGTTCCTAATGGCGCACTGGACTGAGGATCTCAGCCCTTCACTGACTACTGGCCAGAGGCCTCCCTCCATCCTTTCGTGGCACAACATCTGGCTTCCCTCGGAGGAAGCTAACAAATAAGAGCAAACCCCAGATGGAAGCCACAGTCTTTTTATGACCAACTGTGAAGTAACGTGCTATGACTTCTGCTGTTTTCTGTTTGTTGGAAGCTCATCATTAGGCCCAGTCTACACACAAAGAAAGGAAATCACACATGCATGGTTGTGAAAAAGAGCCTTCATGAAAACAAGAGCCAACAATATTATGTTTAATGGTGAAACATTGAAGGCTTTCCTCCCTAAGTAGACCTTGAATACGCACTCTTGCTAACTTCATCAAATACTATGCCAGAGATCTTTTCCAGTCTATAAAGCAAAATAGACAAACAAGTAAATAGACCATGAAGAACAGTAAAAAAAGAAATTAACTAACTCTCTTGATGATACAATTACTTATAGGATAAACTGTAAAAAATACACCCGTCACCCAAAAAACAAATCACACCTGTAGAACTAAGGGGAATTTTACAACATCACTGAATAAAAAGTTTAAATGTAAAAACAAATTGATGTCAAATAAGTAAAAATGACAAGCACAAAACACTTAGGAATAAATTTAATAAAAACATGCACTACCTCTACACTGAAAACTATGAGGTAGTAGAGAAGTCTAAGAAGCCTTAAATAAATGGACAGCTATTCTATGATAAAAATAGGAAGACTCAACAGGGTTAAGGGGTCAATTCTCCTTGAAGTTACTCTGTAGATTCAGCACCATCCCAGCAAACTCTTGTAGATAGTGGTACGCTGACTCTAAAAGTTATTCAGGGCCTCCCTGATGGCTAAAGGGTTAAGTCTCAGTGCTACCAAGCCATCTCCAGCCACTGTGCTTGAGTTCAATCCCCCACCTGGGAGCTGACCCACATGGCACAGCAGACCTCTCCTGTCTCTCCCGCTGCTCCCCTCAGCAGTGTATTTCAGTCAATCCATCCGTTCTGTTCCCCACCCTGTCTCTGAATCCTCTCACCCCCGCATCTCTGACCTGTACCCTAGTTCTTGTATGTATGAATAAATAAATCTTTAAAAATAAAGTTATTCAGAAATTCAGAGGATCTAGAACAGACATTCCAAGGAAATTTACCATGAGATTTCAAAACAATGGGACAAAGAAAACTCTTGCAGTGGAGAGGGGGAAACAAGATGATTTTGTAGAAGACACCATCCCAGTCCTGAGAGAAAGTATTTTTCAAACCATCAATTAAGCAAATAAGGATAGAATAAATACATTTTCAAACACTTAAGTTTACAAAAAATTGTTTACTTCTTTGTAAGTGAATGGGGGAAAAAAATGTGTTCCACCAAAATGAGGAAGTAACCCAAAAAAGATTGACTACAGGACCCAGGAAGCACAAGATCTAGCAGAAAAGAAAATTCAGGTAATTGCTAAGATATCAGTGAAGAAACCCCAAAGAAGAGGAATAGCAGACCTGAGAAGCAGTCAGTCCGGTTCAGAATGTTCTAAGAGAGTTACTCAAGGATTATGAAAAAAAAAAAAAAATAGAATAAGAATTGTGAACACAACTTTGAGACAAATTTTATTCACATGGGTGGGATTTGGTATTTAATTAGTGGTACAAACATTTTTTAAAAAGAAAAAAAACCTGCGAAAAGTGGAGGGTGTTTCCAGAAAGGAAACAGTCGGTAAAGTGTGTAGAAGTCATCACATGTTGGCTGTTAATTGTGTTTCCAGGATCAAAATTCATCACTGAATACCTATCTAATAACGTTGTTCTGATTATGGTGATGAAAGTATGGGACTTGATGAGAAGGAAGGGAACCTTCACCTTCCATAGTAAGAAGTCAACAGAAAATACCGAAAATGAAAAATTCAAGTGACATAAATATCAGCATGTTAAAGATACAAAGGTACACAGCAAAAGAAGCAGACAAATAAACTTGGACGAAGTTAAAATGCGTATACTCCGCCAAATTACAGCTCCGGAGGGCGGAAACAGAGGCGGCAGGGGTCGCTGGGGGTCGCGGGGAGCGCCCACGCGCATCTGCGCACCCGCCAGTGTGTGCGTGCGTGTTTGCCGCCAGCCCAACGACCTGACTAGGCGCGGATGCAACTTTTATTCTTAAATGAAAATAGAAAGTGTAAATGGAAGAGAAAAAAGAGGAAAGGGTGAGAGGGAATGAGGGAAGCAAAAAAGCACAGCTATTTTGACCTCTGAAGTCTGATTACGCCAAACGCAGGCAGATGTGCCGGCCGCCTGCTCCCAGGTCCCACCTCAGGGTCCTTCCTGGCAGGAACCCTCTAGCGACAAAGGATTCAGGCACTGACAGGATTCATCGGCACCCCCGTTGCCAGACATGAAAGCCTTCCTGAGGGTCCTCGCAGGAAACGCATCCAGACTAGCTCAGACCAGAAAGGTCTGACTTGGTGGAGGGACCTGGCGTGCCCAGAAAAGTTTCCAGATGATTCGGTCTTCCCTAAGCCATTCATTCAAAAGCACTGCCAGTGGGCCCCAGGACAGCCACACAGATGAACACAGTGACTTTGCCGGGACATCCCTTGGGTTCCGCATCCTCTGTGGTGAGATTTTATTGGAAGCTTTTGCTTCCTTTTTGTGAAAGCAGAGCAGGACTTCTGGCTGAAGCTGAAGCATGTACAATAGGTAGATGACCTGCCCTGGAGCCATTTTTTTTTAACAGAATTTCAGAAGAAACACTGCATCAATGTACAGAGAGAGAGGGAGAGAGAGAGGGTGAGAGGGAGGGAGAGAGGGTGAGAGGGAGGGAGAGAGAGAGACAAAGACAGAGACAGAGAGACAGAGGTGGGGGGGAGAGAGAGAGAGAACAGGATGTCTCCTTTTAACATCAATTGGTTTGAGTATTTTCTTTGGGAGTAATTATAAAAGTGATTATCCATAAAATAAAAAATTTTGACCATACAGAAAGGCAGGATAAACACTGAGCCCTGCCCAGGCTCCTGGATGCTCGGGTCAAGGAAATCTCTGTGAGCAGTTTCCTGTGAATCCCTTAGGGGTACAATCTCTACATATAAGCATATAGGTTAGATTTATCTTTTATTTATTTTAATCTAAACAAGAGTATGCTACACATATTGCTCTACACTTTGTCTTCTCTGCATTTACTTAAGAGGTCTTGGCACTATGTTAAGATCTCCCAAATACATTACGTTAATCAGTCCTCTATCGGTGAACATTTTCCCGTTTAATTATGATGATAAACAGGGATATAATAAAAGCTCTTGAAGGCATATCACTGCACACACATGACTACATCCACAAGACAAATTCCTACGTGTACAACTGCTTAGTCAGAAGGATGGTGCCTTTTTAACAAACTTGTCAAACTTTCTTCCAAAAGCTTACACCCCTTTGCACGCTCTGCCCACTATGTGTGACTGTGCCCGGTTCCCACAGCCTTTTCAATAGGAGACCAAGTTTTTAAATCTTTATCAGCCTGCAAGGCAAAAATTGTATTTTGCTATGTTAACAGATTTTTTTTTTTTTAGATCGAGCTTCTTTTCATTTGTTTATAAGCCGTTTGCATTTTATCTTCTGTGAGAGGCTTACTCAAAGCTTTACCCATCTTCCCACTGGCTGGCTGCCTTTCATTTATTTTTAAAGGCTACTTACAAAGTAAGGAAATGTTAACACTGAACTGGAGGTATGCACCTGATTTTTCTAATATGATATTGGTGCTCAAACCCTACAATGAACTGGGGAGTGGAGGGGAGTCCCCTGGGTCTTGCCTGAGCACCTAGAAGCAGGAAAACGGTAGCCACATTTCATAGTCTACAAGCTCGCCCAGCTCTGAGCCAGGGCTTTTCACTCATTTCCCCCTTACCAGAACCCGATTGGGAAGGTATCATGTGCCTCCCTGATTTACAAAGAACGGATCAGAGAGGCAAAGTCACTTGCCTGGGGTCTCGTCATCAGCAAACGTCAGATCCAAACCCAGGCAGTCCGACCCTAGAGACCCGGACCACAAGCCCTCTGCTGACGTCTGCCCTCTGAAGCCTGGCACTTAGCAGAGGAGGCAGTAAGGGTCAGGCTGGTCATGTCAAACCAAATGCATCTCGATACCACCCTAGAAACACAAACCCAGCGAGTGGACAAGAGCTGACTGCCCTGCTCTAAGTGTCTAGAAAGGTCGCTGGCACAGAGCCGATGCCCAGTACGTGGGGAATGCACGGAGGAGGTCCTTGAGGGCCAGGACCGCGGCTGGCTTGTTCCCCCAGAGCCTAGCTCGGGGCCTTGCGCGGAGAAGAGAAAGACCAATCACAGAATGTCGACAGAGCAAACCTGTGCACTGTTTGGGGTGATGTTCCCCACAAGCTTCACCCTAGCCAAGTTGGAGAACACCCTCAAGCCTGGGAGACGTCCTGTTTGACAGCACTTGAGCGTCACACGGGAAGACCATGTCAAGGAGCAGGAGGCCAGGGGTCAGGTCAGGAGGACAAGTGGGGAGCACACTGCCCACTCAAACAGTGGCCCCCTCCTCCAAGTCTGCGGCTGTCAGTGTTTCTCCGCAAAGAGAACAGCAGCAGCCCAGGCTGCAAGGCCCACCTCATGGCTTACAGAGCAAACACTGAGTCTCTACCCGCACTCATTCGTCCAGTCCTCCAAACAACCATAAGCAGTGCGTACACCTCCACAGGTGAAGATAAGCACAGAAGTTAACTTGCTTAAGGTCATAAACAGCCAATTCAGGATTTTAACCCACATAGCCCGCCGGGCATTTCCAGCCAGTAGCAATGCCCTTCTTCACTTGGGCAAGACCCTCCAGCCCTGCTCACCCTCCCAGACCAGCTGCCCACTCTCCTCCCCAGTGAAGGGTCCCTAGGATCTCCCTAGTACCCCAGGAGACCCAGCCTTTCTCCTGTTATTTTAGCCAGTTCGGGATTGCCTGGCTTTGTTATTCTGCTTCTTGGGGTATGAGCACATTTCCCACATGGCTCCACTCTGCTCCTAGCACTTTGTACCTGGCTCTGGAGGCTCCTCTAGAAAAGAGGAGAGCTGTCCCTCCAGAGGACCCAGAAGACGTCCCTGAGTCCACCCTTTCCTGCCTCTTAGTGGAGGCAACTGAAGTGAGCCCACAGGTGAGATGGACCCCAGCTCGGGTCTCTTTCCACATGCCCGAGAGCAGGTAGCCAGGCAGACATGCCTGTCAGCTCGAAGGCTCTGGAAGCTCTGGGTTCATATACACCCTGCCTGATGTTGGACAGGTTACTCAACCTCTCTGAGCCTGTTTCCTCAGTACAAGGAGGGATAATGAGCCTCTCCACTTTGCACACAGGGTCTCATGGAAGGATTAAACTAATAAAGCCACCCCCTGCCCCCACCCCACACCATTTCTTGAACCTGTGACCCAGTAGGTGGCAGGCAGGTTTTATCATTAGCATGTATGCTTTAGAGCAGGCCCTTGGGAAGCCCTGGGGAGCCCCTTCTCCTGGGCGCCCTCTGCCTTCCTGTTTGCTCCCACCCATGCTCAGCTTCCTCCCCTCATGCCAAACCCCCAGTCAGGAGATGCTTCCTGAGCTCTGGTCTCCAGCCAGGTTCATCAGCGGGGCCATGATGACAGATGAACCCTGGAGCCGGAGGTGCCCAAGCACTGCCCCCCACTTGAGCCCTGGCTTTTCAACCCTGGGTGGGTTCCCCGGCCCGGCAGGGCCTGTGAGGAGGAGGAGTCCCAGAAGAGCTGCTGTGAAAGAAGGCATAGGCCATGCCTGGGATCCTCCCCAACAACTATGCTACCCAGTCACAGACAAACCCACCTCCCTCCGGAGTAAGGCCAGCACCCCGGACATCCCGCAGCACCCTTCTCCTCCCAGAGCTGGCCGCCGCAGGACCTGGCTCACTCTTAATTAGTCTGACAAAGCTCAGTCACCAGGGGAAGTCCTTGAAGCTGAGGATTTCAACAAAGCTAAACCACTAAATCCTGTGGCCGCCAGCCTGTCTTCACAGCTTCTCTGGCCCTGCCAGAAACTGCTCTGACTCCTGTGCAGAAACCACAGCCCTGGCAGCTCTGAGCTCTCCCCCATCTCGGGCCACCTTATCAGGCAAGCCCGGCCTGTCTTTATCTGCCTGCCATCTCTAAGTGCTTCCATCCCCCTGGCAGGGCCCATAAAAGCTGGTAAAACACAAGGCTGCCCCCTTTTGACATCACTGACTTCAAAGGCCACAAATTAAGTGGGGCCCGATCTGGATGCCTTACTGAGTTAAGAGAAATGCTTGGTGCTCCCGCGATGACCCTGTTGGTCTGGAGATCATTCCAGGGGTCCCAGAGCTTATCAATAGTTACACAGAATTGATTGAGGACATAGGTTCTGCAGCCAAGCGGCCCCAGTTCAAGTCCCAGTTCAGCCATTTGCTAAGCTGCTGGCCAGTGGCTTACCTGTCCCTACCCTGAGCCTCCCCCTGACAAGGGGATGGTAAGATCTGCCTGCCTGCCTGTCTGATCCTCCAAATGTCACTAGGGCACACCTGACATAAAGGAGAGGGCTCCCAGATTCTACAGAGATGACTGCTTCTTGGGGTCCCTGAGAACCAAACTAACAGGGGCGTGGCTAGCAGCGAGAACTGAATCTGATGGGTGGCCTTGGGGAAGGATGGAGGAAGAAAAACCCCAGGTCACAGAGCATTCACAGGCTCAGCTCCCACACCACCAACATCTAGGGGCTCCAAAGCCCCTCATTCTGGGTGCAAAAGCCTGTCCCACAGGGAATGGACGTTATTATTTAGCGTGCATGGCGTCTCAGTTGGGAAGAGAATAGAGTTCTGGAGAGGGATGGCAGCTGTACAATGTAACAGTGATTCCCTGCCCCTGCTGAAACCAAATGTCCAGCAGAGAGAGATGACACAGGCAGGGAGCCGGTGCCCGGGTTGGTTCTTTGGTATCGTGTTGGGACAAGGCAATGGGTGCTGTCTTCCAACCCAGAGGCAGAGTCCCGACAGAGAGATCTGGGAGCCGGCTACACCTTGAGAAGAACCCACAGGTGACATGGGGGTAGCCAGTGGGGAGCGGGTATGGGTTCGCTTCTTCTCCACTGAGGAGTCAGGTAAGCCCAGCATCATCCATGAACTACGGCTTCTAGGCATCAGTGATGCTGATGGCTTCCTGTAGATTAAAGATCTGAATTTTCTTTAAAAGAACTATCAAAATATTGGAAGAAAATGCCATTGAACTGTACATCTCAAAATGGTTAAAATGGTGCATTTTCTGTCATGAATACTTTACCACAAGTTAAAAAAAAAATCAGAGCCCTGGGTAGAGGAAACAGTCAAGAGTGATGGAAACAAGGTGTTCCTGAATGTGTCCAAGGGCTCAAGCTGAACCCCAACATCCCTATCTGCTTAAGGAAAGGGTGAATGCAGAAATGAAGCCCTAACCAAGAGCTGGTCCTTTCCCGCCAGACCGGATCTGCCCCATGGCCCATCAGCCCCTCCCTGGAGGCCGAGCACTGCAGGCACAGGTGCGTGGTCTCGGGGGGGGGGCACTGGCCATGCACCCCCAGCCCCCAGGGCAGCTCCACCTGGCACTCACCCACAAACAGTGGCTGCTTCAAGTCCTCAGTGCGAAGAGAGGAGTGCAGAAAGGGGAGAGGGAAAGGGAATTAAGTCATCCTCAGCTTTCTCCCAAGTTTCACTGAGAAGAATCAAGACACTTTTTGGGCTCACTGCCCAGAGACAAATAGGAGATGAAAATATTTATTTGTTTCTAAGGCTCCTGCAATCCCAGGATGAAAAGCCCACCTCGGTGGTGACTTACGGCAGCCCAAGCAGTTTCCAAGGCCGCCCTCCCCACAGGCAGCCGTGTCCTGGCTGCGGGCTCAGGACCAGGATCCCACCACCCCACCGGGGAGAGAAAGGTGGGATCCCTGTCGCAACAGAAACTGAACTACTCAATGAGCATTATCCCCTATTGGCATCAGGGAGCCATAAATAGCCCCTCCGCCCCAGCTGAATCACCAGAGCTAGCACTGTGTCAGCGTTTCTATATAAACCAGGGTTTGCTAGGGGATTAGCTCACAGCCATAAAAAATTTGCTCCAGGCTGAAACTTGGCCTAAAGAAAATCTCCGTCCAGGAGTAGATACTGAAAAGAAAGCCAGACAGACACCGCCCCCCAGCCCTGAGGACAAGGGCGCCTCTGACCAGGACCTCTTGCTCTGGGGCTCTGTTGGCACCAGCAAGTAAGAAGCCTGGTGATTTAGGGCACTGCTTGGGATTGCCATAATTCAAAAATTTGGTGCATTTAGCTTTTCTTTTTGAATCCAAAGAAGGGATATTTGCTGTTTTGAGAATCTCGCATAAGCCCGAGTTTGAGAAAGCAGAGTCTGAACCTCCCCCTGCCCCTGCTGAAACCAAATGTCCAGCAGAGAGAGATGACACAGGCAGGGAGCCGGTGCCCGGGTTGGTTCTTTGGTATCGTGTTGGGACAAGGCAATGGGTGCTGTCTTCCAACCCAGAGGCAGAGTCCCGACAGAGAGATCTGGGAGCCGGCTACACCTTGAGAAGAACCCACAGGTGACATGGGGGTAGCCAGTGGGGAGCGGGTATGGGTTCGCTTCTTCTCCACTGAGGAGTCAGGTAAGCCCAGCATCATCCATGAACTACGGCTTCTAGGCATCAGTGATGCTGATGGCTTCCTGTAGATTAAAGATCTGAATTTTCTTTAAAAGAACTATCAAAATATTGGAAGAAAATGTAAGAGAAGGTATGTATAAATTCAGAATGGGGAAGTCTTCTTAAGTCATAAAAACCAGAAGCCAGAAAGAAAAAGGAGGTTTTGAGATGCAACAACACAATTTTAATTTTTTAGGTAGCCAGATTTGCCATAGATAAAATGGAAACAACAGTTGGCAGAAAATATTGGCCACAATATGGCAATTGGCTTATGTGTTGCCTCAGTTGAGGATGCCTACAAATTGATGGGGAAATATAAGTTGCCAACAAACAAAGAAAACATACACAGCTTCACTGGTACTTAGGGAAATGCAAATTAAAATAATGAATTTGACCCACCAAACTGATGAAATTGAAGTAACTAGTAACACCCAGTGTTGGTCAAGGTGTGGGGACACAGGAGCACTCACTCACGGCTGGCATGTGAGGAACTGCTACGCCTTTTGGAAAAAAATGTCTAGCAGCAGCCATTACATTTTAAAATATCTTTTAGGAATATGTTCTATAGGCTGTGAACACAAAAACATTTATTGCAGTATTATTAGGGCAAGAGACTAAATGTTCACCGGTTCAGCTGTGGAATAAATTATGTCTGTATCACTGGATATAAATGATGACGTTACTAGGGGAAAAAAGTAAGTAACGACTTAATATTTGTTACAAACACAGAGTAATTTATTTTTAATGACTAAGAAACTGAAATGCATTCTCCTTTAACACCTATTTTGTGAACGTTTTTTTTTTTCCTCTTTACTTTTCCTTTACATAGTCCTGTCAGAAGGTTTGAATTTGCCAGTGTCCCTTAGAGTAGGGGAGGCTTTTATCAGCAAATTTATTAGTGAATGTTAGGCCATGACGTGGTGCTCACTGAAATGCAATGTCAAGATGTAGAATACTGTGTTTAGTACGAGCCAATCGCTATTAAAAAAAAGAAAAAGGTAAAATCCCAACATGAGCATCTGCAGTTTGAGTCTGAGCCTGCAGACAGATGGCGGAAAGGCCACTGTCCTGCTGACACCGATAACCTTGGGAGAAGGACACCGGCAGGGACCCACAAACAACCAAGCCTTCACGTACCTCTACACTGTTTGGCCTTTAGCAGCAAACACATTCGGATTATAATTTTTAAAAATATTCATATACATGCTTTTTACGTAGCTATTCATTTTTGTTATGATAGCTTTAAGTAGAGCAGGTTTTCATCACTAAAAATAAAGTTCATTGGTGAACTGGAAGCAGGAGCTGAATCTGAGCACGGCAGCCTTGTGGACGCGGAGGTGTGCGCTACCCCACATGCTCCCAGATGAGATGCGGGGAGAAGACGGGGGGCTTCAGATGACAACTTAAAAATCCAGGCTGGTTCAGAGACAGGGCACCTGGGGTGTTCAGGGAGGGCTTCATGGCTTCCAGAACAGAAGAACGTGGATAAGGGGGGTTAGGAGGTGCAAGAGACAGCAGCAGCATAGCCAAGGATGAGTCTGCAGACTTAAGGCTGGTGTTAGAGGAGGTGTGGCACCCTGCAGGGCTGCTGTGCATCCTGAGCCCTGCGGGCCGCAGAAAGCAGCCCTGGTGCACGGGACGTGGTCTGGGCACGGCCTCTGAGGAGCACCAGCTTCACCTGCCCTTCAAGGCGGCGATTCCCAGCCAGACTGCTCTCTGCCCAGAGGGCTGAGCCAGAGTCTGGGAACCCCACAGGGGACACAGGCCCACCCTGGAGGCCCAGCCACCAGGTCACCAGAGCTCCACTCGGGCTGGCCTGAGGCCAGGTGGATTCCCAAGTCACCCCCACCTGAGGTCACAGAGTTGTGACCTTTCCCCTCTGGCACCTCGGCTGCTCCAGGGCGGCCACCAGGCCTGTGAGGTTCACCCGCCCACAGCAAATGCCCTGTCAGAGCCAGAGCTCAGTGAGCAGATGCCGAATTAACTTCGGCTCACAGAGTTAGTCTCTGAGGCAGAAGCCTCTTGAGCTGCCCCCCCCGTCTGACGGACGGAGCAACACTACTAGGAGGACTTGGGCCATGAGAGTGGGATCTGGGGTTAAAGACGAATTAACAACGCTTTGTTTTGTGAGGCCAGAAGGAAACAGTGACGGATCCCCCTACTCCTAAGGGAGCACTTGAACTAAGGAGGAAAGGGCACAGTGTTCAAATGATTTTCACTGAGGGGGCATCAGCCAGGGCCCTACTTGACAGGAATTCTAGAGGAGGAACAAGGCAGCAAGGGAGACACACCCCGAGTCAAAAGGGGTGAAGCTTTATTTGTTTCCAGCCCTGGAAATCTCGACTGGGCTCAAGTTCCTGCACTGCTCGGGAAGAGCAAAGGACGCGTGTGCCTCCCGGCCAGTGCTTTTCTCAGCCCTGAGAATATCGGCTCCCACACATGAAGATGCCTAGTGCAGCTCACGTGCACCCCAGCACATCAGCGGCCCACCCACTTCCCACCTGCGACTAGAGGGGAGCAGTGGGCCTTCTCGGCCTCCACTGTGCCTCACCCCGCCCGAGAGGGTCAGCAAGCACAATCCTGCCTCCCAGACTCACTGCCTCAAGCGCCCCCAGTGCGCTCCCTCAGCACACAGGCCTCACAGGCCAGCCGGGCCAGGTGCCGCAGCCCCCAGTGGGATGAGGGAGGCCCTTCCGAAAGCCACGGGAATGTGGACTCCTTCCTCTTTCCTGGGCAATCGCCGCCTGTCCCAGACCCACAGGGGCTGGTTCCCCACCTTCACTTCAAAGCCCCCGCTTCCTGCTCCGTGGAACAGAGGTGTCCCTCACTCAGCTTGTATCAGTGAGTGCTGCTCAGAGCCGGCTCTGACCCACATGCAGGGATGCAGCCGAAGAAAAGAGAAAAATCCCCACCCTCGTGGGGCTTATATCTCAGCAGGGGGAGCAAAAGAAAAGCTAATTACTAAGGACACCAGTTATGGGAGCAAGATAGAGCTGGGCAGGCCTGCGGGGCTGGGGGCATGTTAAACAGGGCGGGAGGTGGGGGGGGGGGCGGGTGGGGGGGGGGGGTNGGGGGGGGGGGGGGGGGGGGGGGGGGGGGGGGGGGGGGGGGGGGGGGTTGGCTGCTCCTGCACAGCTCCAGCAGCAGCTCACTGAGACGGTGGTGTTATGGTTCCCGAATGTTTGAGGTTCGAGTGAAGAGTTCATCTGTAATGGGATTATCTCTCCCCCTGTTTGCTTTCATTATGGTCCCACTCTCTGAGCATGAGAATCTAACCTTACTGAAAGCATATTTTGGTAATCTGATATAAACTAAATTTAAACTTTGACCTTCAACAATAAAAATGCTACTTTCCCCCTCTGAAGACCTGAAATTCAGATGAAGGGCCTGCCAGCTTCACTTTCCGGATTGCTAACTGACCTCTAATTAGACCCGAAGCGTCGCTGAGAGAGGCGAGCACAGCCCAGCGGAGCCACTGGCAGGAACGGTGGGCCCAGGACTTACTTGACCTCTCCTCCTTCCCACCAGGAGCCGGACCCCTCTCCTAGCTTTTGCACACCCTCCCCTCCAGCCTCTGTTTTTTGCTGTCTTCAGAGAACGCCAAGTCAGAACTAAAAACTCAACATGAAATTGCTGTCTTAAGCCATGGAGCAAATTGGTCTGAGTCCCGTTTTGCACGAACTGCCTTAATCCTGATCTGGGTAAAGGTTAAGTATGAGCTTACTCAAATCTGCCCCTACGTCAAGTTCTAATTCCTACAGGTTATCTTATTTAGAAATTAAGGCAAGCGAAAGCCACGTGGGGGCTGTCTGAGACCTCAGTAGCCCCCCGGCCACCTGGCTGCTCAACCAGCCTGCTTCTCAGAGCTCGGCGTTCAGATGCCGTTCAGGTTGCCTAGACACAAACTGAAAACCTCGTTTGTGCTTTTTTTTTTTTAAAAAAAAAGAAAAATTAAATAACTTCTGCCGTCTGAACCAGAACAAGCAACTAAAAATTCAAATTCAGGATGTTCCACATTAATAACTGTTCACCGAGAAAGCATTTCCTGTTTATACGTTGAGCTAATGAGAATCCATCACCCCTGTCAAATACACTGAACACCAAATTCAAATGTCAAACCAAATGTAAGAGGTCACACATTTCCTTTGCTAACTAAAAGTGTAATTCATAAATATTATTGCTACCAAACTCTCCATCTACAACATTTGTTTAGAAATATGCACATGTAATATAAATTGTGATTAAGTTAAATGGGTATATTATTTCCTGTTTTAAGGGCTAACAGCAGCATGAATTATGCTGTACTGCAGAGAAGGCTCAAGTCACAAGCAGTGCTGCCTTTGTACAGACCCGCATTTACACCCCTAGATTGGCTTTTGCACGTTCATTCATAAATACTTTACATTACCCAGCCCTGCTGATAACTTTCACTGCTGCTGCCTTATTGCATGGCTCTTACTATTGCAAAGGTCAGCTGAAGGAACATAAACTTTGGATCCAGCTACATTTAAAAATAAAAGTAGAAAAACAAAAAAGATTTACGCAGCCAGAGCTTCATTTACCTCTGTAAGCATAATACCAGAATTCAAATTAAACTGAAACTTTGCATCTGTGGCATGATTTAGTGAGATGGGGATTGTTAGCACAAAACCAACAACACAGATTTTTAACTTTCCAAATGAATGGCAGGGAGCAGAGAAGCCCCGGGGGGTGGGGGGTGGGGGAGTGACCTTTCCTTCCATTTCTGCGTACAAAAAAAATTCAATATCCTTAGTTTTTGAAACACAAACTAATATTTACATTACCTTAGGAAAACAAAATGTATCCTAGCGAGGAAAACAAGAGGAGCAGAACCAAAAAGAAGACTCTCACCTAAGAACCTAGGGGAACATGTCCTCATGGCAGGCAAAGAGAAGGGGAAAAGGGGAAGAACCAAAGCAAAGCCACCCTCACCAGTCACGCTCGGTGGTTCAGGAGAGGGGTGCAGCTTTGCTCCCCCAGCCAATGAAAATGATAACCAGTGAAAAAGGCATGCAAGCAAATAAATCCTACCGTCCCTACACTGAGAGGTTTGTTCCCACACACAGGCCCCAAATCTCAGCAGAGCCCCACATTCATATCAGTGAGGCCTCTGGGCGGCACTCCCATGGGGACCAGCTGCCCTGGCTGCCTGCGGCCAGTGGAGGAGAGAGTGGTGGGTGAGACACTTCTCCCAGGAGTTCTGAGGCATCACTGTTTCCGAACCCTTCCCCAGGGGACCCCCTTGACCCCACCGCAGGAGATAATTGTGCAATGAAAGTGAGTCTTTGATGTCACTGGGAGAAAAGGATAAACTGAGATAAGAAGAGGACGCTGCAGCTCCAAAGCCTACTGAAAGGCACTTCCTAGACTCCAGGCACAGGAGCGGATGATTTAACCGCGTCTGTTGATGAGGATAAAGGTTTAATTCTCATGAAAGTCAGTTTATCAAGTTTTGCTTTTATGAACTATGCGTTCTGTGACCTAAGAAATCTTTACCTACCCCGAGACTGTAAACTTTTCTGTTTTCTCCAGTGTATTGCTTTCGCTTTTATATTTAGGTCAATGACTCATGTCGAATAGATTTTTATATATGATTAGAGGTAGGAGACAAGATTCTTTCTTTCTAAATGGGTCCTCATATAATTTGTTGAGATTTTCTTTCCCAATCGAATTTCTTTAACAGTCTTGACAAAAATCACTGGACCACATACCCATGTTCTAGTCTATTTATCTATTTAGTCATCCTTCATCAATATTGTTTATCTATTTAGTCATCCTTCATCAATATTACACTATTGTGGCTATTATGGCTGTATAGTTAGTCTAGAAATAAGATAGATTAGGTCTTTCAGGTTTGTTCTACTTTTTCATTATTGTTTTAGTCATGCTAAAATCATTT
Source organism: Galemys pyrenaicus (assembly GCA_019455555.1). Taxonomy (NCBI): domain Eukaryota; kingdom Metazoa; phylum Chordata; class Mammalia; order Eulipotyphla; family Talpidae; genus Galemys; species Galemys pyrenaicus. The sequence goes on along the minus strand of JAGFMF010012151.1, from coordinate 1,637,913 downwards.
TGTCAAAGGAAAAAAACCAAATTTCTGAGCTTTCACTTGGGGTTGATCAACTTGAGGAAACTGATATTTTAATAATATTGAGTCTTCCGATTCATAAGACAGATCCCTCTTCATTTATTTAGATCTTCTTTCATTTCTTTGAGCAGTGTTTCATGGTTTCAGTATATCTTCCATTAAATTTATTCCTGAGTATTTGATTTTTTACATGATACATGTGATTTAAATATTTTCACTATTGTTTATTGCTAGTATATGGAATTATAACTTTTTTATAACCTGCAAAATTTAGTTCTACTCCTTAAAAAATTCTTTCAGAGTTCCTTCTACAGAATAATATCACTTGTAAGTAGACAACTTCACTTCTTCCTTTCTAGTCTATAGGCCTTTTATTTTTTCCCTTCTATTTCCTATTTAGCCTGGCCTAAAAATTTCAGTAAAATGTTGAATAAAAATTGTGTGAGAGACATCCTCGCCTTGTCTCCAATCTCTAGAAAAAAAGTCACCAATATATTACCTGTAGGTTTTTATAGATACTCTTTAGCAAGAAAACTTTATTGTTCCTACTGTGCTGAGAGGTATGTGGTGTTTTGTTTTCTTTTTTAAATCATGAATGGATTTGGAATTTGCCCATTGTTTTTCTGCATCTATGGAAATGATTATTGATTGTTACCTTTAGCTAATGTGAAAAGTTAAAGGGATAGGGTTTTTTCAATAGGGTTTTTTTACATTCCTGGGGTAAACTCTAATTTACCCTTTCTATGTATTGTTGATTTCGTGCTAATATTTTCTTAAGGATTTTAACACCTACATTAAGGAGGGTCTTTAATCTGCAGGGGATTTTTTGTTTTAATGTCCTCGGTGGTTTTGGTATCAAGGTAATGCTAGACACGTTAAGCAAGGTGGGGATTCCCCTAATGCTCTATTTTCCTGGAAGAATTTCTGCAGAACTGATATTTCTTCCTGAAATATTTAGAAGACTGTAATCAATACAACTACCTAGGACTGAGTTTTGTTTGCAGGAAGTGTGTTTAAATACAAATCCAATTTCTAATGAATATAGCCTTTGGATTCTGTTCCTCCTCATGTTTGTTTTATATATTGTTTTTCAAGAAATTATTCCCTTCAACCAAATTACTGTGTTGATTGACAATGCTGTAAGATGGCCTCACCATCTTTCAATGTGGCCCTCATTTTCATTCCTGAGGTTATCTGTGTCCTCTCACTTTTTCTCTGATGTTTTCAATGTGATCTAACAACACATACACAGAATTTGCCCTCCTCCCATTTCTCAGTGTAAGTACCTTCAGTGTTGTGTGACCAATCTGCAGATCTTTTCATCTTGCCAAACTGAAACTCTATATCCTTTAAACAATAAATTTTCCTAGGTATTTACTAATTTCATTAATCCTTTAACAAACCAACTTTATTCTTTGCTGATATTTTCTGTTTCATTGATTTACACTCCTATTTGGCCTTAGCCAGCTCATCTCTTAACCTTTTAAGGTGGAAACCAAGGTCAATGATTCACACTTTTCTTTTTTATCATTAATACAAATATTCAGAGCTACACATTTCTCTGAACATTTGTGTATCAATAAATTTTATGTCATTTTTTCATATTATCATTAAATTTAAAATATTTTCTCATTTTCCTGGTGATTGATTTTCTCCTTTACTCATGTATTTAGTCATGTCCTATTTAATTTCCAAGTATTTGAGACTTCTGTAGGTATCCTGTTATTGATTTCTACTTTAACTCCATTTTGCTCCTAATACATAGTTAAAAATTCAATCCTTAGAAATACGCAGAAATGTGAGACTTGTTTTATGGTTTGGTTCATGGCATGTGTAGAGGAACGTTCTATAAGCACTTGAGGGGTGTGTGCATTTTGCCTTTTTGGGTGGAGTGTCTATAAGTGTCAGTTAGATCAGGCTTTGGCAATATCACTCAAGTCTTCCACATACCTAATAAATTTTCTACCTGTCTATTCCTGAGAGAGGGGCATTAAATTCTTCAAACTATAATTCAGTTATAGTTCTTTCATGGTTTGCATCATGTATTTTGGAGCTTTGTTATTAGGTTATTGTGTACAAGTTTATATTTTTTATGTCTCCTTGATTAATGGGTGCTTAATGTCATCATAATATCCCTCTTTTTCTTTTCATCCTCTTGAAGTCTATTCATTGTGATACTAGTACAGCTTCACCTGTTATGTATACTGCTTGCACGGTGTCATTTTCTAAACTCTTATTTTCCATCTGTTTGTGACTTTAAGTGTATTTCTTTAAACCACATGTAATCCTGTCATGCACATTTGTCCAGTCGGACAAGCCCTGCCTTTTAAGTGGGAGGTTAAACAAATTCCATTTTATTTATATATTATTTTTATTTTAAATATACCAAATTTGGGCTTGATTATTATTTGACCTTTATGCCCTTGGACTTTCTGTTACTCCTATCATGAACTTTTTGGGTAAAACAAGTATTTTTAGCATTGCATTTCAGCTCTAGTGACGTTTCAGTTATGACCTATTTTAGTGATTTCCCTGGAGATTACAGCATTGATCTTTAATTCATCAAAGTTAACTTTCAAAAAATATTTCACTTAAAAAATATTTTGCTACTTCATGAACAATTTAAGAACTTGATGACAGTGTATTTCTAACTATGACTCTCCCACCCCTTTGTGCTCTTGTTGCCATAGGATTTGGCTCTAATTGACTATCATCTCTTACATCCCTTTGTTAATATTTTTACTATAAATAATAATCTTTAGCGAGCCATAAAGGAGCTTTGAGTTATAGACTTAGGCATTTTTCCTCATATTCTTCATTCATACAAGTCCCTCCTGTAGGACAGGCTTACATCCGAAATCATCCCACACTCCTGAGGACTGACTCCTCAGTTCTCATCGGCATGGAAGTGTCCTTCATGCATCTTCATCTTTGAAGTACACTTTGATTGGGTATGAATGCCAGGTTGGCCAATTCTTCGTTTTTCCTGGCAGCACTCTGAAGCTGACATCCATTGTCTTCCAATCTCTATTATTTCATATGAGAAGGCAAATGTCTGTCTTAAATTGTTTCTGTGTAATTTGTCTCTTCTCTTGTGTGATTTCCAGTTTTTATTTCTTAATCTTTTCTGTTCAGCAACTTGATTTGATCCTTCTTGGGTCTATGGTTTGTTGGGCTGTTTCTTCATTTATTTGGGGAAAAGGTCTTGATCCCTTCAGATAGTTTTTCTATCCTTTTCTTATCTCTTTCTTCTTCTCAGACTCTAACTGCACGTGTGTTAGACTCCCGTTGTTGTCCCCCAGAGTTAAGATCATCTGTTCACTTTGGAGCATTTCTACTGACATATTTTTAAGTTACTGATTCTTTCTTCTGTTATGTCCAATCTTCTGGGAGATTTATCAACAGAATTTCTTATGTCTCACATTCTATCTTCTCATTTCTTGCATTTCCATTTACGTTTTTCTTTATAGTTTCCATGCCTCTCCTGAAATTTCCCCTCTGCTCATACATGTTGCCCACCTTTTACACTACATCCTTCTGCAAACCCTTCAGTTACTTTATAGTCTCAGTCCACTTATTTCAACATTTGGTTTAACCCTGACCTAGTTCTACTGATTATGTTATCTCTTGACAAGTGGTCATTATCACTGTTTAGGTTGTGTATGTGGCATCATTTTATATTGACTGCCACACCCTGTATAAAATATTGTAGAGCTGAGGTAAATAATCCCCAATTTGGAGAATTTTCTTCTACCAGGTTGCTAATATGGGAAGTTGAGTTATTATACAGTCTATAGTTGAGTTGGAATTAGACTTTGTCATTGCTTTAGTTATACTCTGTGTATACTAGCTCCAAATTCTTTTAGGGGTGGACTATACATTCATACTTAGTGATGTGCTCTACTTGCGGTAAGGTCTATTGAGAGGTTCTCAGGATTCTGTATCACCTATGACTCAACAGACTCTGAGTACAGAAAAGATCTTTCAGCATTCCTGCCCCTTTCCTAGAGGTATGACACTGCCAGGTGCTTAATGTGAAATCCAGTGCTCGGGAGAATTTATCTAGGTAACTCTACATACCTGTGCACAACATAGAGAGGGTGGGCTCAGCTTTCTTCCCTTGCCCAGCAGTAGATGCCTACTGTCTCATCATATTCAGAACCCAGAGCTGGGGTAGGTTTCTGGCCCTCACCCAGAAGCAGGTGACTAACTTTCCCATGCAGTGTGCAGGGGTATTTCTCAGCACAAGAGGGTTCTTCTTGGTTGTTCTGCTCTAGGTTGAGTGTCAGGCAAGCCTTGTTTACCTCAGACCGAGGGGTGGGGCTCTCTCAATAAGTACCACTACCTTCCCCCAGCAGAAAACTGCTGCTATTAGACTTTTTCCCTTCACATAACGGAATTCCAAATTTATTTCTAAGTGGTATTCACGAGATCATTCTGTGTCATAATAAACCATTAATTTTTTTCATACTCACAAGACTTATTTAATGTGAATATAGAGCTTTAAAGTTAGCAGGCAAAATATAGTGACCAACATGGAATTAGACCAAACTAATTATATATAGATGTAACCCTAATATATGGTCATTAATGTGTGGTAAGACTCTTAATATACTGAGTTTTGGGAGTAGTTCGTTGGCAAGATCTAGATTAATCCTACTCTGAATGTGACACCTATCAAATAGGCAGGAGTGAGACTGAGCATTGTGATGATGTAGCTGGTGCCCTTTCCTGGTTTGCTTACTCTGGACACCATAACCTTGACTTACTATCTATAAGTGTGTTTGTGTGTGTGCACACACACGTACACAGACTATAGAAGGAAAAATTCCAAAAGGAAGTCATTACTGGCAAAGACATTTAAAAATAAAGCCAGAGAGTCATTAGGGAGGTGCAGCTTTTCAGATGTCCTCTCCTGGAGAGAAAGGAAGAGAAACTTGTAAAAGTATGCTTCCTGAGAAAAACCACTAGCATCTTGGAAGAACATGCTGACAATATTCTCTGCTTAGAAATTTAGTAACCAAGTCTGTAGAGAAAGATACAGACTTCCCTTATTTGTGCCAATGATAAAACCTGACAAGCAACTTATACACTGCAAAGTCCCCTGTGGATTTTGCCTTTATAAATCCTACTTCTTTCCCCAAAGCACCATCTCAGAGCATCTTATTCTGAGACTCTGAATAAAGCTTTTGCTTATTTTGTGGTGCTGCCTTATTTTGGGTTGTCATTAAAATTCAAGGTAGATGTACTTATAGTATTTATAATTATCACAGGGTTTCTTTAATTTGTGACTTTTTATTTTTTTTTTTAAATTTTTTTAAAGATTATTTATTTATACATACAAGAGCTGGGGTACAGGCCAGAGTCAAGGGAAGTGAGAGGATTAATCAGAGACAGAGTGGGGAACGAAACAGGCAGACTGACCGAAACACACTGCTGAGGGGAGCAGCGGGCACAGCAGGAGAGGTCTGCCGCGCCATGTGGGTCCCCTCCCTGGCCGACAGCAGGGATCGAACTCGTGCTGCAGTGGCTGTGGTTTGCCTCGTAGTGTGTTGCTTAACCCACTGCGCCACCAGGGAGGCCCAATTTGTGACTTTTTAAAGAAGGCAAACAAAATTCTATATTAGGTGACAGAATGAAGCCTAATTCTACGTTCTGCCTCCTCCTCCTGCAAGGTCGGAAACATGGAAGCTTTCACTGGGTTCTACACTAACTCCAGACAGGCCACCCCATGCACCCACACCTGAGCGAGTGCTCTCTGCTTTCCTGTGCCTACCCCCATCCCTCTTGGTGGAGCCCATGGACAAGAGTCAGCAAGCAGACACCTCTGGTGACTGTGCTTCCTACAGTATAGCTATCAGTACACGTGATTTTACAAACCACCTGGCACGTTCTTGTTGGTAGAGTGGACACAACATCCTCTCACAGCTGTGTATGTCCTAGGAGGAAGTGTGCATTAAACATGAGTGTTAATCTGATTCAAAAGAATACCTGCACCCCTATGTTTATTGTAGCACTAGTAATAATTGATAAGACCTGGGAACAACTCAAATACCCAAAAACAGATGACTGGATCAAGGTGATGTGGTACATATACACAATGGAATACAATTCAGCAAGCAAAAAGGACAAACTAGAGTCATTTGTAGAAACACAAATGGAGCTAGAAGGGATTATGCTCAGTGAAATAAGTCAGAAGGCAAAAGAAAAAGATTGGATAGTTTCACTCTTAAGAGAAATATAAAGGAACCAAAAAGGGGCTCAAGGAGAAGTACAATAACAATTTTAAAAATCACAACACAACAAGAACAAAAAGACAGAGACAAATCAGTGGCACTTTGGGGTGGGTGGGTGGTGGATGAAGGCAGAAAGAGCACAGGGCCTGAGGTGACGGTGCACCGGTGAAATGGTGGTGGGAACTCCATGGGGACTACAGTTGATGCCAGATATATATATATAAAGAAAGAAAAAAAAGTGGTAATAACTAACAACCCTTCCTTTGCTATGTCCTTATATGCTTTCGGCCTCCGCTTCCCCCTTATGCATTTATGCTTTTCTAATGAAACTGAAATGAAATCTCACTGTCCTCGTCCTGTGACTCCTTCAACATTCCATTTATAAGCAGAAATGAGAAGGGACACGTGTTCTAGCAGTGAAGGAACAAACATTAGAATCATTATAAATGACACAACAGACACTTGTTGGGCACCGACAGATGAAGCAGGTAACGTTTTCTCACATGAGAGGTTTCATTTCTCGTGACTCAGTGAACTAGATAGTTTTCCAGATGAAGAAGTTCATGTTCAGAGAAACAAAATGACTTGCCCAAGGCCACACAGGTAACAACTAGAGAAACAGAACTGGCACCCAAGCAGCCTAGAGCCTTACATACTTAATCTCCATGCCATAAAGAAGTAAGGGGCTCAATGATTATATTTAAACCAAATTTTCTTTCACTGATGATCCAGCAGCTGACTAATTCTGACAGCTGTCCATGCCTCCAGGCCAGAGCAAAACACACACACACACACACTTTTCCACACAAATCTTCCTCAGGAAGTGCCACTCCCAAACTTCATATCACCAGGCTTCCCTTACATCCCCTGCTGTCCCCACAGAAGTCTCCCTGCAACCCCACCCCAGCACAGGGGGCAGAGGGCCAAGGCTGTGGGGAGGTCACACAGCATGGCGGCAGAGCAACACCCCTAAGCAGGAGCAGCTACAGATGCGTCCCTGGGCAGATGCAGAAAGTCAGCTGTGCAGAGAGCCCCTGAGGGGCTGGGAACTCCAAAGACAGCTGACTCAGGGAGGGAGCGGTGCACTGCGGGTCATTCCACTAATGGAGCTGAAGGCCAAACCCATGATCTTAAGGAGGAGGAAAGTCACATAACTACATTTACAATTCAGCAACGTAACTTCCCAGACGCACTGTCTAGAAGAGGCCTCACTCTTCTTGAAGCAATCTCTTGGCTGTTCAAAGGAAGACTTTCCCGAGCCATTTTTAAGACCAGAGACACTGCCATTAGGGGCAAAGAGATCAAAAGCATCTTAATCTCCTCTATCAGTGGGCCAGCCACTTACCCAGTCTGAGAATGTTCCCCACGTGCTGCTTCCTGAGCCTGCCCGCCTGACAGTCCCTGGGATTGGTACCTTGGTCTTGGAAAACAGAAATATGGTTTTACTTATGCAGGTCTCTATCTCTGACAGATGCATGGAATGATAACACAGTGGCCCAATCATCTCCCACCCCAATGACTGCAAAAGGGTATTTCAGAATTCATAATTGGAATAGCTGTGGTTGCTTTCTTTAAAGAGGGATCAAAACATTGAAATCCATCCAAGAGCACTGCTTGTGTAACCCGAGAAGGGGTGGCATTCATTAGCGGGGCTTGTATGAGACACTTGCCCTCACATCCTTAAAGAAAGATTCCCTTAGCCCAGGGAGGAGAGGGGCCTATCCCCCAGGCACTTGGGAAGGCACTCTCATACAAGAGGCTGGAATCGCAGGCTTACCTGCTAAGGCTCTCTCTTCTACTACAAATTAAGGGTGCATTAATAGAAGAATGCTTCCAAGAATGCTTGGGAGGTGAAGCCGGGCTTGCTTCTGTACGGTTAATTAGCACAAGGCACTGCATTCTGAAGCCCTGCACTTTAAGAGAGACTCTGCCAAGATGGCGTCCTATGAGGAAGCTCAGGATGATGGAAAGTGATTGCAGAGTCTGAACAAATTTAGTTTGTTCATATTTTCATTTCTGCTGAGGATCAGCACTCTAATTCACACACCATTCTCACTCTGCACTCTAACCTCACATGCACCAATTCTTCCTGCCAACGAAACCTTGAGTTGCTTGAGGGCAGGGATGATGGGTGGTTAACATGCAGTACCTGGCACACTCACAAAATATTTGTGAATGAACAAACGAATGAGCAACAGCAATGACTTGGGAGAAGAGATCCCAGGAGCCTGTATTTGCCCACTCTACCCTGCCCAGGATGAAGGGACAACTGGCCGGCCCACAGAAGGGGGTAATGACACTCCACCTGCCTCCCAAAGAGCCACTGCGGGGAGCCTCCCTGGTGGTGCAGCAGGCTGAGCTCCGCAGTGTGGAGCATCTGTGGCACAGCAGGGCGAGTTCGATCCCCTGCCAGGGAGGGGACCCACGTGGCACAGCAGACCTCTCCTGCCTCGCCCGCTGCTCCCCTCAGCGGTGTATTTCAGTTGATCTGCCTGTTCTGCTGCCCACTCTGTCTCTGGTGACTACTCTCACCTCCGTGGCTCTGGCCTGTGCCCCAGAGCTCTTGTGTGCATAAAAACATCAATCTTAAAAAAAAAAAAAAAAGAGTGGCTGGGCCTGAAGGGGTAGAAAGCAGGATGATGAGCAACAAGACGGAGGAAGCCACAAAGGGGGTCGAAGTGGGGTCACAGAGTTGTGGGACAAACAGCTTAGCCCTGCTGGGCCTCCGCTGCCTTTGGATTCAAAATGACGGAGGTCACGGCTAACTCACAAGTGTTACTGGGAGAATCTTTGCAAAAATGAAGCATCAAGAACTTGAGGTGGGAGGGTCCTAAGTAGTGAAGGGGAAGGGAAAGGCCAGTGACAATAACGGAGCTAAATGGCATTCTAGGGTAAGGGGACAGTCTGGTATGAGACACGGGGAAGGAGGGGGCAGAACTCTGGAGCTGATCCAAGGTGTTCATGGCCTTCACCCTCAGGCAGCGTCCCAGGATATCTAGGCTGACAGTCTGCTGCCTGCCAGAGGCTGGTGTCTGAAACGAGGCTAGCAGACAAGAGGGAGGACTGAAGGGGTCTCTGCACAGGGCCCCGGGCCCCGTGCCATGGTCCATATGTTCAGGAGGCTGAAGCTAGTTACTGTTGCTCTGTTACCAACACAAGCATACACCCAGTGCCTCATAATTGTGTCCCCTTTTGCTCTGGCTACTAGGAGGCTCAGAGTTCAATTTGCCGCCCTTTACCAGCAAGTGCACTGAATCTGTGTCCCTGGCCCCTATATTTTAAACATGTCTGCTATCAGACGGATGCTTTAGGAGGGCGGGAACTATGACTCTTTGATTCACAGGGATGCGATGTGGGCATCACTCAAGAACTACTTCCTGAGTGTCAGCCATGTTTTATCTTTCTTTCCCCCAGTGTCCTCTCTTATTTAAAGTTTGCCCTGCTGTACCATCTTTATTTCTGAAACCACCTCAGGTTCCCTTTTGTACAGGTGGGGTACACATAAATACATAAGGGGACATAACAATAAAGAATTCACAGATGCATCCTTCACCCAAGCAGCTTATGTAACAACATGGCCCTGCTGACCTTCTCGCCCCCTCTGAGAGGCAGGCCAGGCCCTGCAGGCACAAAAGAGGCTGTTTCTGGAGCTCAGCTTTGTCCTCAGGAGGCCCCCCTACCAGGCTGCCCAGAGATTATGTTACCTCCAGACCCAGCTGAAAGGTTGCCTAGCAACACTCATCAGCCTCCTCACCTCTAAATCCCTCATTTGTGTCTGACATGTACACAGCGCAGTGCTAGCATGACCCTGAGCACTGCCTCCTTCCAGTTCTCCCCAGCTGAAGCAGGGCTGATCTGCCTGCATCACCAGAACCTTCTCCGCCTGGCCTGTGACTGCCAGCCCGAGGAGCATGAGCAGAGGAGGCACCACCGCGGCTGATGTGCACAGGCCAGAAGGTGGGAAGAGACAAAGGACAGATGAGCCGAGAGCCCCCATATGAGCAGCCAACGCCAACCCCATCCCCAGGGCCACCTCTGAGACTTTCTACTGTCAGGCAAACACTTAGTTTTTATCCAGAAGGGTCCAGACCATGCAAACGTGTAAATAAGTGAAGTGTTGCTTAAGATGATGTCTAAACAGTGTGCAAAAATAAATATCCTTCCTCTAAAGCAAGGGAGAATGCGGCGTCCCATCTGGGGAAACAGGAACACAGGGGTAATTTGGAGGAAAATAGTCTTATTAGACTTGAGTTTTATCTGTGGCTTTCCAGAAGCCATGAAAAAGAACAAAGAACCCCAAGCTCCCAGACGCCCAGACCTGGCCAGAGGTGCAGATGTGGGCGCTCGCCCCTCCTTCTGGCTCTGGGAAGCCTCGCCAGGCCAGCTCCTGGCTGCCAGCAGGTCTAGATCTCATCCTGGCCCCTCTGGCTGCTCCTCCGGCTTAACTCCCCGGCAACTGTCAGCTACAAAAGCGGCGGTAAGAAAACACTCTTCCATCTCACTCAAAGGGGAGCCATGCTTTCTTGTATTGAGTCTAAAACCAGTCAGAGTTCCATCTGGCCTCTGTCTTGCAGCCAAAAGCTAAAACTTTAAGTATTACATACATAAAAAAGCAAAAGAGCAATTTAAGCTCTTTATGATGAAATATATTTTTGATAGTGTAATGAAGAACAGCCGTGGAAAAGGGGTCGAATCAAGACCTGCTGAGGCTGTGCCGGCCAATACGGTAGCCACTGGCCGCACAGGTCCGTTCACGTCTAAACGCAGGAATGAAATCAAACAGGGTGAGACTCTGGTCCTTCTGCAGCGCTAACCACACTTCAAAGGTTTGACACACACTTGTGGCTAGTGACCACTGTGCTGGACGGCTCAGATATGAGGGGACAGTCCCACTGCCACAGAAAGTTCCATAGGACCAGCCCAGGAAAACTGCAGTCTCCATGTCTGCACACAACACTGTGAGCTCCGCCAACAGGTCCTGTTGGATGCCCACATGTCTTTGGTCATCACTTCTTTTTTTTTTTTTTAAGATTATTGTTTATTTATGCACACAAGAGCTCTGGGGTACAGGGCAGAGTTGCAGGAGGTGAGAGGAGTCACCAGAGACAGAGCGGGGAGTAGAACAGGCAGATGGACTAAAACACACTGCTGAGGGGAGCAGCGGGTGAGGCAGGAGAGAGGTCTGCTGCGCCATGTGGGTCCCCTCCCTGGCTGAAGATTGAACGCGTGTTGCTGTGGCTGCGGATGCTTCACAGTGCGGTGCTCAACCCACTACGCCACCAGGGAGGCCCCCTGACCCGGTCATCACTTCTAAGCTGGCCCTCAGTCTTTCTCAGAAAAAAACAGCCAAGACCCAGGTTTCTGGGACTTTCCCTGGGACAGGGTTTCAGGCAGACTTACCCTGTCAACCATGTAAAGTGACCTTGGGCCCCATCTCTCCAGCCAATCTCTCACTGCTCTAGCGGTGTGTTGAAGGTGGAGATGTCCACCCAGAACCCATGAACGCAAACTTATTTGGAAGAAGGGTCTTCACGGATGTAATGAAGGTAACATTCGGAGCTGAGATCACCCTGGTTTAACTAGGAGAACACAAATCCAGTGACAAGTGCCATAAGTGGGGACAAGATCCTGGCAGGAGGCAAGGCACATGAAGAGGAACAGAAGCTACAGCTGCACAGCCCCAGGCCAGCGGAGAGCCAGGGCTACCAGAAGCCACCAGGAGCTACCAGGGAGACCTAGAACAGATACTCCCTCAGAGTCTCCAGCAAAAACCAGCCCTGCCAACACCTGGGTTTTGAACGTCTGGCCTCCAGAACTGTGAGAGAATAATAAATTTCTGTTGTTTTAAGCCACCAGGCTTGGGGTAACTTCTTACCACAGTCCTGGGAAATGAATGCAAGGGGTTAATAGCAAATCATGACTGAATTGGTTTACTCTCCCTGGGGAGCTGCACCGAGCATTCAACCCTGGCCAGTGACGTCCAGCCTGGACCCTGGGTTCCCAGCTGAGCATGCCACGGCAGAGGAGCCCTGGGCCCCACACTTGGCTTAGCCACCTCCACCAGGAGATACGTCTGCTCCCTCCGGTCTCTGGGCCTCAGTAAGCCCATCTGTAACATGAGGAGTGAGGCTAGACTGCCGGCTGATTCCAGCTCCCAGGGGTACATTCATCAACTGGTACCATGACGCATCTTTTTTTTTTTTTTTTTTGCATAGTATGTAAGAGAATGACCACAATAATAAATAGCAACATCACTCTTACAATAATAAGACCTCACATTTGTTGAGCCAGATGCTAAGTGCTTTACTTCCATTATCACACATAACTAATATTTTTCTTGATGGATGGAAGACCACAAGAGGTGGGGGGGAGGGGAAACCAATATCCAGACACATGAAGCCAGAACTTATTCCCTTGGCTGGACCCAGCATGCAACTTAACTTTCCATCAGCTGCTCAGTAAATATGGAGACAGTATACAAAATACTTCAGAAAGGAGACCAGATTTTCCCATCTGAGTGGGGTACCCCCATCCCAAGGTCTGTCTACCCCTAGCCCCTATTCTGGCCTGTAGGAGCTTGTGAGAAGAATCAGAGCTCCCAAAGGAGCACCTGCCAGCAGTAACATCGGGCCCTTACACAGTTCAAAATCCAGGTGTTGTAGAATAAGGGTTCTAGAACAGAATTACATGGGGAGTCAGCATGGGACTGTAAACCAGTGTCCATCCTGATACTGGTCCCCGCTGTTGCCCAAGAGCTGTCTGGAAGGCCCCGTTCCCTGCCACCTTGGCCTACTCCTCTGGGCTGCTCTCTTTCACCTGTGCTTGTGTATCCCATGTAACCTGAGCTCAGCGGGACTGACAGAGGCCCGTTATTCCTGACACAGCCCTGGAAAGGCCAGGATGGCTGCTGGCGGCCTTGTTCTCATCACCCAGGGCTGGCTCCCAGGAGTTCCAGCTGGTTCCAAGCACACAAGGTAAGCCCCGGGAGGTCCAAGCGGTTCTTATGGCTGTGGAAGCCTCAGGAACTCGCTGAATGTGAAGCATTTGCTTTCCTTCTCCCACAGAACCCTGGGAAGACAGTGGGCCCCCCAACCCCCCGGTGCACCTCACAGTGCCAGAAGAGAGGCGCCTTGTGTTATTAGCTCAAATAAGGAAAATAGTGTGGGGGAGATTGAATTTTCTGCAGACTTGTTTAACTTGGTGATTTCTGAGCACTTGGTGCTGCTGGCAGCCATGGGGGAGTGGGTTGCCAGCCTGCGACTTCTCAGCCATTTCTCAAGAACATGCGCGGGCTTATTAAATCAGCATGAGTCACTCTCCTGCCTTCCTCACAAACATGAATCGCGAATCACAAAAACCCAAGGAGACCACGTGACGCAATCGTTTCTTGGGGCCTAGCAGGTCTAGAAAGCTGGGGGAGGTGCCGTCAACTTGAAGTCTCCCCACCTCCCAACAAGTGAACTCCTCCAGGCAGGCCTGGGGCTGCCCTGGGGCAGACGGAGGGCAGACGGCACCAGAGATGGCAGCGCTGGGCTCAGAAACACGCAGCCCAGTCCGTCCACTGCTCACGCTCAGGCCCTCACCCTCCAGCTGGTGGCAGACACCAGGAATCTGGGCACCAGGTTAAGTCCCCTGAGGCACCGCTCTGGCCCCCCACCACGCGTGTCCCTTCTCTGGTCTCTCGACCAGTCCTGACTAAGCCCTCAGTCGTCCCTCCTCGCCCAAGAGAGGAAGACTGAAATGAGCGGCGTCCTCCCCACGGCCAAGGTCCTCCCAACCACCCTTGCTCACTTTCCCACAGAGCAAGTCCAAAGATGAGCATCTCCCCCTCGGGTGCTCAGCCGGGACTCCTCCACAGCCTCAGTTTCCAGTGGGGCCAGGACACCCTCACTGCTGCCACCTACAGGGCAAAGGCTGCACCGCGCCCGGCTTGGTGGGGGCCGGCAGTCGCAGGCACAGGAGAATGGGCACCTCCTGGGTTCCTGACAAGGTGGCCCGTGGCCAATCGAATCCACATTATGGATCAAATCCACAGCAACCTGTGTGGGCCAGGCCACCTCAGCCTCACAACAACCCAGAGAGGGAGACACTGGCACTTGGAGAGCTGAGACAGGGAGGCCTCCCAGCTCCCCGCTGGGTGAGCACTGGGATATGGACGGGCGGGCTGGAGGAGCTGGAGGTGCAGGCCATGGTGCTGACTTTGGGAGGCGACTTAGAAACAGCAAACTTGCTCCCTTGGGCCTTCTCCACCCACCAGAGGGAGACGTGAGTACCCACCAGGCAAGACGAAGAATTCTAAGAAAGCCCGGATTGGGGTGGGGTGGGGGGAGAAAAGTGGGGAGTCCAGGATGAGCTGACTGAAGGGGAGACAAAGCCCAAACGGGAACTCCACACCCCCTGTTGTACCCTGGACCCCCAAAAAACAGCTGGCACTTAGGGCCAGAGCACCTGGGTGTCCTGGGCACCTCCCCCTCCTGTGGAGGCATCCTCTGGCCACAGATCCCCAGCGCCCGTGGCCCCTGCCCCAAGAAGGTAACCTGCACCCAGACCTCCAGTGGCTCATCCCACTCTGTCCTTGACCTTCTGACTTCTACTTGAGCAGCCACCTTCACGACGGAGAACCTGCCCTCCCACGCTTCCCGAGAGGCCCAAAGAACCCCACCTGTGCTTGGCCCCACTTCCCATGGCTGTCCGCCACCACCTTCCCAGCACAGGCAGGCAGCCGCAGGAGGGAGGGACCCAGGCCACATGCCACCACTCCCGTCCGAGCGACGTGTGTCTGCCCCTCCCCTGCAGGCCAGAGCTGAGAGGGGCCCAGGAAGTGACAAATGTGTCATGGTGGGGGCCAATTACACATGCTAATAACAAGTCCGTGCCTGGGCCCAGAGTCACCCAGATGGCAGAAGGGATTTATGGCTCAATCCTGATTTCCCAGAAGCCCATCAAGGCAGGAACAGAGAGAGGCAGACCTGACCGAGCTCCCTTCCAGGTCTGCTGGGAGCCGGCGTATTTTTGGAGGGCTTTGGCCTCGCCTGCTTGCTGTACTTTATTGCTGGCAGAGAGACGGGAAATTTATTACTTTACAAATCATACCATTCGCAGCATAAATGAACTGTCTGGCTGCGGCACGCTCGAGCCCAGATGATTTGCGAAACGTCTAATGGTAAGCGGAGTTATGCTATCTGCTTACGGCCTCTGAGACAAAAGCCAACCGTAACGCAGAGCATCTGCACAGTGTAACTCGAGGCCGGCAAATTGGCTGCGACTCGTAAATGTTGGCTCAGCAGCATTACATAACTCGGGGCGCTCGCCTGGGACTCGGGAACACGGGCAGCCCAGGGCCGGCGGCCGGCCTGTCAGGGCTGTGGATGACAAGCAGGGCACTGCGGGGGCTCCAGGGCCGAGGTCAGGGCCAGGCCGAGCGCCACAACCTGGCCAGTCCCCAGGCCTGCTAGCAATCAAGAGGCGGGTGGCTCCTGGGCTGCCTGCAAAAGGGGGTGCTCCCTGTGGCCCTCTGCTCCTCATTCCTCAAACCCGCTTTGGGAGGATGAACTTGAAATCGCAGCAGCCCCAACATATAGAAGGAGCCAGGTAGCACCCACAGCCGCAGACGCAGAGCTGTCTGACCACACCACATCATCACACTGGGGTTCAGCCGGGGCCCGAGAACTGGGCCTCCACCAGGAGGAGGCAGAAGCGTGCCAGGTACACAGGAAGCCAGCAAGCCACGAGGTCTCTCCAAGCACCGGGCTCACTGAACATGGAGGCAGCGCTCAAGCTCGGGCTGCTCTGGTTCTGAAGCTTCTGTTTTTCCCACATTGCCTGCCTCCCGGGATCTGGGATGTCGTGTTGTGGCTTCCAGTCATCCAACATGCTGCCGTCTGGGACAACGCCATCTGGCACTCAAGACTATTGTCTACACGTGCAGTGGTGGGCTAGCAAAAGGCTCCTGGAAAGAGAGGTCCCCACCTGGTCCCTGGGAACGTGCAGACTGATTGTGCTCAGGTGTGACCCCAAGAAGTGTGTCCCCCCAAGAAGGGTGTGACCCCAAGGGTGGTTGTTCCCTGGAAGACACAGAAGGGTGGGTGGGCGGTCAGGAAAAGCCTCCTGCTCAGGGGCCCTTCAGTCACTCAAGCTCTGTGTGGCGCCAGGATGCCCACCCGGCTTCGGAACCCAGAGACCTTCACAGGGCAGGAGAGGGACCCCACAGAGCTGGCTTATTTGCAGGTGGGCCAAAGAGTGCAGAGACCTTCCTATATTCACGTTCAGAACACGGCAGCCGCAAAAGGTTAACTCCCACTGCCCCTCAACCTGGAGAAATAACACTTTCCGAGCAGTTCATTTAAAAACAGGGAAGGGTATTTTGAAACACTTTGATTTTCAAGCATAGCAAGCTATCTTATTACCATAGAGAATTTTGACTGTGCCACTTGGCATTAAAAATAAAAGTTTTTTTAACTGAATATGCATCTAAAAATAGTCTCCTTTCTTGAGTCTTACAAGACAAATGCTTGACCCCAGCAAAGTCATTCTTACTCACCTCGTGCATTCATTCATCCCACTCACTCAGCAAAGTTCACGTCTCCGACCCCAGAGAAGCCCCAGGGGTAGGGTCCACTGGATTTCCTGCTTCCTTCCGAGTCACGTGCCAAGTACAGATGAGGCCCCACAATCTCAGTTTAGTTAATGGACTTTTTATAGAGTTTTTGGAGACGCTGCCTCAGTAAAGAAGGCTGCAGAGGCATAAAGAATAAGCACCTCCACAGGTCGCAGTGAAATACAGGCCTCAGGATGGTGAGGCACCCACAGTCCAACCCCGCCCCAGCCACTGGAACAATGTCCCCGGGCATTCAGCCAGGGACGCTGGCAGGTACCTGGACACACACAACTTCTCAGCACACAACTAATATTTGCCTGACAGCTGCTCAGGTGAGGGGGCAGCCCACACTCACTGTGGGTCTGACCTCTTAGGAGAACACCCCAGAGCCCAGAAAACCTGGCCCTGACCTGGAGGGGAAGTCCTGAGGGCACACTCTCATCATAGTCCTATGCCACTCTGCCAGGATGGTGCCCAAGAGCCACGAAGTTGAAGAAGCACCTTTGTCTGTACTCCAAGAAGCTCCAACAGCTTGCCGGCCTACGGGAGGGGGAGCGCAGGCCTTCGGAAGAATGGGGGTGAAGGCAAAATACAGGCTTTTGGGCCCAAGCTTCAGTGTCCTTCCAAGCCAGATGGCACCCGGGGGATGGGCGGTGGGGGCGGGCACGGGCACCCTCCCTCAGTGTGCAACACGGCCCCTGTGCACTCAGCCTTCACCCGCTTTCCTGGGGGCTGCTCCCTGGAAGTGCCTGCCACGGTGGAGGACACCCAGAAAACGACGAGGAGGACAAAGACTGTAGATACCTTCGCATCCCCTCAAAGACTACACAAGGTTTTTGACCCACAGCTCTCATCACAGTTGAGGACATAAGAAATTGGTTTAACTGAGAAGTCCCTGGCAGCAGTGGGCGTCCCCAGAACCGGGGGCCAAGGGTCCTGAGAGACGTCATAGACGTATGAACCCTCTCCCACAAAAGCTCGCACTATGCTGTTCACCCAGCGTGGCGGGGGCTTCGGATTAAGATGGTCTATTATGAAAGTCCCCAACACAAGAAAGCCAAGGCAGCCAAGCAACCCCAAGCAGGGGTCACACCCCCATAGCACCTATGTTCTGGGGCACATGAGGGAGTCACACTTGGGGCCTTAAAAAGGTCCAGGATGGCCTTGGAGCCCTGCCACAGTTCACACCCAAAACGAGCACGAAGACGCCAGCTTGCCAATGTCCTTTCTACCCTTTCTGATCTTCAGGTTTCCTGCCGGCGCAGGGAGGCTGGGGTACCTGCCAGCTCTGCCGGTGGAGATACCTCCACTAGATCCCAGTTCCCCAGAAGATTCTGCTTCAGAATCACAGACTCGCTGCACTGGTCACAGCCAGTGACCCGCCCTGCTCCAGGCCTGCCTACACCGAGGCCCCTGCCCCCGAGGCCGGAACTCTAGGTCTGTCACCGGCCCACAAGACTGGCCATGTGATGGGCCCCTCGGAACCAGCCCCGGGACTTGAAGTGAGGAACCGCCAGCAGACCGCAGCGCAGAGGTACAACTTGATGCGGTCTCTCTCCAGGTGGGGACAGACCTGTGGAGACAGGGAAAAGGTGAGAGCCCTCAGATGAAGAGGGGCCCCTGGGCCCAGAGCCAAAGACCCAGAACTTGAGCTCCTGCAGCCTGAGTTGAGTCAGGAGTGCCGATGGGCCACAGTGCACTGTCACCCAGAGATGCCATCAAACCCCTCACTGATCGAGGTCCTGAACCCCAAACCATCACCCTAGCAGGGGAGGGGCTCCTGAAGTGCAGATGTCTGCACCCCCTCAAGGATGCCGACTTGGCAGGTCTGGGCGGGGCTGTGTGGCCACGTGGGATGACACCTCCTGTGGGAACAGGGTGCCAGCCAGACTCAGGAATGACACCTGGGGGGTCACATGCCCGTGTCACATGAAAACAGAATCCAGGCGACAGTGTGGGGAGCAGTGTTGTGTTCTGGTAAAACCTGTTCTCTCCTCTCTTGGGCCCCCAAGACCCATTCAGCCTCTTCTGCCAGGAAGCCTACCTTCTTACACTCACGCTCCCTAAGCCCCACCTCCCAATCCCCACATCCACTGCCCCCTCGTGTTTTTCCGGCCTGCGCCACACTACAGGAGCGAGGCCCACATCCTCCAAGGGGACAGGACAGGGAGCGGCCATGGGTGGGGCTGGCGGGAGAAGAGGACTGACTCCTCGCTGACTTTTGGGATCTGTGGTGGCCCCTGTGGCCCGGCACACTGGTGGGAACGCGAAGGCAGCCCGGCAGGTCTTCTCGGAGACAAGCCCCAGCGGAAAACCGAGCTGGAGCCCCAGGATTCAGTCCCAAACGCAGAGTCCTTCCAGCAAAGTGCTCATACCTCTTCTAGCAGTGGCTCTCAGACTGCAGGGATCAGGACAGCAAGACGGGAGGCAGAAGGAGAGAGAGGAAAAGAGGAGCCCTTCTGAAGCGCCTTCCAAGTCAGGCGGGGGGCCGGCTCCCCCGCAGCCCAGCCCAGCCCCTGTGCCAGCCACTGCCCCGGTCTGCCACGGTCCCAAGCAATCCGGTGCAGCTGGAAACGTGCAGGCGTGGAAAAGCCTCCACCACGCAAAATGTGCATTTGATCAAGGTTAAAAACATGGTGTAACATGAGTTCTCCTGATCTATTGGATTTCTGCAAAAGAGCCCTGAACTCCTCACTTAAGTTCAACCTCAGGTCTCGGGAAAAATGAAGTTTGTTAATTCAAGCAATTCCCTGGTGGTCAGTAGTTTATACCACATGCTTTGAAACAACGTGGCCTGAGTCAGGGGAGAAGCTGAATGACTTCCTAAGGGAGAGCCAGAGCCTATCTGTTAACCTTGACAGACTCAGCGGCCGCCGGTGCTGGCCAGCTCTCTGAGCCCCCTCCCCTGAGGCCTGGGGGAGGGCTCTGGCTCCACAGGAAGCAGTCCCCACTACTCAGAGAACAGTCAGCTTCCCTGCACCCCCATCCTGTAGTGTGGAGCGCTGCGTCTGCCACCCCTTGCCTCTCCAAGAAGCCTTTCCATTAGCACTGGGGCCCACCAGGGCCGCTCCCCAAGAGACACTGGCACAGTCAGGCTGGCCACGGGGGCAGGAAGCTGTGGGGAGGATCCTTTAAGAGAAGATGAATCACTGCAGGAGGCCTCCAGGCCACCTGCTAAATCCCATCCCTCAGCAGCGAGGGTTTCCTGGGCACCCTTTTCATGTCGTCTCACCACACCAACCCACAGGAGGCCTTTCAAGCATGGCCCTTGTGCCTAAGAAGGTGACAGGGATAAGAACCACCGCCAACACGTAGCGACAGCACCCTTTAGGCCCGTCATAGGTATTCACCATGTAATTCCACAACCACCACCGAGGCAGGCACAGCCGGAGAAAGTGAAGCACAGAGAAGATCAGAGAGCTGCCCAGGGCTAGTCATGGCTAGCGTGGACATGTGGACCAGGCGGTCAGCTCCAGAGCCTGTGCCTTGCCGACCACCTCATCGTGATCGTCATAAAGGGCTCCCTGCCACTCTGCTGCATCCACATACAGCTTCGCTCCCAGGGAGCGGCCCTCAGGGTGAGCCAGGGACTGTCTGAGTCTAGGTCGGAGCTTCCGGCTCCCCTGCTCTGGATAAGTTAGTCAGCCTCTCAGTTTCCATCTCCCTCGCTTTAAAATGGGAATCACCATCACCCACAGGGCTCTTGCAATAACCAAGTGTGATAACAGAGGTAAAAGTGCTAACAACGTCTGCAAATAAAAGACCGGTAAAAGTTCGGTACCACGCAGTAATTATTCATAGCATTATGAAACGAACATGCTGCAGTGCACACATGAAATGCCTGTTCACATGAGCCCAAACAGGCTGAAGCCTGGAGCAAGTGGTCTCTACACGCTGCCCCGACGGCTGTGTTATTGCTATTTCCAACTGTGGCCTGATCGGGGTTTACTTGGGCTGCCATTTCACGCTTCACCCACAGAAAGTACCTTAACTCTATCTCGACACACTGTCCGTTGCTCCCTGCACCTTGACCGCAAGCCCAAGCTCAAGCACCAGGCCTGCCGGGTATGGGCCGCAGAGGGGCTGCCACTACAAACAAGACGAGGGGAGGAAACGCTCGGCTTTCCAGGGCTTTAGCGCTGAAACCCCTGGCGAACGTGATACTGCTTGGCACGGCGATCGTTCACAACTCCAGTGAGTCCAGAAAGAAGAAAACATTCAAACAACGCAAGGCAAAGCTGCCCAGGGAACAGGCACTGACGTTCCACAGCAGCGAGGACCACCAGGAAAGATGGTCCACTTCCAAGATTCCAGACCTCAACAGAAGTGACCGCGAGCGGCCCAGACTCCTAGAGCTAATTCTCTGCATCCACACGTGGGCCAGGGGCAGTTCACGGGCTTCCACCGCAGCCCCCAGGCAGGTGTGGGTCCCTCTTGACAGACTGAAAGGAGGACCAGGCTGGAGACAGCTGCTCGACCCATGGGGCAGCGCTGGGGCAGAGCCAGGGCCTCTGCCCTCTGGGCCAGGGGAGGCTGTGGCAACCCACACTGCACAGCTCTGCAAGGCAAGCTCCTCCCCGCTCCGGCCGCTGGCTGCGAGGTCATGAAATCATCCAAAGCCAAGCCAAGTGGAGCTGCAGCTTCCTCACTGCCTGTGGGAATCGCCAGCTCCTCTGGGCCCAACTAAGTCCCCTCTCCTCAACGCGGAGGAAATGGGCCAGAGGCCAGCCCTTGCTCCTCTCTGAGACCCCGGCCCTGGCAAGCCTGTCCAGTGCCCAGGAGGCTGGTGACTTAGATCCTTTCAAGCTGACCGCTACTTCCGCAGCACCCACCGAACAGTCACACAGAAGCTGAGCTCTGTGCATCTAGCCCAAGGGGCTGGCCTAGTCCAGCCCAGCCCTACTAAGCCCCAACACTGAAGACACAGCTGCACCCCTGCACAGACAGTGCACCCCAGCTCAGGAGCATAAGCACATGCAGGCCTGACAGGCAAGCAGCAGCTGGACGCTCAGGGCAAGCTGAGGAAGACGGGCCCCGTGCCCTCTCCACTTGCACAGGACTGGGGTGCCAGCTGGGGCGCAGGGGCTGACGTGCGGGAGAGGCCCTGCGGATGCCTGGCCCGGCAGTGTAAAGAACGGAGCCAGGCGCAGTGGGCCCAGCTTCCACCCATCAAATCCTTCAGGGTGACCACTGGAGCTACAAAAAATCAGTGTCCTGAAGCTTCTTCGGGAGCCAGGATTTACTCTGTGAGCGTGTAGTGCCACTGGCTCGGCTGTTGCCCATCAGCCCCTGCATGCTCCCTCGGCAGCCCAGCACCGCTCAGCGCTTCCCGCCTCTTTCCTCCTCCCTTCCCTTGATGCTCAAGCCCACGCCAAGGGGCCACCAGCAGGCAGCTTGGAAGGCCTTGGCTTGGAAAAAGCAAGGGTTCATCTCCAATGACACCCCTCACACTTCCACAGCGCCAAGCCTCTGCAGGGCCCCTGACGCACACCCACGTTGGGAGAAGAGCCCAAACTCGGGGGGGCGGAGGACAGAAGAGTGGCCGGTGGCTGGGATCACGGGGCAGTCACAGGACTCTAGGTAGAGATTTGGGCCCCCACTTGTCCACGTCAGTCCATGTTCAGTGAGTACCAACTGCCCAGGACCTCCCACATATGTGTCCACACACACCTGTCTCTGCACCCGACTGCACATGCTTGTAAGGTGCACCGCGATACCCAACACACACACACACACCTCTCCCCACCTTACCTCCCTGCATTCACAAAGGGATGCTGTTGACCTGGTCAGGTCTCGGAACATCAGAATCGGGGTGGTAACTCTCCAGTGGGGCCCGGTGAGCCAGACAGCCATCTCTGTGTGAGTCCTAGTCCCTGATGACAAACCCTCGTGCCCTCTCCCCAGATCCCAGCAGGGGCCTCACAATCCTCTCCAGATCTGCAGAGCCCACAGTGCAATCCTGGACCAGCAGCAGCATCACCCAGGAGCTTAGATGAATTGCAGTCTCAGGCTCCTGAATCAGAACCTGGGTGCATTTAGGTGATGATTCCTTAGGTGATTCTGAAGCGTGTCAAAGGTTGAGACCCATCTCTCTAGATGTCCAGGTGATGGGGTGCAGGGCTAAGGCAGGGGTACCATCCCACTCCTCTGTCCTCTTTCCACCCAAGGCATTGTGCCCCTCTCATATAGCAAGCCCAAAGGAACCCTGCTGCCCCTGTCTGGGTCCTCCTGACCCCCACAGCAAATTGGCCACCTCAATTCTTGCTGCAGGTTCCCAAATCCGAAGCATCAGTTGTCACAGCACATTGATAAATAGCAACTTTTAATTCACATTATAATTAACATGACTCAACACACACTGACCCTGAACCTACCTAAGGCCTCTGCACTAGCCATTCCCTAAACCAGCCCTTTCTCCTCCCCGTGGACAGCCTCACTCAGGGCCCGGCAACACCACTCTCCAGAGACCCCTGGGTGCCCGGCAGGCACCGTCCCGAGGACTGCTCCCATCAGCTCTGGCCCCTTACCCTGGTAGCTTTGTCTTCATCTTCACCTAATAGTGTATCGTATATTTACTCATTTGCTTATGGATTTTTTGTCAAGTTCCCTAAATTCTGCGAGGACAGAGAGCTTACCTGTTTATCTCATTGCCAAATCCTCAGGGACTAGAACACAGACCACACAAAGTAGGTGTTTCGTACATGCACCAGGAACGTGAACCAACAGGAATAAAACTTAGAGCTATCCACTCCTTATGTTTATCACTCTTGAATATGTAAATGTCAAGGCAAAATTTGACACTGAATACAAACAAAACTACCAACAAAATTAGATGATGAGTTTTGTTAGATAAATTGCCAAGCATGAGCTTCAAAGTATAAAGTTCTGACCTGGGGCCAGTTCTGTTTCTGTTTTGATTTCATTAATACCGACGCAGGGAAGGAATGCCTGCAACAGGTGCACGCAAACCAAGTGGCATTAATAACACTAAGGTTCTGTTTGCAAGGATAACCAGCTTTCATCCAAATGCAAAACTTGGCGGCACCAATTTTAATGAGGGATTACTTGGTAACTCTGGTGCTGTCCTGCTCTCTTGAAGCTACACAAGCCTTACGGTGCTACTAAAGTCTGCCTTAAATACTCTTAATCTCCTAATCCTAATTCTAGCAACTGCTCTGTCATGCACTTCCCAGCAGGATTATGCCAAAAACACAGGCAGGTGGCCAGGTGTTGAGCCGGGATCTGTCTGCCACGTGACCGGGTCCCGGGCTACCAGTCACCAGCTCCCCTGGCCACCAGCACTGTCCACTGCCATGTGCGCTGCTCTGCCCGGACGAAGGCAGCTGCATTCCCTCCCCTTACACGGGGGACCACGGCCATGTTTGGCCTTCCCTTGGAGAAAGTGCCCACGGTCACACACCAGCGCCACCACGAAGACAGGCAAAGGGCCTCCCAGGTGACGCAGCCGCGCCAGGCTACAAGGTGGTACCCAGAGAGCTAGATAAAGCCGCGGGAATTATAAAAGATTTTTATCGAAATGGAAATGCAGATTGTTGAAAAGAAGCAGCAGGGCCCTGAGCCATGCTCTCCTTGCCTGGCCCAGGGACCAGGCACATGTCACCAAGGCCCTCAGGGAGCACAGGCGAGGACTGACAGACAAATTCCAGCACAAAGAGGCACAATCTTACCAGCCGAAAGGAGGAAGCCTCCAGGGAACTATTAAAGTTCCAACCCAGCAGTGCCCCCAAGGAACTGCGAATCAGCTCCCTACGTTCACACGTTTTGAAATGGTTCTCTAATTTTGGCATCTGCATGGCTTCACAGGGATGGAGCCATTATGGGTGCCAAAGCTTTAATTAATGATTTATGGGAGAGGGCCTCCCTGGTGGCGCAGCGGGTTGAGCACCACACTGTGAAGCATCTGCGGCACAGCAGCACGAGTTCGATCCCCACATGGTGCAGCAGACCTCTCCTGCTTGCCCGCTGCTCCCCTCAGCAGTGTATTTCAGTTGATCTGCCTGTTCTGCTCCCTGCTCTGACTCTAGCGAAATCTCTCACCTCCTGCGCCTCTGGCCTGTCCCCAGCTCTTGGATGCATAAAGAAATCTTTAAAGAAATAATTTATGGGAGAAAAACCCTAATACTTGCAAACGTTATATCCACTCTCTTCAGTTTGGGTTTTGTTTCCCCTGAAAATATGGGCAGAAGTGCCACAATTCACCTTAATGGGGGACCTCTGAGTCCTTGGCTGCACAGTTGGGAGGCGGCCTGCAGGAGTCCTTCATGGCCGACAGCCCTGGCACCCTGCCCATGCTCCTCCTGCATCAGTGCCCATCTTCAGTGCGCATGCCAAGACCTCCACCCCTGGGGCCAGACACCAGGCTCAGCTGGCCAAGGGCTCACCTCGTCCGATCTCCTGTCATAACAAATGCCCCCACACCGTCCTAGGCTGGTGGGCTCTCCGACACTCAGCTTCCCAGGCATCTGGCCTGGAGCAAACACAGCTCTCCTCACTCATACATCCGACCACCCCTCAGGCTCTCAGGGGCTGAGGATGTTCAGTGCAAGACCTGTCCAGGAGGAACAGCTGCCCGGGGCCTGTCACCGTGCATGCTGGGAAATCAGCCCAGAACCTCTCTGAGGCCCTAGCAGCTCAGGCTGCTGTCCATGTGACCTGAGGGCTGGCACCTTCCAGTGTGTGTCAGTCAGACACACACACACACACACACACACACACACCATGCCTCCACCCTGCCTAACATAGCCTCTTGCCCCAGATGGTGTCCAAGAGAAGGAGGGAGTGCCCTGCTTGCTGAGAAAGCATCGCTTTATGTCAGCTATCTCCGCTCACTGCTCAGGAGCGAGGTGCAGCCAGGAGCCTGCGGGGACTGAGAGCCGGCAGCCTCAGCACCCAGGCAGCGAGCAGGTCGGCCCACGGTGTGGGGTCAGCGGGGAGGAACATTCAGGGACTTGCTCATCAAGCAGCACCTCCCACCACCCAGAGGTGCTGCAGGGAGGGAGCACCTCCTCCAAGGGCCCCAAAGGCCCCCAAGACCTGGTTCCAGGCCCACCTGGCCCTCCCCTGGCCCTAGGGAGGCGTTGGTGCCCTTCCATGCGGCTGAGGATACCCAGTAGGCCACCAGCAGCCTCTACTTGCAGCTCAAGGACCCAGGAAGGAGACTGGGGCCCCAATAAGGAAAGGAGTGTCCACAGCCCCTGCCACCCCAACCTAGCCCTGCTCTTGGTGGGAGAGAAACCAGGGCACCCCAGAAACACTGCAGTTAATCGCTACATTCCTTCCCCATCTCCTTACTAAAAAGCCTTTCCCTGAGAAACTGCCACAATTACTGTCATTAAAAGAAGGGGGATTTAGAAGTGACAAGTGTGAGCAGCCTGGCCAGGCCACCCACCCCACAGCACCTTCCCCTCCAGCTCCCAGAGCCAGGAGGCGAGGGGGGGTGGGGGGCAGGCAGTCCTGTGGGCCCGACTCCTTGGCCAAGGCCAACGGCCAGCAGGTGGGGCATCACGGGCCTTGACCCCCTGGCGACCCAGCGGGTGAAAAAGGCAGGCTGGTTCCTGCCTCATCCAGTCCTGGGCACAGGAAGAAGCTGAAGACACACCTGGCGCGGGGCGGGGCCTGGGCAGCCGCCCCCCTGAACCCAAGGGCACAGAGGGGTGAGAAGGCGGGGTGTTGGCGGGAGGACACTGGGGGAGATTCTCCTCCTGGGTGTGGGGTGGGGCCTGCGGAAGGAGCCATGCACCAGCACGCGGTCCCCTGCTGCAGTAGGGCACTTCCCACGCCCGTGCCAGGCGGCCCACTCGCCCCAGAGGACAGAGTCTGCCTCGGCGAGCAGAGCGGTGCTGAGGCTGCAGTGCGGCTCGGCGTGCTTCCTGATTTAACAGTTCAGCCGCCCAAGGCGCATAAAGGGACTTGCCATGGGCCGGTGAGCATGTGAGCGCAAACCTTCCTGGGCAGGGGACGCGGGTCCTGCTCAGGCCACGTGGGGGACTGGCCAGCCCGGGTCTCCGGCTGCGTCGTTGTGGGGCCGCGCTCATCAACGCCGTCGGAAACCGTGGCCTCACCGGGCCAAGTCCCTGATCTTCAGGCCACTCGCAAGCCACCTGCCCTGCCACTCCTCCCCGCCTTCCTGGAGGAAATCTCTGGCATCAGGACCACCTGCCCCAGCTCTTCAGTCGCTCCCTACTTTCACAGGCTGAGGTCCAGGCAGGCTGGCCGCTGAAGGCCTTGTGTGACGAGGCGAGAACCCTCCTCGCCAGACGTCCATCTGGGGACTCTCCACACGTACGTACGTACACATGTACACGCACTACAGCCCACTAAAGCAGCGCTGTCTCCCCTTCCGGCCAGCCTGTCCCAAGAGCTCACATGTGTGCAAACATGAGGCTGCTGCCCAGAACTGGCGAGTGTATCAAAGCCTTGTGGGAACTCAGCAGCCCGGGGAGGTCCAGGCCCTGGTCAGGCAGCCCCAGCCCTAGGGGTGTCCACGGGAGGAGATTCGGCAGGTCCACTGGCATGGCGTGGAGCTGAGCAGAGGGGCTCCCCGCTGCCCCCAGCCGTGGCCCCCACAGGACCCTGCACCCACTGCCTCCGCCCTGTGGGCTGTCCCCTCCACGCTGGCCTCCCTTGGCAGCGCTGCCGAAGGGCCTGGCACTGCTGAGTCATCCCTCTCCCACGATGGCACGGCCCTCTCCGATCTGCACAGTCACAGCGGCACAGACGCTGCTCTGCTGCTCTTGTGCAACTTGGCACCCGCTCCTGCGAGTCCCGGGGATTTCTCTGCAGCCACACCTAGGGCAGGTCTCCCGCAAGTTACCCGGCCTTTCAGGAACGGGCATCGGGCACCCCTGGGCCCTGGAGAGGTGTCACTGAGCTGGCGCTGGGCTGTGGGTCCCGGGATTCTGGGGGCGCGAGTGCAGAGGCTGCCCCACGCCAGAGGCGCCTGAGAGAGCAGGGCAGCCTCTCCTCGCCACAGGCCCACCCGCCACTCCCAAGCGCCACCGAGGCCCCGGGCCGGACACCACAGCCTGAGCGCTCACTCTGCCGCCATCTCTGAGCGACTCTGGAAAGGTCCTCGCTCCTCTCTGGCCTCTGCTGCTTCCCCCGTAAGCACAGGCTGGGGCCAGACTGGTGATTTCTCAACTTTGGTCCTGGAGGCCCTGTGTCCGCACTTGGGGTCACTGGGGCCGAGTCCGCCTGCCCCTGATGCAGAGCCTCAGCAGGTGCTTCCCCGCTCAAGACGCAATTCCAGCCCCACTTTTCCTTCCCCTTCAGATACGGCCTCTAAGCAGGTGCAGAATGGCAGCCCCCAGCGGGTCCCTGGCCCTCCGACCTGGGCTCGTCGGGGCCGGTGAGTGAGAACAGGCAAGATGCCAGCCGCAGCACGCAGGGCCGGCAGAGGCTGTGAGGGCAGCTCTGAGGGAAACGCGCGACAGTGGGTCCCTGCTCAGCTCAGCACCTGGCCCTTAGAAGACAGCCTTGGTGGGGTGGCAACAAGGGGCTCGATTCCCTGTGGTCACAGGTGGAAGCCGAAATGGAATACCAGGAGGCAGCAGGTCACCCCAAGAGCAGGGTGAAGAGGAAGAATCCACCTCTTCCTCTTCACCCTGCTCTTGGGGTGGATTCTTCCTCTTTACCCTGCTCTTGGGGTAACCTGCTGCCCAGCACCAGCAACCAAGGCTGTCTGCTCTTGGGATGACCGCTCAGCAGGTCTCTCCTGCTCCTCACCCCTCTCCACTCTAAGAGGCTGGTTGATGGGAGGCACTTAGGTAACAAAGGCAGTGAAGAGCTATCTACAGAGCCAGATACAGAGACCAGCATTGGCAGAAGACAGCCAGCAGGCCCTAGGGCTTTGTCAAGGGTGCTGGGGAGGAGTCTGGCAGGACTGGATGTGAGAGCAAACTGGCAAGTGACGGCCACCTGGAGACCCTCGAGCTGCAGATGCGGCCCCACTTGCAGCTCAGGCAAAAGCACCTTCCCGCAGGCAGCCTCGGTGGCTGGTGCTGGGCAGTCCCGCTCTGGCCCGACCTCGCCATACTCCTCCGGGGCCTTGGTCCCTCAGTCCCTCGGTCCCAAGTGCGGTCAGATTGGCTGAACTCTCCCCGGTCCCAAAGATGTCCCAGCAGGTCAGGGGGACTCTTCTGCAGCTGAGCACAAACTCTGACGTGCCCTTTGCCCTGAACTCCCTACTTGGGTTTATTTCCAAGGAAATCTTTTTTCCCAAATGAAAATTTCAAGGTCATTTCTTAGGGGAATATATGTTATTTTGCTATTTTTAAGTCACTGGACTGGACATACAAAAGGAAGCCAAGCACTCCCACGTGAAACCGCTCTGGGCCCAGGCTGACCTCGGGGGCGAGGGAGGGGGGAGGAGAGCAGGGCACGGAGGCCCCACACCTCCAGAGCTTCCCACCGAGACGTGCCGTGCGCTTGCAGAGGAGAGCCAGGGAGTTCAAACAAAGGCAAATAGGACGGGATCCTGCCGCCGCTTTCAAAGACCCGACTGGCCTTTGCCATCTCTCAGGGTACAGCGGCCTCCTAGCTGAATGTCCCCGGCCTCTTCCCAACACAAGACAACTCAAGAGTGGCACTTTGAGAAAAAGTCCCGATGGCATTACTTCCTGTTACCTATCTACGGTCTCCAGAATAAGCAGCAGAGACAGGGAGCCAGAGAGCTGAGGCCTCTGGAGAGCTGAGACGGCCCGCCCGGCTCAGGAGAGCGCAGCAGTCAGTAATGGCCGTGGGGACAGGTACACCATGGAAATCAGACACTTCAAAGCTCGACTTTCTTCCTACAGTTCGCCCTACCCCTCTGTCCTCCCCCTTGCCTTCCTCCTTCCCCACCTTTCTTTCTTGCTGAGAGCTGGTTCTTAAAACTTACAAGCACACCAAGTGAGGTCTTGACATCTGGGGCATATGCCCCCACCCCCAGCATGAACCAGCCTCATGCCGACCACCTCCTCGCTCCCCGCGTCTCCCTCCAGCTGCTCCCCAAACCCACCAGGTCCGCCCTGCCCCTTGGCACAGCTGTCATCGCGCAGCTGCTAGAGGGGAAAGCGCATGTGCCTGCTTCTGTCCTGAGCTCAGCTCCAGTTATGTTGACCTTGGGTGAGTCACTTCCCCTCTCTGCTTCAACTCCAATAAAAGGCCAATATCAGCCCTGGGTCAAAAAAGGCAAGAAAATAGAGCAAAAGGGTGTTGCAGACTCAGCACAGTGCTTGGCCACAGATGTGCTAAAACAATGGCGCCCCTTTTCTGCCAACAGGAGTTCTCCCGTGCCTCGAGGTTCAACGTAAATGTCACCTCCTGCTTGAAACCAACCTGCGGACCCAGCAGAATCCCCCAGTCCCTACCTTGGCAGCAGCCTCCAGTGACTGGAGCTTGAAGACCTGATAGAACCCCAAAGAGTGCAGGGCCAGACGCTGTGGGGAGGGTAAAAGTGGCCCCACTGAGGAGCAGGACCACCTGGCTGGTAAAGTCGCCAGAACCCGCATGTGTCCTCACCGCACAGCAGGGGGTGCACACCCCCCCTTTCCCGAAGCCCTTCCCAAGAGTGAGAAAGGTCCCCGCTCTGCCTCGCTGCACCTGCCCGTCAGCGGCAGCATGCAGAGGCAGCACAGACGGGCGAGTGGCCTCGTCTGAACTCAGGGTGAATCAGCCCCGCAGAGCTCACCTCGTTGCCAGTCCATTTGCAAAAAACTTCTAGAAGGCAGTGCGGGCCTGGTGGCACTGGACGGCCAGCCCACAGGAGCGCGGCTCTCTGCCTGCCCTGGCCAGCCTGGGACAAGGCCGTCACGGACCAAGTGACAGGGACTGACATCCCTCAGCTCTGCCAGGAGGCCTGGAATCAGCGGGCAGTGCCCACCTGGCTGCACGGCATCTTCTGCCACCCTGTGAGCACTCAGTCAGTGCCAGGAACGGGTTGTTAGACAGCACTGTCCATCACTAGTCGTCCTCCACCAGGCCGGCTCGTTCACCTTGCTGGGCCTCGGTTTCCTCCTCTGAAGAGGGAGGGCATCAAGTCCCCTCCCGGGAGCTACAAGCAGACAGGTGCTTTACGCAGTGGGCAGCACACAAGAACACTGAAGAAGCACCCACCGTTCATCACCACCCCATTTTATGCAGTGGAATTTGGAATTTTCATCTTAAGCCGCCGCAGGATCAAATGTCTATCAAGGGACTGACTCCCCGGCCGGGCCCGCACCCAGGCCCTGCACAAGAGGAAGGGCCGCTCGAACCGCAGCAGAGCTCTGTCCCTGGTGGTGGCCTGGGAGCCGGTGCTCCGTGTCTGCCACGGGAGTCCTCGTGCACCGAACCTTTGCAGGGCCTGCCCGAGCTCCCGGGGAAGCGCCAACTGCCCCTCATTTTGCAAGGACCTCACGGCCGGCGGCGGGTGCTGCTCACAGCTGGTGCAGCTCCCTCAAACCGCACTCACTTGCCCACCTCCACGGGGCTCTGCACCCGCAACAACACTTTGCACCACCCGTGAGCTGAGAGAGGAAAGGGGGCTGGACAAAGGGACCAGGGCGGTGGCTGCTCGAGGCTGACCAGGCCTGGCCCTGCCCTCAGATGCCCTGCGAAGCCTCCCAGCCGCCTCCGCCCAGCTCCTGCCCCAGCTGAGAAGTCCACTCTCCGGGGAGCAGACAGCACCCCGGGAAGCCAGGCCGAGGGAAGATGTGGAAACAGGCTGAGCCGCAAGCCAAGGGGCTCCACACCACACACCAGAGGCCACAATGAGAAAGGACAGAGGGGCCGGCCCAGCAGCAGCCCGCGGAGATCAAAACGCCCAGATAATGAGCTGAATTCTTCTCGCAGAGACACCAGCTAATGAAGGGAGCTCAGACAGCCCCACATCACGGGCCCAAACTGTTTATACAAGTGTTAAAAATACATTTCAAAAGAAAGCAGGGAAGCCTGAGGAAAACCCTTTGTCGCCCTTGGAAAATGATTTCTGAAAACCACGTTAATTTGTTTTCCGAAAGGTGTTTGAAGTCTCTCGGTGTACCCCTTGGGCGCCTTTAATTCCTCCTCCTAATCCCCTATTAAACCTGATGCTCACTAGCACAGCCCACTTAGGGGATTATGATTTTTATTCTTAATTATAGATACATATTTGGGTACATGTGTGTTCCGATGTTTTTATGTAAATTAAAAAGGCACTGTCAGCCACACCTCTCTCTCCATGATGCCCAAAATAGCCTGAGCTTCATTAAGGCGCTAAGGGGATTTAAAATGAAGTTTAAAAGGTCAGAAGAAGGTAATTTTTTAAATTAATTTCCAAAGTCTTGCAACCTTGCAGCCAGAGATGACTATGTCTGTGGGAAAGTGAGAGGAGCAATGTGTGAAAAGTTGAGCCTGGGAGGAGCAGGGAGGGGTGAGGTCACCATTGCCAGAGCCGGGCTGCGGTGGGGGAGACCCCCTGGCAATCAGGCTCACGGTCACAGTGGGGTTTGGCAGGGAGGGAGAACAGGAAGACACAGCCGTCATCCCTGTCGTCGTGGTCACCGCCAGCAGCACGCACCCCTGCACGCACCTCCTCATCACCACTGCGTGTCGGCCATCGAATTCACCTTTGTCGGCACACCTAGGCTCGTGCAGCTCAGCGGCCCTCTATGGTGGTCCACATTTCTTAGGTGTGGAAACCAAGACCCGGAAAGGTCAAGTGACTTCCCCCAGCTTCATTTGAGACACAGGAGAGCTAAAAATTACACTGATGATGACGACAACAATGATGATGGTGAGATTTACTGAATACCCATAGCATGTCAAACATGAGATAATCCTAGCTGTTAATCGTTACAGATTTAAAAAACACCGCCAAAGCCTGGAGAACTAGTGAGGATCTCTAATTTGAAGCTGGGTCAGCGAAACTCCAGCACCCAAGCCCTTGACCTTTTTTCTCTCACCCCACAGACTAACAGCACGCCCCCCAGCTGCAGAGGACTTCACGGCAAGGGCACAAACAAGAGATGACAGAAGGGCAAGCCTCCACGGGCCCTTGGGGCCCGGTGACCACAGGTGAGTCTGGCCTCTGAGTCATGAGAAACCAGTGGCCCAGCTGCAGAGAGAACTATATGGACTGAGGAAATGTGGGAAGGCTCCCTGGGGGAAGAATGTAAAAGGTGGGCTGGGAAGCATGAGCCGAAGCACAGGAGACAGCAGACGTGGGTAAAATGGGGTGTACAGGTGCAGAAGGACAAGTGTGCTCAGAGGCACGTGGCTGGAGATACCGCGTAGCGGAAGGAGTAGGAGGAGGCTGGTCTGGAATATCTGGGGGTAGAGCACAGGGCTACCTTCATCAAACCCACTCAATCTTTGCCCTGTGTCCAGTGAGCAGGTCTGAAGAAAGACTCCCTGCTCCTGTTCAAGGGTTTGACCCTTCCTGTACATCAGAGGACATCGCTTTTATCAATGTCCCCTCTCTCTTTGGAGCTGGTGCTCCTTTAGCTGGTGCGTCTCCCATATCCAAAAACCCTGCACACCCCCATGTCGCTCACAAGGTGCCACAATATTTCTCTGCTTCCTCTTTTGGTAAAACTCCTTGAAGGCCATGTGGGAGCTGGAGAAACCCCACAGTCTTCTCCCAGAGCTCCCTCTCCCTCCCTCCCTGACGGATCTTTGTTCACACCTCCTCATCCAGCTGGCTCCCAGCCAGATGGCCACCAGCTCAGTGGGGCAAAGACAACTCCCAGCTCTGCTTCTCCTGCAGACAGCATGCCACACTCCCCCAGTTTTCCTCCAGCGAGCTTCCTAGCTGGAAGCTAGTTCCAACCTGAACTACAGACTGCACTGCCCAAGGCTC
Source organism: Galemys pyrenaicus (assembly GCA_019455555.1). Classification (NCBI taxonomy): domain Eukaryota; kingdom Metazoa; phylum Chordata; class Mammalia; order Eulipotyphla; family Talpidae; genus Galemys; species Galemys pyrenaicus. The sequence goes on along the minus strand of JAGFMF010012151.1, from coordinate 1,604,246 downwards.
GCCTCTGAGCCCTCTTCTCCTGTCTCTCTGGCCACCACCCACCCAGTCCTGTGGTTCTGAAGACCTGGGGCACCAAGGCCATCAAATGTCCACCTGCAGCTCCACACCCAGCAGCGTCACCACTTGCGCACCTAACAGGCCTCTCAACTGAGCTCACCCAAGTCGGGCTCTGATGACTCCTTTCCCAGAGCTTCTCCTCCTCTCCTCCTCCCTAGCTCAGTAAGCCACTGTGGGTCCGAGGCAAAGAGGGAAGTCAGGAGAAACTCTTGGCTTAAGCAACTGGGTGAAGGCATGGGGGCTGATCCAGCAGAACACTGCAGGTGTTCTGACGTCACCTCCAAAGCTCGGTCCCTGCTGTGTGCGTACCAGCCGACGCCATCATCACAGCATCGTTCTGCACCGAGACTCCTGTGCGAGCCTAGTTCACCTCCCAGCTTCACCTTTGCTCCTATAATCCACATCCATCCAAGAATCAAAGGATGTTTTAAAAAATATAGATCTAATTGTGCCATAGCCATGACGGCCCCAGCTTCTCACTGTAGGTGGAATTATACCATCTCCTAGACATCGCCCTGCACTGCCCCATAGGAGCTGAGCCCTGCAGAACCCATGTCATCATTTGCCACTCCCTTCTGGGTTTCTAAATCCTGCTGCCTTGTGATTCTGCATCTTCAACATTCTAGGTTTGCTCGACCCCAGGGCCTTTGCACTTGCTGTTTCATCTGTCTAAGATGCTCTGCCCTGATTTCCTCATAGCTGACTCCTTGTCATGCAGATTTCAGCTGTAATGTCACTTCTTTGGAGAAGACATCCCTCGCCACCCAGTTAAAATATCTCTCCAACACATCCCCAATTTTAACGCTCTACAGTATACTTATCAAGCCTGACCATTTTCTTTCTTATTTATGTATGTTCATATTGTCTGTGTCTTTCACCAGAGAGCCCCAGGAGGACAGGGACCATACTGACACACTGCTGCTGAGCACCTGGCTCAGATATGAAGCTCACTCATGGCGATGTGAATTACACCTCCCCCCACCACCCACTGAACTCCCCCAAAGACCCTGGCCTTTTCCACAAAGCCCAGCATCCATGTGGTTTATATCAGTGTCCTGGTTATATAAGGGCCTAGAGCTGGGGAATGAAAGGGAGTGGGAATAACTGCCTTTTTCCTCCACTCTCAGCTACCACGCACCCCTCCCCATGCCATGCTGCCCTGGCCTGGGGCTCAAGTACAAGCAGTGAGTCTTATGTACTGGGCTCCAATTGGGCTCCCCACATCCTTCCAGGAACTGAGTGCCACTCTCTTCACCTCTCTGATCCTAACTTTACCCTCCTCTCCTGCCCTCCTCTGAATTTCTTCTTAGGGGAGTGATAGGGCCAAGAGTTTATTCATGACAAGACAACATTACAAATAAGAGAACCCACTAGTGTCACACTTAATCCTGCACTCGCTATAGGGAGCCAGGTTCCTCCCGTGGAGGGTAGCAAGTAGAGCACAGATGCCCCAACACAAGAGGCTCCAAGATTGCAGATGGCTCATACATTATGAGCTCTGGACCAGAACTGGGCATCCCCCCATGCTCCCCCTTGGAGCAAGGGCTGGTCAGTGGAGTGGGATGGAGGGCCATGCACAGGCCCTTGAAGGATGGTGTCCTGGGCAGGTAAAAGTTAGCACCTCAACAGGATGAAAAACAAGCCCCAGGATGTGCAAAACAACTGATAAATGACTGATATCCAAAATATATGAAGAACTCTTAAAACTTAACAATAAGAATAGAAACAATACACATAAAAGTTGTACTTAAAACCTTATCAGACACCTGTGCAGGGAAGATATGCAGATGGCAAAAAACACACTTCATTAGACAAATGCAAAATGAGATAGTAATAAGGGACCACTACACACCTTGTAGAATGCCAAGATCCAGGTAACCGACAGCACCAAGTGCTGACAAGGATGTGGAGCTACAGAGACTTTCATCCATTGCAAAATGATACAGCTCCCCAGGAAGACAGTCTGGCAGATTCTTACAAAATGGAATGTCCTCTTATCATACAACCCTCACACTCCTCAGAATTTACCCAGCAGAATTCAAAACTTATAGCTACACAAAAACTCACACACAGAGGCTTACAGAACCTTTATTTATAACTATGAAAACTTGGAAATAACCAGGATATCCTTCAGCAGGTATATGGGTACCTCTAGACATCTAGACAATGGAATATTATTTAGTGCTAAAAAGAAATGTGCCATCAGGCTATGGGAAGATGTGGAGAGATTTTCTTTATTTTTTTTTTCTTACACAGTCCCCATAGTTCTCCCACCACTATATCACCCATGAAGCATCACCATATTCTCTTGACCTTTCCCTGTTTGCTCCCCCTCCCTTCCCATCTCCTGCTGTATGCCTCAGGTCGATGGTCAGCTTGCTAGTTTTGACTTTTTCTTAACATTTTGCTTGAATTCTCTATATTCCACATATAAGTGAGACCATCCAGTATTTATCTTTTTCCTCTGACTATCGGCTAGCAATCAGTTCCTTCCAGCTCGACGTGGAGGAACTTGTAAGCGCATGACACTAAGGAAAGAGGCCCACCGGAACAAGGTATACACTGAGTGATTCTCACCACATGACATTCTGGGTGAAATAAAATTATGAAGACAGTGAAAAGATCACCAGTTCCCAAGGGCCAGCGGTAGGGAGGAATGACTTGATGGGGGGGGAAACCACTCTGGACGATACCGTAATGGTGAGCACATAGGGCTATACTGCCCAAACCCATGCCATGTACAACTCCAAGAGCCAACCCCAACAGAAACTGTGGCCCCCCAGCCATCGCGACACTCAGTGTAGGCTGACCAAGTGTAACAAGGTATTACTCTGTGGGGGTGTTGACAGTGGAGGTGGCTGGAGGCCCGGGAGGCAGGGAGTCCAAGAGAACTCGCTATACCTTCTACTCAATTTTGCTATGAAGCTCAAATTTAAGTCTAGAAAAATACCAACCAAGCAACCAGCACCAAGCCTGGCCCCAGGGCTCCCTAACGACCTGTACCTGACAAAGCGTACCACTTTATGCCTCGTCTACTTGTCACTAGACCCAGTCGCGATGCTAAAACTTATCTTACCGTAGTTAGAACATTAAGCTCCACTCAGTACTTGCAAAGTATGAGCTCTGCTTACAGCCACCCTGACAAAGCTTGGGTCCACCCAGCTCTTCAGGGCCAGAAAAGATTTTGGGACTGAGGCCTACAGCCTGGTCACCTGCCAGGTAGCACTTGCGCCACGGGGAAACGTGCAGCATGGAATAGTGCCAAAACACGCACTAGCCCTTGGAGCTGTGCCAAGGAGTCTTCGCGTAAAGGCCCTTCCCTGCAACCAGCACTGTCACCAGCCACCCAGCCGTGCCCGTGCTTGCGGCCTGCCCCAGCGTGCACACCTGTCCCCGCCGGCAGCCCAGGGAGGGGAGCAGAGCAAGGACCCCACCCTCTTACAGACAGGGGCACTGAGACCCAAGGCACATAGAACTTGCCCGAGGTGTGCACTGAGCTCTGCATTTTACAGATTTTGTAGTGAGGCCCATCAAGGTTTCTGGCCTAAGCTCACAAAGGAAATGGAGGCAGAGCCATGCCTCCGAGCTCCCAGCCCAGGGCTCCCAGCTCTCAACCGTCTGCCCCAGACTATCGACCTTGAGGTACGGAATCCGTGCCCTTAGCAATGGGCACCCCACGAAAATACATGAATACAGCTGCCAAATATCACAACCTCAGATTACCCTCTGACCCTGCCCAGAGCACAGCCAATGACATTGCCCAACCAGAAGGGCCCCAATTACAGGATCAAGGACTGATGAGGTGCCAGGTGGCTTAGCCAGGAGCTAAGAGACAAAATGTGCAGACCCCAATTCAGAGTTCTGGGTGGGCCTGGGCTGACCTCAGCCATACCCATCCCTGCGTCACATGTCCACACCCAGCAACACCTTGAGCTGCTTGTTTCTGCAGAGGCCAGGCCAGAGCGCTCATGAGCCCGAGCCAGTGTCCAGCCTGTGCATTGCATCACGGGCTTGTAACCACCACTGCCAGGTCTGTCTGCACTTGCTGGTCAAGGGCAAGAACCTGGGATACACCCTCCCACCCCTGGGGTACCCTGCAGGGGCATCCTGACCGGGATGAGCAGCCATTCCACGGAGCCGAGGCTCAGGGGCTGGCCTGGCACAGCTGAGCTTGGCCTAGCCATGCTGGGCAGGGGCAGCAAGGACACAGGGCAGAGAAGGGTGGACCTGCAGGGGAAAGTCGGGCCAACTTGGAGCAGTGGGACAAGGCAGGGGGTAAATCTCCTAGTATCTCGAAGGTGCAAACACCCACGGAGGGGAAGAGTTAACCGTGCTCCGCAGCCAAGTGGTGAGACAGCAGGCAAAGCCTGAGCGTCGTCCCCTCCCTGCCTGGATATGAAGGCCTCACCAAGCACGGAATGGATGGCTGGACACGAGTGCAGGCAGGGATGTCATCTGCCATCAGCACCCTCCGAGACGCACAGCTGGGGGACGGTCAAGAAGGCCCCTATGGGTGGTGTCTCCACGGCACCCTCGCTGGGCCCCCAGGAGTGAGACAAGAGTCCCTCAGAATGCATCCCAGCAGTAGGGGCCCCACCAGAATCTTCCTGGACGGAGGCCAACCACTGCCCACCTCCCAGCATCCCAGTCTCCACCCACGGTCAGGAAAAGCGAGGCCCCAAGAGGACCTGGCCCAGCTGCACAGGGTGGAGTGAATCTCATGCTCCTGGTCTCCCCAATCCCGGGGCGGCACCCTGCCCCTCAGCACGGTCTTCAGGCCCTCTCATCTGCCCCGGGAACCCCCAAACTGCTCAGTCTACAGTGTGACAGCTGACGAGCGGCTCCTGTGCATTCGCGACGAGGATCCTCGGCTTCCCCGAGGGAGCCTTCCTGTGGGGGGTCCTCTCTGCCCAGACAAGGTCTCCCCAGGGCTGACAGCAGTGAGCATGGCGCACACCCAGAGAACGGACAGGGAAATGGGTATAAAATTACATAATGACGTCTGATTCGCACACCAGGAAAATGAAAGTTCTCTCCACCCCGAGACCCACTGGGAAAAGTCAGAGCGCGAGGACCAAAGGTCTGATGGGTCTTGTGAAGCTTTGTTTGGACGAGATGTTTGCTCTTATTGGAAAAACTTCTTTGTCGCAGATAAAATTGTTCTCTAATTTGGTCATACATTTGGATTTCATTATTTTCCGAATGTATTCCAGACATCTAAAATTAAACAGATGTCATCGACCCCGTTCAGACCTAAAAGACTTGTAACCAAACGGTGACTTCAACCCGATGCAATACCGACTTGGAACACTGTGTTTTAGTCATTAAAAGTTTTAAAACTCTGCTCCATTTTTCTCATTTCCTATAATGAGACCTCTTTCCCCCTCCTTGAAATACGCCAATTCTTCAAGGGTCAGCACAAAGTCAGACCGGAGAGTAAAGCAAATTTAAATATGAAAAATGAAAGAGTGAAATATGAAATCCTTATCCACTGAAACCCTTGCCGAAAACCTGAACGTCGGCTTCGTCGCGAAGGAGCTAAGATGGTAAGGGGGAGATATAACAAGAGTGTGAGCGCGGGAAGGGGATTTGGCTTCTAAAGCCTGCATTGTTTCATCGCTCCTTTCCTGGCAGGGATTAGATTAGTGCGAATCCTCCAAGCCTGTGCAAGGTGTCCTGGGGACAGTTAAGAAGAAAAGACAATTCTTTCTCTTCTCCGATCCTCTTCTCTGAGCTGGCCCCCAAATGAATTTGTTAAACGGCATAACCAGGCCAGAGCAAAGTGTCTGTCTGAGATGCCCAGAATCCACAAGCAGGGGGTGTGGGGGGGGGGGGCGAGCGGGGGGCAGATATACCTGCGGTGGGGGAGGGGAGTCCAACTTTTCGCTTTGGTAGTTCCATTTGGGACCTGCCTACCTAGTCACACAGTCTTTACCGATTTCAGGAAAGAATAGAAAGGAGAAGGGACTAAGAGAGGACTCGTGCCTCTCCCAAGGGACCTCTGAGCCTTCGTCTCCGCACAGGCAGGCAGACCCCAGGAGTCAGGCCTCTGCTCCCAAAGAGCCAGAGCCGGGTGCCTCTGTGGCCTGCGGCCCTTAGAAGCCCCAGCCACACACGCCATGCTGGCTGCCCAGCTCCCAGGCTGAACTCAGCTGGGGCGTTTGGCAGACCTCCTCCTTCCCTGACCATCCCCTGGGAACACACCGGAGGGAGGGCGCAGAGGAAGGAGAGCGCTGAGCCATTCTCCTTGGCGCTCTGGCACAGAAGGGAGGCGGCATGCGTTCCCGCTCCTATCCACAAGGACAGCACCTCTGCGAGGCACGCAGGGCGCAGTGGTGCCCAGGAAACCCCAGGCTGGACCCGTGAGACTGCACCCGCAATGGCTCCCAACCCATGTCAGTCGACAGAAGCACTGACCTCCATCCTGGGAAAGCTGCTGGCCACTCTGGGTCTTGACTCCTCGCCCAGCTGCACCTCACGGCTGAGGTGTGAGGATCTACTCACACGACCAACGAGCTGCTTGCCCAGACGCAGACCCGGCCGGGGGTGTCCAGGTGGCCGGGAGTGCCGAGAGGACACTGCGTCCTGGGAGGCCGGTCACAGCGCCGTCCACCTGGAGGACAGGGAGAGACAGCACTGGTTCTCCCACTTGCCAACTCAGACCAACCCCCTTTGTATCACAGATGTGGAAACTGAGGCCCAGGGAAGGAAGATGAACCCGTGGCAACAGGAGATCGAGCCTTAAAAACTAGCGCCCTGGAGAGCTACAATTTGCCAACTTGTATATCTCAATTTTCAATCCTCAAGGTTCCCTGGGTCTGAGCAATGCTGGGCGTTTCAAAGCAGCTTCGCCTGCTCTGTGCAAGCAGGGCCCACACGCCACGAGGTGCAGGAGGCCCAACAGGCCAAGCGCCGCTGCAGCTGCAGAGAAGCAGGAACAAAGCCCAGCTTGTTGGCCAACACCCAGCAGACCACCTGCAGGGGACTGGCACCGGCACCCACCGCAGGCACGGCCAGAGGGTGCCACGAGTCTGAAATTGGGGGCCGAAGAGACGCAGAGAGAAATGGGTTTGTCAGCATGCAAGGGAGTTGTAAACAGTGACAACCGCTTTGCAGGAACCAGCGGGCGCACGTCACGGCACGAGACCCGGGGGAGAGCCGGCGGACGGAGAGGGCACCATCAGCACCAGGGCCTGGCCCTCCCCACAGGCGCGTGTGGTCAGCTCATACCACTCATTTCTCTAACGGCTAACAAAGCCCTTTGAGTACCCACAATAAACTCGAGTCACAAAAGGGACAAATTAACTGGCAATTATTTGCTTTACCGAAAGATTGCTTTTCCTTTACCCCGGGGTCCTTATAAATAGCAAGCGCCCTCCTACTAGCACTTGGGTATAATCCCCCTCAAAGGCCCCAGCACACCAGCCACGCAGCAGCGCAAAGCCAGTGTGGTTCGGGACTTCAGCGGGCAGCCAGGTGACCAGCACACAACCGATCTCCGCGCCAAACCGGCCCAGAGATGACCCAGCCCGGAGAGGAATGAGGCCACAGGAAGTATGCAAAGCATGTGGGCACAGGCACCAGGACAATCCCCAGAGGGGAGGCTGGAAAGCTCTGGCCCAGGTCAAACCTCTGAGATCAGCACTCATTCCGCAGATGCACAGATGCGAGTGGAGTAGCTGCTGCCAGGCAAGCCCCGGGAGGCGCTGGGCGACCGACACCAACAGAGTCCCACCCCCTGGCGCTTCCGGGCCACAGGTGGGGCGAAGACAGATGTGCCTTCCCCGCCGTGCCCATGAACGCCTGGTGCAACCTCACCTCGGCTCTGCAGGAGAGCCTGGGAGCGTGGTTAATAAAGGGGCCTGAGTCGCTCGCTAGAACCACTGTGTTGGGATCTACTGGGTCAGTGACAGCTAACCTGGCAGAATGAGCAGGGCAGAAAGTGGTCAGGAAGAAGGAAGAGCATGTGTCAGGGCCCTGGGGTTAGAGGAAACGTGGTCTATCGGAGGAGCTGGAAGGAACAGCTGCAGTGGTGTGGTACGGGCAGCAATGGGCAGGGCACTGCCCAGCGAGGACACACCAAGACTTGGTCGTTACACCAAGATCGTGGGATGCGGCTGGAGGTTGTAGTGGTGAGTGCAAGGATTGCTCTGTGTTCTGCAGACAGCCCTGTGGAGAAAGCACTCGGTGACAGGTGACAGTGGCAGGTGTGGAGAAAGCAGGTGGCCAGCGAGGATGCTGCCGCAGCCGTGCATACGAGAGACGTAGGAAGCCGGACTGCGTGGCGACAGGAAGATGGACTGAACTGGGGAGTCAAGATCTACAGCATATAAAGTGAACAAGACTTAGGGGTGGGCCTCCAGGGGGGCTGGAGTGTGCCAGATGCCTCCCCAGTGTCCAGCTCTCTGAAGGGAACGGGCAGAAACACATCCCCCGAGATGGGGCCGTGCGAGATGGGGGGTTGCAAGGTGGGCACACTGGGGTGAAGAGTCAGAGGGCGTCTCAGCTTCCCTTCAGATGGCACCCAGGACACGAGGAGAGAGTTGAGTGCTGAAGTCCCGGCAAGAATACCGGCCTGGATAGTGACGGGGCCCCCCCTTTCCAAGAGCTGTTAAGGGGCAAGTCCCAGGATGTTACCCTCTGTCTCCACACCCCCAGCCAACTGCTTCCTCCTCCCAAATTTTCTTAAAAGGTGATTTCATAAGGAGACTGCAAGCTACAGCTGCCCGTCACAGAAGTCTGCCATCTCCTGGCATGGGTAAAACCTCAGTCCGTTCTCCCTAAGGAAACAGCAAGACAAAACAAGCTTCTCCAGGGGGGTTAAGTGTGGCGCTCAGGTGGAGGCCCTGGCTCTGCAGGTGTGATGCTGGGATGCTTCAGGGAGCGGGAGTCTGCACAGTATGAGGGCTCTGACTTCGGCCTGGGTGCACTCTCTTCGGGACGCCTGGAACGCAGACCCAGACAGGGGACTGCACTGAAGACACCAAACCCCGCTGGCCCCAGGAATTCCATATACCCCATAACAAACACTCTACTCGCCAAGCCCTCCCCAGGAGCTCAGGGGCTCCCCAAATTCCTTCATTTGATCCTCATGGCAATGGCAGCCACTATAAAGGAGGTGGACACTGAGGCTCAGAGAGGTTAGGCAACCCACCTAAAGCCACACAGGGAAAAAGGGACACTGCTGGCATCTGACCCTCTGACCAAAACTAAACCCATACCTTTTCCTCTCCTTCCTCCCCAGCCCACTGCTACTGCACAATGTTTTTAAAGAGCCTGGTACTGACCTGCCTTGAGAAACAAGCACAGGGAGGACTGAGGCAGCTGGACACCACTGCAAACCAGCACTAACTGAATATAAATATGTCAGCGCCACAAAAGCTGTGAGAAACGTGTCACACCGCTGCACCCGCAGAAGTTGCTGCTCATTACTAGAGAAAAGGTCTGCAAGAACCGGGGCTGGGGAGGCCTAGAAAAAAGTCTAAAAGAGACAGATCTGTAGAACAGACAAAAGATAAAGCTTTGTGAACATTTTAAAGGTATTTAGGATATCTCTGTCAAAGTGCGGCTGTTTTCACCAGCACACGAGGGCCCCTACTCCACCCATCCTCACAGAAGAGAATTTTCAGCTGACGTGCGGGATCTCTCCTATGTTTTCACATATCATGTGACACAAGCACCATTTCTGCTGGTCCTTTGTCTAGAAGGTTCTTCTAGAAAATCAACGTTAATAACCTAGTTTATAAAGTTGCTGAAACCTGTAATTTAAAGTGAAAATCAAAGGATCTGTCAGCTGCAAAGGCACCTCTTGGCAGGGCTTTCGTTCTGCTCTCCACAGCTGACAAAGCGCCAGGCCTGATGACTGCCGGGAGGGCTGGAGAAGTGGCCAGCCCTGGACCCTGGCTCCTGGGGGTGACTGGCAACTGCGAGCCCTCTGGGGCGCCAGAGTTCACATGGCCCAAGCCTCAGGGTCAGAGAGCCAGGGGTGCTGCTGGGCCTTCGCTTTGCGGATGCCCACAGCCTCAGTGGTGGCACTGCACGCACACAAGAGTCTCAAAGGGGCCTGGCCACAGCCGTGCGAGAGTCACACACACGCAGCGCACTCAGGCCTTGCCCTGGCTGGCCCCGTCACACAGAGATACACGTGCGAGTGTCCGGCACGTCTCCATAAGAGCCGCGTTTCAGGGAGGCTGATCAGAACGACCCCGTGTGGCTTGATCTGCTGCAGGCTTCCAACACAGAGCAGGAACTGGGCCCCTGGCTCTGCCTGCATCCCACGAGGCAAGAGCCGGGAGCCACTGGGATGCCTGGAGAACACGTTCTTGTCACCCTCCACCTTACAAATGGGAGGGGGCACTGGGGAAAGCAAGAAGAGGTGCCTATATGGTGGCCAAAAGCTGCAAAGGGACCCGCGCGGAAGTCACTCTCACAGTACCCCCACCCTTTCCTTTTTTCACCTCTCAGACTGCTGGTGGCTGCGGCGGGGGTGAGCACCTCTGCCAGGACAGGTACCAGGTACAGCCACCTAGCTTTGCTGAGGCAGCTCCCTGCCTGGACTTCAGAGCTCACAGGCAGAGCAGCTCTGTGGGTGACGGGTTCTGAAATCCCCTACAAGGCAGCTGGCCCGGCCAGGCCTGGGTGACTCTGGTCACTAGGCTTCTCCGAGAACCAAGGGCCCTTTCTTTCCCGAAAACAGGACCGCCTTTGACTCACAGCTCCTGTCTCTCCCCTTCCCCAGGTTGCCCAGTTATGCAAACAAAGGCATATTTGGGGAAGAATGGCACTCATATTTAATAACCCTCAAATCTGGCTCCACATGTGGCTATTGTTAGGTAGATTTAAGCAGCAATTACAGAGGAACCTCCTTCCTTCTCAGCAACAATCTAGGCCCTTAATCCAGCTAAGACCCAGAGAGTTTAGGGCTGAGCTCACGGAGATGAAGGTACCAGCTTAAGCAGGGCCCGCTCTGGGCTGGGGGGTCTGGGGGGGACTGGAATGTGGACAAGGCTCTCCCTAAATTTACTCTTCCTAGGCAGCAAAAAAAAAAAGGGGGGGGGGGGCGGGCNACTGGAATGTGGACAAGGCTCTCCCTAAATTTACTCTTCCTAGGCAGCAAAAAAAAAAAGGGGGGGGGGGGCTGGCAATGAAGGGACTGCCTGGCTAAAAGTTCCAAGATAATGTGGCGTCCAGAGGATTCACTTAGCAGCTTTGCAGAAACGCTTGGACTGAGAATCCAGGAAGAGGGAAGAGAGGCCACAAGCCCACAGAAGCCCAGAGCTCAGGGTGAGGCTGAGGGCGGGGCCTACCTCCCTGTCTTCACAGGACGCCCCCTTCCTGCCTCTGTGTGGAGCCGCTGCTGCCCCCACCATCTGACCAGAGCAGAGCTTCAGTAAGGGCACAAGGCAGGCAGGGAAGTCACGGAATGACACTCCTCAAGGATGCCATTTGCATTTCCACCCCCCTAAACCTCTGCTCCTCCCAATGCCCCTGGCAGGGCTCTCCACCGTCAGAACTTCCCCCACCACTCTGCTGTCAGGTCCAGCTTCGGGGTTCCCGGAGCTTCCCTGGAGCTCAGTCCTCCATGATTGCTCCACGCGCGAGAGCTTCTCCGCACGGACAGTGTGTCTTAGCCTCTTGAGATGGGAAAGATGCAAAGAGACAGGACTGGCTTTACTCTGCTGGCCTGGGCTGGCTGTAGCAGGCTGACCTGCACCCCAAAAACCAGGCCCATTCTCGTTGCCCAGTGTCAGAGGAGGTGGGCTAGGCCCCTCCCTCCGGCCTGGAGGCCTCTGACTCTGATGAATCAGCACCTGTCCAGTCACCCATCCTCTCACGTTCGCATTTTCTCCTCCAAGCTTTCTAAGTATTATTTGGTTCTGCTTTATCACAAAACAATAATGAAAACCGTCTGGTGTCAACTGTAATCTTGGACATAGGCCTGTTTGGGCTCTAAGGAATGCGGGGCCCACAGCCTGCATCTCTGAGCGCCCTGCCCCTGCCAGGCAGGCAGTGTGCAAAGAACAGCGGCTTTGGGGAGCACAGCCCCGGCTTTAAGTCCTGGCTTCCTCACCAAGGAGCTGTGTGACCCTGGGCAAGTTATTCACTCTCCAAGCCTTCATTTGCGCCTCAGGAACATGCCCCTTGGAATCACGCCACACCTGGGGGCTGCGGCGATGCCCGAGCACATGTGCTCTGGCGGCACTCCCGAGGCGTGGTCCAGGGGGCAACCGCGGCAGCACCCCTTGGTCAGGAAGGCTGGCACCAACCTGCCCTAGACACTGGACAGATGCACTGGGGGTCGGCAACCTGTGTGCACAACCTCCTCGCACAGGAACGCGCTCAGCTACGGAGGCACCGCAGAGCGCTGGTGCACCTGGCAGGTCGGCGCAGCCAAGATTCCAGGCCTCCCTCCCCCAGGTGCCCCAAAGTCCAACAGCTGGAACCTAAGCACCACAGCTGCAGAGGCCACAGCCTTCACCATGCCCTGCTGTCTTCCATTTAAAGCCCAAACCCTGAAGGAAAATGAGCTCGGATGGCACCGTCCACATAGCTGAGCGGAGGCTCACATGAGAGATGCAAACACATTTCATAAACCCGCAAGGAGAACAGAGAGAATAACTGTTGAGTGACCCCTGGGAAAATGGGAGGTGAGGGGTGCAGAGCCTCTTGGACTAAAGGGTTGATGCCATTTCTGAGGAATAAAGGATATGGAGACACACACCACTGCCCTTGGGCCCGGGACCCCCCCACCACCCTCACTACTTCCCCAAGAGCTTTCAAATTCAAAGCACAGAGGTAGGTGGTCAGGAAAGGTCAAAGGTCAGGTTGTGGTTTGCTCTGCGGGACTCAGCTACTGAGTCTGCACACAAGGTGAGCAAGCGGGCGCCAGGAAGCGCTCCTTCCCTGCCACATCCACGTCCACCACGGGGCTGGCTCTCTGCTGGCCAGGCCGAGGTCTCAGGCTGACTGGGAGCTTGTTGTACCTGCGTGCACAGCACTGGCCACAGCTGCGCAGGGACCCCAAAGCCACAAGAGCCCCAGGAAGAGAGTGGGACGCTGGTGTCTGGGAAACCATTTCAGAGGACTCACAGAAGCCGCTTCTACTGCTGTAGCTCTGCATCCCCATGTGACCACGTGCCCTGAAGTCAAACACCCTGTGTTGCTCTTTGCCTCCAGGAGACGGAACAGACTAAGTTTAACGGACCTCATCACTCAGCCCAATACTGGCAAGCACTGGACTCCCAGCAAGAGCTTATATAACAAATGTACACAAAGCTGCAGTCCCAGTGTACACTCTCCCCACCCCCGCTCTCCCACATAAAACCTGCTGCCTTATCAGAGCCCACTTAACTCCTCTACCCTCCAGGCCATCCCAGGCCCTGCGATGCCACCGTGAGTTGATCTTAGCTTGCCTCCACTTAAATCCTAGCTACACTGACGTTTAATTCTAAAAGGAACCCAAGCTGTACCCTACCCCAGGGCCTTTGCATATACTAGTCTCTGTTCTGGATCACTCTCCCCCTATTCTCCACTTCATAGATTTCAAACCAGTGTTTAGGCCTCAGCTCAAAAGTCACTTCCCCCAGAAAAGCCACTCTCTCTAGACAAGGCCCCTCCTGTTACCATTTATCTTCTGTTTGTTTCTTTAACAGCACTAAACTTGGCAGTATCTGTTAGTCTCGTTACTTCTGTCCTGTCCTACTGTCCTCCCCCTCCCGAAACATCACTTCCAGTAAGTTAGCACCACACTTAGCCTGCCCATCCATCTATCCCCCATGTCTGATATATCCTAGATGGGAATACTCAGAACGGGTAAGGGAATGAGTGCTCCAGAAAAAGAGGGGAGTGGGGTGCCGGAGAGTGAGGGCAGACAAGACTGCAATAGTAGCTTCGGACCTGCAGCCAGTGCACAAAGCAGAGCACTGGAGAGCTGACTGTGGGCTGGCAGTGGCGTCCAGCCCTGTCTGTCCTGTGCCACCCCTAGGCCAAGGCATCCCAGGAGCCAGTGGGAGTCAGTGTGCAGGCGGGGAGTCAGGCCCTAAGCAAGGAGACATCTCCCTTCCAAGCCCACCTATCCATCTCGAGGTCTGCCGTGAGTCAAGGCCGGTGGCAGGGGAAGGGAAGGGCGCCCAGGAGAGGGACACAGCCATCAACACCATGATGGCTCCAGCTAACGATCCTGAGTGAGAGCCTGTTCTCATCATGCGTCCCCTGCTGGAAAAAAACAGCTGGAGTGAGAGCGAGGTTGGGGGAGCCACAAAAATATCAGACCCTGGGCCCAGCCTCCACCCAGGGACAGATCCCAGCCAGGATTTCCAGTTTGTGGGTGTCTCTAGGCCCCTACGTGCCAGACGGTTGGATTATCGTTGTAACATTTGCCTTTCATGGGCGTCTGAGCTTCTCCTTCCCAGACTTAGATTTGAAACAAGCGGTGATGGATGTTCCCACTAATAGGAAGACTAACAGCTGGTCACCATTTATTTATGCAAAGAACCTCATGCCTGGAGAGACTTGTACATACCACAGTGTCAACTAAAACCCCTCCTGTTACCATGCACAGGCTGCCGTGCGGCTCCTCTCTCGGCTAAGCCGGGACTCCCCGCTCCAGCTCATGCCCGCGAGATGCACGCCCAGGAAGGGCACGGAGGACAAGAGGTCCTCTCCCCACTCTGTCCTCGCTCGCCCTGGCCTGAGACAGGAGTATTTAGACAGCAGCCGCCCTGCTCGCAGCCAGCCAGCGAGGTCCATTAGTAGGATGTAAATAGCTCTCAGCTCTTCAAAGGCTGGAGCAGGCCATTCTGTGAGGTCTCAGTCAGGCTTGCCAGCATCTCACATTTCAAGCCTTATTCATCTTCCTGCTAACTTCCATAAAGGGCCAACACCGCCTTTTCAGCGTGCTGGGCCTGCCAACGGCACCCCCAGAGGGATTTTCACAAGAAATTGGCTTTCGCTGAGCTCCTACTGTATACACAATTCTGTTTCAGTCACTCTGGGGAAGGGAAACAAAGAGCCTAAAAGACATTTACAGTTTTCCGGGGAACAAGGCACACATGGACGGGCAATTTTGTGGGCCAAATCACACAGCAAACCTAAGAAGCCAAGGTCAGAGTGGCATCGGGGAGCTCGGGCTAGTGGTCAGGGATGTGGCCTTGACCGTCAGGCTGTGGTTTTAATCCTCACTCTGCCGCTCTCCAAGTGTGAGACCTGGAGCAAGTGGTTGAAACGTTCTCGGCCTGTTTCCTCTTCTGTCAGACAGAGAGGAGAAGAACCCCCGGGCTCCTCCGGCCACCAAGCGCAATGACCCTGGCAAGCACCTAGCAGCGCCGGCAGAGAGCGAGCGCTCGGTCACCCCTGTGGTTTGCTGTAAAATGGAACACGAGCTCCCGGCTCTGCCGGCGGGGAGGGACGCAGAGCTCTCCCCGCTTGCCGTCCTCTCTTTCTAGGGTGGTGGCGTTGGTTCATTGCCACCTCGCTGATCTGGAGCCGGACAAGCGGGAAGGCCCAGCTGCTGGTCCTCCAACTACAGACAGAAACCCCCACTTCCAAGAACTGCTCAGGTGAGCTTCGGGAGGGGGTAAAGAGTAAAATTCCCTTAACAAACGAGCCCTGTGGAAAAGACTGCCCGAAGGCACAGGGTGAGACAATCCTTGGTCCCAGCCAGCGCTGTCCCTCAGAAACTGAGGCATGCCCCTGGGTGGCCTAGACAGGGGTGGAGGGTGCAGGGAGAGGGCACGCTTCTTGGCCATATTCCCCATGTAGAGAGGACTTGGGAAGAGAACAGCACCAGGCTCCTCCCTGACAAGGGACTGTCACTGGCTTCTGTCTCAGATGAAGAACCTGGCCATGCTCTAGTTCACACAATGAGATCACATCTGCTTTTCTCAAAGCATCTCACTGTCTCAGAAAACCTTCACAGCAAGCTCATAGGGCAGGTAGGACAGGCATGAGCATCATTCAGTTTCTAGAGGAGAAACTGAGAATCAAAGAGTTTGAACAACTTGCCTAAAGTCACAAAGGAAGGCAGGGGCAAAGACGGAACTCAAACCCCAAATCTGCCAATGCCTCATCCAGCCCACACTGCCTTCCTCAGCTGACTCTCTCTCTCCCACAAGTCCCAGGTGCCCCAAAACAGGAATGTTCAGATAATTAAAGTATATACCACCCCTCCAACACACACACACATGCACACACACACGCACACACTCTTCTAACCAAGCATGAGACTCCATTGTCACAAATGACATTTTGCTCCACCTCATTTTGTACATGGCAACTTCCCAGATGACAAGAGAACTCCCTGGGTTAAGACTAGCTCTTGATAGACAAACAACTTGGGTCCCTGTCAAGAAGGGATGCAACATACACTGGTTTGTCCACACTGTGGAATACCATCAGCCACACGAGAAAAAAGAGGTTGGTTTTGACGCACTAGTACGGAAAGAACCCCAGGACACTGATGAGTGAAACTGCAAGCTATTGAATGAGGCAGGCTTATATGAGCCCTTGGATATTAAAAAAAGCAATGAAAACACAACCACATATTGTCTCCAGACTCATAAACGCATATGCAAATGGCAAGTCCAGCACCCTGCAGATAGCTTCCACATGCCCTGCAGAGCCCCACTCCAGCCCTCCACCCTGTCTACCTCTCTCTGTGGCCTTGTGAGTCGTATCAGTGTGGCCTTGCTTTCCAGCCCATGGCCTGGCCCCAGCAGGAGAGTTAAGGAATGGAAGAAGAAGAACTAGAAGCATTTATCCTCCCAGGTCCCTCCCTATGAGGTCTTAGAAAACTGGCTCGTGCCTCACTCAAGGGTCACGGCTCCTCCCAGGGCACCATGCTCTGAGCGCCAGGTTCTGGTTACTTGTGCCTAAGGTAAGCCCGTAGCAAGCCCGAGGGTGGTTTGACTCTACCTGTGGATCTCCCTACCCACAGCTTGTCATGTTGTGCCCATATTAAAACCTCTTCCAATTATCCTACATAGACTGTGCCATCTGTTTCTTCCTAAGACAAAATCCAAACCATTAACAGTGGTTAAGTGAGGTGGAGTGGGAGGCAAACTCCAGCATCTGAGGCTTAGTGACCTCTTGTGACTTTAGCTTCCCCATTAGGTGCTATGACTTTAATTTTATCATGAAAATTTCAAGCACAGACAGAAACAGAGAGAACCCCATAACCCCAAATAGAGTGCCGGCACCCATAATCTACTCCAACCGCCACAAGCTCAGGACCAGTCTTGCTTCAACTACGGTCCAGCAGTAGTTGTTACAAAGCAAATCCAAGACATCAGCTGTACTGTTGCAACTTTATAAGGAAATTATTTCTATACTAGGTACTTAGAAATTGAAAACAGAGGAAGTCTCAAAAACAGCACTTCTAAGGGGCAGTGGGGAGGCTGTTTTTGTCTTCAGCCCCAGGTCAAGGCTTTTCCCTGGCTATTTGTACTATCATCATGGTTCAAGAACTGGCTAGCCCAGTGGCCATGCTGGTAGGGATCCAACTAACCAACTTGTCCAAATAATAGCAGCTCTCATTATTAATACAAAGCCACAGGAATATCTCTCATCTGAGCATCAGCTTTTTGGTTTGACGTTTCCACCAAAGTGCAATTTCATGTTTCTGAGCTTCATTCTTTATTGTTGTATACAGTAGATCTTCATTTTCACTGTAGCCCAGTATTCTACCATGCGATTTGGGTAGTTTCCAGTTTTGATTAAGGCAAATGGTTTTTGTTATGGACAAACTAATACCCACATGTCTTTTGATCTTCTTATACACGCTACTCTGGTGTGGTGTGTACCTAGAGTAGAAAGACTAGATTATAAGGAGGCACTTGTTTAAATTTGGTAATCTCAGGTATCCAACATGCATGAGATTTTGGTATCCCAACATCCTTGCCAAAACTTGGTAATTTCTGAATTTGTTTCTTTGTTGCACTATAGTCTTTCCAGTAGATGCAGTTTATCTTGTGCTTTTACTGTGCAATTCCCTGTAGACTAACTGATACTATTTCATATGGTTTTAGGCCATTTTGGATATCCGCTTTTATAGTTTCTTCTCAGTCTTTTGTTCATTTTTTCTAGTGGATTGTCTTCTTTTTCTGATCAACTTGAAAAAAAAGTTATTTATTCTATGTCATTTATCAGATGCAGGTTTTCCAAAAGTCTTCTTCCAATTTGTGGACTGCCTTTTCATTTTCCTAATGGTGTCTTTTCATGGAGATGTTTTCATGAAGCTGCACATGAAAAAACCATGCTTCACTTTCATTAAGAAGTCTTTTCATGAAGGTCCAATTGTCAACTGCCTTTCTTATAGGGTTAACAGGTATTGTGTCTTTCTTATAGCGTTAACAGGTGTTGTATCTTGCCTACATTTCCCTCAGCATTTATGAAAATCCTTTTAAGAAAAAAGCATCTATTACAAATTGAGTTTCTAAAGTCCAGGAAACCACTAATAGAGACACAAAGTCAGCAGCGCCAAGATAATATCAATATTTAGTTACTCAATAGAAGGACAATCTGTTTGATTCCTTTGTTAGCAACCCCTTATATAAATCCATGTTCTGTTTTCACCTACAAAGGTGAAAAGAGAAAGCATCTCTGAGAAATCACCTCCATCAAGAAAAAAGTGTAAGAGCTTAGAGTATTTCTTTCAATTCTTAAAGTTATTTAACAACACACTAATGACCAGCAAAAGTGAGAGCAAAAAAATTGTGAATCACCAGGGTAGAAAAAGATCAGCATTGAAAGTGAAATGAGTTCCACAGTTTTGTTTTTAAAAGCAGTTCTCATAGGGGCCCCCTCTTTCCCAAAAGAGATTTCATCCAACAATGTATGGGGGAAAAAATCTATAAATTTCCACCAGGAAATATTTCTACAATCAAAATTAATAAGTGAAAACACAACATGCTTAGTGGTGTCATGAGCACCAAACATGTTAATCCAAATAATTTGATGAGTTTGTGTTGATATGACGGAAGTTTCTTTTAAAACAATATTTTCACTGTGCAAAAAGTAGTAAACCTGGAAGATAATGCTAGCCTCCTAAATCCAAACCTCTCCTCACATCGAAAAACAAAAGAGGAAACCAAAAAAAAATCTATACATATGACCCATGCTGTCAGCATTAGTAGGAATGGATAATGCTATTAATATCAAGTTATGCATAAACAGAGAAGTAAGCACTGTATTCCAACGGAACCTCTAGTCACTATTGCAATTCTATAGGTGTAGAAGGCAGCAAAAAAAAAAAAAAAAAAAAATCTAAGAAATTTCATGAGACAAAAGGAAAGGGGAGTTAAGAATACTGATGAAGCATAGACTGCGTCACTCCAGAAAGGAAAAGTTCAACACTAAATACAAAATAACAAATACAAAGCTGAAATGTAGTAGCTCCTAGTATTGGCTGCAGTGGAGGTCCTTGAAAGTGAAGCAAAGTTAGGCATGTTTCTAGATGTAGAACAAAATAGAAATGGTGTTGTCTTAAATATGACAAAGGGAAGAAAGAGGGATGAACTATGACTCCTGAAGAAAAAAAAAATAAGAGAAACAAAATACAGCAAACCTCCCACTCCACTAGTTATTCAAACAATATGTTACTATACTTAGAGAAGAGGGCACTCATGAAATGGGAATCCTCTCCATAAAATGCTTAGGAATGGGGGGAGGGTGATGGGGTCAGAATATACTTATATATAGAATATGTTCTATACTTAGTTACTATAATAAGAATGAAAACATTTCAGCTAATGAAACTCTCCCAAGAAAATCAACCATAAAGCATAAAATTATGAAGTAACAGTTCAAGCTGAATTAAGTATCAAAAATAAGTACTGATGATTTAAAAACTATAATCACAAATGAATATGAAGACAAATGAGAAAGAAAAAAGTTAGGAAAAAAGCAATGAATTGATCATAATTGGGGAGAAATAAGAAAGTCAAAAGTATCTTAGAAATGAATAAATTATAAGGTATACAAGAGAAAATAGACTCAAATGAAAACTTTAAAAGGACTCTGTAGTAAAACAAAAAAAAATGAAAATAATTTTTAAAAAGAGGTAAAAGGATCAGGAAATGGTTGAGATGGAAGACAGGTAAAAAAGGTCCAACACGTATATAATTGGAGTCTACAAAGAAGAAAAACAAAACAACATACAGAAATAGTACTTAGAAACAAAATCTAAGGAAACTTTCTAAAAGTAAGATAAATCCTAAATCAACATGTTGAAAAAGCCCAATGTGTGCTTTTGAAAACTGATCCGGAAGGATAACTCTGAGGCGTAGCCTAGTAAAATGTAAGACTTTAATAGGGAAGAAGAAAATCCTCAGAATCTCCAGACAAAAAGATCACCTCTTTATTCAGGTAATAAATGTAGACAGGCATAAGACTTCCTAAGAACAACACAGAGACCAAAGCAAAAACTTAGCAGCATTTTCAAGACATCAGTGATATGCCAAAGATATAATTATACTATATTTAATTAACTATATTAAATATAAATATCAATAATATATTTCAGCCAATGAAAAATCTCCCAAGGAAATAAACCATAAAGCAGGAAATTACAAAGTAACAGTTCAAAATAAGCATTGATAATTTAAAAAGAAGAGTATAGAAACATCACAGGTTCTAACAAAACAGAAAGAATGTGACCATAAAAATAGTACCAAAGGGGAGAAAGAAAGGGGAATGTGAAATATGACCAGTGATTAGTGTTCAGATAATAGGTGTGAGCTAAAGGGTACCATTAAAATCTGATAGGACAGATAGTAAAAGCTCAAGAAAAGGGGGTTAATTGCATTATAAAAGATAGAAATGTAAAGGCAACCACTGGATCAGAATACAAACCCTTCAAAAAATATCAAAGGAAGTCTTGATCAACAATGCAAAACACCAACAGAGAAAGGCACTAAGTAAGCACAGCGTGATACACACTGTCCTAGGCTAGCATCTCAGAACTTTACTAAAAGGGGAAGCACTAGAAGACATTCCCACTGGAGCACAGAACAAGGAACAGATGCCTGCTTGTGCACTGACACCATGCTGTAATAATTAACAAGTGCAACTAGACAAGAAGAAGCAATAAGAGACTTGCAAATTAGGAAAAGAAGGAGGAAAGCTAATTCTCTTGCAGAGGACATGAGAGTATACCTAGAAAACCTAAAGACTAAATGATAAATACAGACTAAACTAAAAACTAAAGATAAACTAAAACAGAATTTTTCAAAATCTGTGCTCTTGGAACTGCTTTATACTCTTAAAAATTATTATGCACCAAAGAGCTAAAAAGGCAATTCTCCAAAGAGGACTTGCAAATGGCCAACAGGCATATGAAAAAATGCTCAACTTCTCTTGTCATCAGAGAAATGCAAATC
>JAGFMF010012151.1:1558256-1582548 GCA_019455555.1 Galemys pyrenaicus | reverse complement strand
GCTCAGCGAAGTAAGTCAGAAGGCAAAAGAAAAATACCAGATGGTTCCTCCCTTAGGAGGAACATAAGGGAACCAAAGAAGGATCAAGGAAAGGAATAAAAACAATAATAATAATAGCAATAACAGCAATAAAGACACAGAAACCAGAAATGAGGAGTCAAGGACAGACTGGGGACACCTGGTGGGGAGGGGAAGGGGAGGGTTGAGGGAAGATGGGAACAGGAGGGACTGAGGTGATAGTGCACTGGTGAGATGGTGATGGGGAATACATGGGGATTACAATTAATGGCAAGTATATGTAAATTTTAAAATATTTTAATAAAAAAATTAAAAAAGAAAAAAAATTATTATGCACCTCAAAAGGTTGTTGTTTATATGAGTTATATTGGATTACAAAGTAAAACTGAGAAAAATTTAAAAGATTATTAATTGATCTTAAAGTAACAGTAATGAACATTTAACATCAGTAGTCCAATTTCTGAAAAAATAAACAAATGGCTTCTGAGGGACGAATGACATTGTTTTACATTCTGCACATTTCTTTATTTTTGGGTTAAGAGAAAAGAGTAGGATTTTTTATCTGCTTCTCTATCAATTTTTTATGACATCAAACATTATGTAGCCTCTGTAAAGCTTCACCAAGTCTAAATTAAGTCAGTACTACCATGAAAATACCTGCCCTTATACATCTACCAAATGGGTTACAGGAACCCCCAAGCGTACTCAGAACACAACCAGAGTATTACGGAACTAACTCAAACAATAAAATAATTCATCAGGGTAGCAGAATAAGAATGAACAGCAAAAGTTCCTAGCTTTCAGAGGCACAAATAACCAATTATGAAATGTAACTGAAGACAAGACCCACTTATGACAGTAACAGAAAAGATGGAATCCTTAGGAATAAACCTAAGAGGAAATAATGAAAACCTATACAAAGAAAACTGTCAGCCACTCCTCTAAAAACAAAGAGGCAAATAGGATAGATGCCCTGTTCGTGGTCGTGATGTCACAACTTCCTTAAGACGTCAGTTCCCCCTCAGTTAACTTATATTTAATTATTATGACCTCAATAAAAATTCTAAAGAGAATTTTCTTTCTGGAGTTGGGACAAGATGATACTAAGATTAATGTGGCAAAATTAATATATAAGAATAGGTAGGAAAACGCTGAAAAGGAAGAGCTATAAGGAAGGAACTAGCCTGACCAGACCTTGTTTAACATCACATAGCCTCTGTAACTACGACAGTGTGGTGATGGCTGTCACCACTAGTGGAACAGGCTACCAAGTCCAGAAATAAACCAAACTCCACATGGAAATCTATATGTTTAAGATGGTATCTCAAGTCACTCAGGCAAAGACAGGTTTTATAATAAACAATATTGCCACACTGAATAAACATTTGGGAAAAAGATTTAATTAGATCCATTTCCCACATAGTATACAAAAATAAATTCTAAGTGGGCTAAAGCCAAGTACAAGAAACTAAACTATCCTAATACTAAAAGCAAGCATGAAAGGATTCTTCTATAATCTGGGTATAGGGAAAATTTGCAACTATAGATAGATCCAAAGTCAGATGAAATAAAAAAACACTTGATAATTTTGACTACAAAATATAGTTTTAAGTTTTGTATGGCCAAATATTTAGAATTCATAAAACTGGGAGCAAGTTTTTTACAACATATATCACAAACAAAACACGGATATACCTGAAAAACATCTCCAAATATCCTACAGGAAAGTGAATAGGGACATTAACAGACAGACATAAAAATACTTGTGAAACTTATAATGGAAAAGAAGCTTCAACTTTACATATAATCAGAGGAATGAAAATTAAGATTCCTTTGGGATGCTGCTACCTTTCACCCAGCAGACTGACAAAATTTTTAGTTTTGATAATACATTTTGTGGACTTTATTGAAAGCTGTATTTAAAAAGACAGCTATTTGAACACATTGTTGGTAGGAATATACACTGCACAACCACGATGGAGAAGGATTGGGCAGTACTAACAAAAATGCATATTTATTTACCTTGGCCTCCAAGCCCTAAAGATACACCTTCAACAGTAAGAATACACATATCTCAAGTAGCATGGAAGGTACATACTACAACTCTGTGGATAATACTGGGAACCCCACACATTCTCAAATATAGGAAACTGATTGAAAAAAGTATGTTACACAGAGACAGGGAAACATATACCACAGAGAATGGGAAAGGTGTCTATCAACTGAGATGGGGTGATTTCTAGATTACTGAGGGTGAGGAGAACAAGATACAGAAGACTATAGAGTATGTTACCTTTTGTTTTTAAAAGACAAATAGGGGAACATATCTGTTTGCTCATTTTTGCAAGAAAGAAAAACAGAATGAAAAACAAACTGATTGCCTCTGATGGTAGGGTTGGAGAGACAGGGTGACAGGGATATGGGAAGTGGGATGACTTCTCTGAGTGTGATTTCTGCATAGCCTTGCCTTTGGGATGCATATTCATATTCTGCATAATCAAAAATAAGATTGACTCTATAAAGAACGAGGGGAACCAAAAAACTGAAATTGAAAGCAAACAGAAGCAAATGACCCAAACTTTAACTATATAAATGTAATCAGGAGCAAACATCAGACAGATACAGCTGAGAACCATGATAAGAGGTCAAGAAATAAGAACCAAGGATGGTAACTACAGGCCTTCGGTTCAGAAGAAAAAAGCTCCTCACTCATCAGCAACTCTTTTAACTAGGCTTGATTTTCATAGGGAAAGGAGCACGGCAATTGTGAAACCATTTTTCATATATCTGCAGGCTTGAAGATGTGCATAAATGTGTGACACTGTGAGAAGCCAAGGTTCTTACTGTGAAAGAAGGGAAATTCAAATAGGGAGTGAGGAGAGGCAATGAGGAACCTGTGGGGTGGAAGGGGTTGAGGGAAACAGCAAGAAATCCTCGCGTGTGTGTAAGAGAGACAGAGAGAGACAGAGAAACAGAGAGAGAGAGAAACGTGTGTATCATTTCAAATGTGCACATGTACGTGCGTAAAAATACTTACTGCAAAGCTTAGATGTACACGTGTGAGCGCAGATCCTAGATTTTAAGGGGTTAGAAGCAATGGCACTCAGGTAGCACGGGCCCAGCTCTTATTTTTATATAGCCTTTTCCACTGAAAGGAATCAGTTTCCCCTAGCAAGATGCTGGTTCCAAACGAAGGCAGAGAAGGTACAAGGTGACCCTGGAACATCTCGTTAGTGCCAGAAAGTAAATGATGCCAACTGTATACTCAAAATGATGATGGCAGCAGGTCAAAAGCACACAGGAGCGAATCTGGAAAGGGATCTCACTGGCTACAGCTGAGCCAATTTCTCCATCAAAATAAATAAGAACTGCAATAGATTAGAACCTCGTGACTAAAACTAAGAGGCTGTACTGATGAAACATCACAGCGGAAGCAGGAGGATACAGGAGGGCAGGAGGGGCAGAGCAGGAAGCAGAAGGAGGAGAAGGAAGAAGGCAGGAGGGAGGGAAAGCTCCTCTTCAAAGGAGAACGCCCTGGGATAAAAGTGGAGAAAGTGCACCTACACGATGGAATACTATTCAGTGATCAAAAAAGATAAACTAGAGTCATTCATAGAATCATGGATGGAGCTGGAAGGGATTATGCTCAGCGAAGTAAGTCAGAAGGCAAAAGAAAAATACCAGATGGTCTCACCCCTAGGAGGAATATAAGGGAACCAAATAAGCGACCACGGTAAAGAATAATAACAATAATAATAATAATAAACACAATAGGACAAAGACAAATTGGGGATACTTTGTGGGGAGGGGGGAGGAAAAGGGTTGAGAGCAGAACGAGCACAAGGGCCTGAGGTGATGGTGCACTGGTGAAATGGTGGTGGGAAATCCATGGGGACCACAACTGATGTCAAATATATATAAATAATGGAGAAAAAAAAGTGAAGAAAGTGGAAAACTCACCACTTGGTGACCAACTCAGTAAAGATTGGTTGGGAGAAGAAGAATAAATGGAAACCCAGTTGGGGGACAACGGGAAGGTGAATTTGGATGAAGAGTGGGGTAACTGCAGGTCAAAGTATCTCCCCACACATCATGTAGTAGTCACAAGGGGAAAGAGGGAGCTGCAGTGTAGGAAGCAGACGTCACAGCTCATGTCGCCACGGGGGCAACTGCAGTCATGTGCCTGTGCCTGCCAACGTGGCATCGCAGAGCAGCACACAGACCAGCTGGGGGCGCAGAACTGGAATCATGAGGAAACCTGGGCCTAAACCAAACTGAGGAGCAGCCTGCGTTCTGACCTGCTCTTCAAGGTCGGGTGGTGGACGACCGAGAAAGCCTGAAGGACTGATCCAGCTGAAGGTTATTTAAGGAAACTTGACAACTAAATGCAGTGTGACCCTGGACGGGAAAGATCTAGAACATGGACTACAGAACAGGACAAATAATATAGGGTTAGCATTAACCACAATGACACACTCTCCCAGTTCTAAAGAGGCCGCCTCCTGATTTGGCAAAAAGCCCCAACATTTCCTTCCCCACAACATGTCACCTTGGCTAATGAATAAGCAGGTGTTCCGAGGAAGGCACGGCCCCAGACTCAGCAATTGTCTCTGCCCAAAGAACAGGCATGACGTAAGCACTCCTAGACCTCCGTGCTGTAGGCGGTTGGCCAGAGCATGCCCATAGGGCCTCCTGGAGAAGCCTTGGCCAGGTGGAGGTCCAGACCAGAAGGTATGATCTTCTACACACCCTCAGCCAGAATGGACTTGCCCCAAAGGTCCAAATTGCAAAACTCTCCCCGACTAGAGTGCAATGACCAATGACATCTGTGGCTCTGGCGCCAGCCCAGGCCTTAGCAAGCCCCTGTGATCACCTCCAAACCTGGCTGACCAACAGAAGGTATCATCACCCCCAGGATTCATCCAGCATTAAAATGGGGGGGGGGGGATTGGAATAGGAAATGAGTGACCTTTCATATTTAGATGCATTTTTCTTCCTGGAGATTTATTCTGGATTATCACATTGACACCACTCACTCACGTACTGAGAGTGGCTTGTGTACAGAAAACAAAAGGAAATTTCGAGAGTGCCTCTACGTTCTTAGAGGTTTACTAAATTGGATTCGATCTGCATCAGTACGGGACGGGCCCATCAGATCGTGCTGGCAGGAGACGGGCAGGCCCGGTGAGGAGCCTGCACTTCCAGGCTTTCCAGTTGCTGTAGCGGTTTGGGGACTGCGCAGTGCTCTCCCACACGGTCAGGTGAACACAAAATGGTTCCCGTTGGGCAGGCAGGGGTGAGCGGGAGAGGAGGGGGCACAGAAATTCAGGGAGACGGGCCTGACATCTCTAACGATAGTCCTGTCATCTCTGCAGTTCTTCCAAAAGTATTTGCTCCTCTGCTCTTGAATCTCATTTGAGGTCAAGATGCAATCTGGGTTCAAACTAATAATGGGGCTTTGATAGCAGAGGCCTGCTCACAGGAGTCAAAGCAACACTCAGCTGCCCGGGCCGACATCACACAGAGAAGAAAAGCAGAGCTGGGTTTATCTCCGAGATGAGGGTGACCCAGAGCACGGCCTCGCACAGGATTAAGTGGTTAACAGCAGCGACACTCCATGAACAGAGCAAATGTTTAGTGGCTGCTTGACAACAAGTGACCCTTTCGCCTGCCTCGAAGTCCATCGTGTCTTTTCTTTCCTCTACACATAAACACTGTAGTCGCAGAGGACTCCAGCATTTTACCAAAACAAAAAAGAACTGTGCTATCAGCCCCAGACCCACAGTGCCACTTGAGCCTCCCCACTCCTCGGCTTGCGAGGCAGGAAAGCTCCAGCTCCCGCCACCGAAGCGCCCATTTAAAAGACCTCCACGCACCACGTTGTCTTTCCCTGGCCTCTGGACTGCGTGATCTCGGAAGAGCGAAAGTTAAACAAATGAACTTATTAGCAGCTGGGGAGAAAGACTGAGCGTGACTCTGGAGACACAGCCCTGTCATCCCAGGCGGGGTCATTTCCTACCCGGTTGTGGACAAGGGCAGAGCCCGTTGCATCTTTGGGCTGCCCAGGGTGAGGGAGAGTGGCCGGGCGATGGCGGAGAATCACCAGTGAGGTACTTTCTCCCTCCATTTGCCACAGCTCTGGGGAGTGACAATCCCAGACGCATGAAAAGAGGGCCACGCTCCCGCGTGCTCCTCTTCCCAGGCTGGAGGACAGCGTGACGTCGGCGCGGCCGGTGTGCAGGGCTCACCTGGCGGCCTCCAAGGCTGCTGTATGAGCCGCTGCAGCTGAGTGCAGAGCAAAGAACCTCAGGGAGTCTTTCCTCCTGAGACAATATTCTTGGCTGTGCAGCTGCTCTCGGCTCTCCAAGCCTGAGAAAGCAGCATCCCTGCCAGGCCACCCCAACTCTCTAAAGGCTGCGGAATGGCCTGCTTCTAAAATACCCAGTGGTCAGAACAAGGCCATCTGATGGCGCTCCTCCAGAGAGCCTGTGATGGGCGAGTGGTCAGCGGGCCAGAGCCCTTCGGAGCACAAGGGCAGGGTGTGCAGTGCCAGGTGTTTAGAGCCCGTCTGCCCCTGGCCTGACGCTGCTGTGCCGGGCAGCATAGCGGGAAGGCGCTCAGCCAGCAGTGCATTTCTGCCAGAGCCACCACAAAGAAAGGGTGGTGATGGGAGGGTGGCTGCTTTTGTGCTGGGGTAAATACCAGCCGACCAGGGTTTTGTTCTTCTTCTCTTCACGTTCACGGGCCGGGAGGACTGCGAGTTTACTGACTTCTCACATTCCTCCTTCTCCATAAAAATGTGAGTCCTGGCTGAGGAGGACGGCGCTCCATCCTAGCTGGCCGGCCCGGAGCCCCACAGGGAGCCACCCGGTGGTTTCCGAGCCCAGGCCTGGCGCAAGGAGAAGGTTCTGAGCACGGACAATCTCTCTGCACAGAACCGCTCCACAGGCAGTCGGCACCCAGGAGGGAACACGCCCAAGAACGTCGACATTAAGTTATGAGGCGAGCTGAGAAAACACAACTAAATCATCCCCAGTCCAGCATGCACATGAGCCCCGAGACTAAGAAAATAACTTCTTGGGACTCAAGTCTCAGCAGCCGTTTGGCCGAGCACCAGCATTCCTCTCCATTATTTCAGTCACCAGGCGCAAGGACGCTCTGGCCTCTGATAAGCCAGGAGACAGGAGCCCAAAATCAGGCCCCCTTGGCTTTCACTGCCAACGCCCTTTGCCAAACCGGAGAGAAGGTGCTGGCGTTACATGTAACCACTGAGATGGAGACAGCCTGACCTGTGGGCGAAATGAGGACCGTGAGAGCCGACAGCCTGCCCGCGCCCAGCACGGATGCCCAGCCGGGCCTCCGCCACTGTGTTTAAAGCTCATGCACGCTGTGGGCGAGTGGCGTCAGGCGTGACGCAGCCTTTGTGTATAAAACTACCATGGAATGAAAAAACACTGTGTCTCCGGCCCGGCCAAGGGTTGCTCTGTGGGCCCACAGCGGCTGGGACTCTCAGCTCCCCTCTCAGCAGGACTCGAGGGCGGGGGTGGGGGAAGCCACAGTTCCCGCTCACTCCCCAAAATAAGAAAGAGAGCATCCTTTCCATACAATCTCATACCCCCAGTGCCACGAAGCCACACAGAACATTTTCGAAGCCAGGCCAAATCCACTCCTGAGACCTTATGTGTGCGAGTCCTGGAGACATCTGGCTTGATTTCCCCAGATGGTTCACAACTGTGATCTTTGCACTGCCTTGCACCAAAATAGCCACCGCACTAAGCCCCGCCGTGGTAGAGGCTGCTTCAGAGAGCTGTTTGTACGCTGGAGCCCAAGCCTGTGGTGGCTTTCCAATTTGGGGACCCAGAAGTCCTCTTCTCCAGGACAGAGTCTTCCAGGGATGTTCTATGGGGGTGGTCTCTCTCAATGAAAGCTCCGTGACTCCCCACGGGAGAGGGCACTGCCCTCCCCTGCACACTGCAGCGCCACACCCTTCCCTCTGACCTCTGACTGAAGTCCCCTGTGCTACCAGTCCATGCCCTGGGGACTCCAGTATGAAGGGAAAGGAGCCCTGGGCAGAGCCACTGTTTGTGCCAAAAATTAAGAAGACAGGCTGGCCTGCCGGCCCTTTGCTCCCCGACCCACAGCAGAAGAGAGGCGCCATACCAGGGGCACTTGGCCCCATCCCCTAGTGGTGGCTCCTACACCCCCAAGCCCACCCCAGGCATCAGGCATCCTGCTGCTGCTTCTATGCTCGGCAACACCAGCAACCCCTGGCATCAGCACTGCCTGAGCAGAGGGCAGGGCAAGGCCAGTAGGCAGGATCCCGGCAGGGCCCTGCACCTCATATTCCTAGAAGTCTGGCTCATGTGTGGCAACCTGGCCGGACGGGGACCCAGGAAGCACAGGGCAGGCAGACTGCGGGGACTGCAGGTCGGCTGGGCGGGCCAGAGCACAGGCGCCGTCATGCAGGTTAACAATCCAATCGCAGGCTGTGCAAGCCAGGCTGAGCAGGTCCCCCTGCAGGCTCCTCCCGGCGTCACCACCACTGGTGGCCAACAGGTGGCAGGAGAGCTTTGGGGAGCGCTCACCTGAGGGCCTTGCTGGTCCTACCGCAGCGGGCACAGGCCGTGGTCTCCCTCAAACAAGAGGAAGGAAGAGACACTGGGGAAGGAACAGCAGGAGAGGAACAAGCAGAAGGGGCGCCCCTGCACCGTGGAGGGGCACTCCAGGCCAGAACCCCGCACCCTCCTGCCAGGGTGGGGGACCTGCCTGGCTCAGACCCCTACAGTGGGGGATGTGAGAGCCTCTGGACCTCCATCTCAGGCGCAGGCTTCCCCAGGCGCCTGCTGTCCCCGCCAAGGCCTGTGTGACCTGGCTGGTGCACCGTCCCCACAGCAGGTTCTGAGTGACTTATAAAGAGCAAGAATGAGGAGCGGGAGGCCGCTGGGGAGCGCTCAGGCAGGCCGAGACCCAGGGTCGTGGCTGTGATCAGCGCCTTTTCTTGACATCTTGCTACAGAACACTGATTTTAAAAATTATGGTTTTTTTGGTTGTATTTTTTTTTTAAGAACCAGAATGGTAACACAGCAATTCTGCCTCTTTATAACTAACATTTCCTACCAGCAAATTCCAAAGCTAACAGAGGGAACCCCTTCGGCAGTGCCACGGCACGGTATTATGTATGGCCTCACACGTTACAGACAGTGAAAGGAATCCATCAGGTTTAATTGGTTCTGCTCTGGTCTCAACTGAGGGCTCTAGAAGCCTCCCATATACTTTACAATTTTAAGTTTGAGAACCCTAAACTAATGATGTGAAACTAATGTAGTGTAGCACCAAGTGCCCTCTCTGCCAGTAGGAAATAATTTTTGCAGTGCTTCTAAAAACCAAACCAAACCAAACAAATAAATCAAATGATTTTACAATGTGGAAAAGCCGAGCGCGGGCTGGGCTGGAGCTGTTTGGGGGAAGCAGGCGGTTTGAGCAGCTCGAAGCGTCTCAGCCCCGGCCAGGAGCAGCTCGCGGTGCCTGCAGCTGGGAGCAGCACCGGGGGCCTCTGGTCCAGCCCGCTTGGGAAAACAATCTGGGCCACAAATTCAAGATGACAGTTTTAACAAATACGATTTCAGCTTTTATATTTGGATTTAGGAGGGGGATGATGGCCTTACCCAGGAATCACTATTAAATAATACGCTTATAACATATTTGCTGACGGCCATATAGACCCTGCTGCAGATTAGCTTTAAAACGTGCTGCTGACACGACTCGCATTTGGAAGGAAACAAAGCTGACGACGGGCAGACTTCAGCTCGCCGGCGCTCTGACGACCTGAACGCCCAGGCGAGCTTTCAAAGTTCAAGTTCGTGCTTGAGAGATTTAGAAGAAAACTGTTCCCCTGGACTGATGAGAAAATCAATTTTTAAAAAGCATTTGAGACAGGCCCAGGCTCTCACAATTTCAGCTTCTCGGACATGTAGGCATTTTTAATGCATTTATTTTATCGTGAAATTGCAATATTTGCTAATGAAACAGAATTGGTTGCATCTGTTTACAAGTTTTCAATATCCACCAGTCATTTGAGCAATGTAGAGAGCAAATAAATATTTTCTCCCCGTCATTTTTTTAATTTCCCAGAAACAAGCACCCCTTTATTATCTGTGACCCACTCGAATGAGAATTATTGTTAAAGAGTTGCAGGTTTTTATACCTGCTGGAGTGTTTAAGACCTCAAAGCACCATATTTCTCTGGAGCATTTCTGTTGAGCTTAAATACAGTCTTACCTGCCTAGCTTCCATTACTTGGGGTCAGGCCACATATCGCTTTGGAAAAGATAAACAGGTTCCCATAAAAGTGAGGAAATAAATAACTAATAGGCCTTATCCTAGCACTAGAAAATATTCTTCTGTTTTGGAAAATGCCCACAAATAAAGGGGCAGGCGTGCCTGCTGCCCTAGTCCCTGTCGGGCTTCCAGGGAAAAGTTCAACCCCAGACTGGGCTTGCACTGATTGAAGAAATTGAGGTGATGTAGGTCTACAAATCATTTCTTATTCACTCATCCGCCAGAAGCAAGTACCATGGGGACTTTCTGCACAGGGACCCTGGCGTTTCTGAGAGCAGGGGCACAAAGCAAAGCCTGCGTTGCTGCTGGTTAGAAACAATTCCAGCTAATACCTGACCACGGCGAACTTTCCTGTCGTTCGGCACTTTAACATCGGAAGCATGTGACCGACTGCTCTTCCAGATGCCCGTTATTAATTGCACGCTCTTTGATGTCTGAATGTCGATGGAATCTACAAAGGCATTACCGTAAGAAAATAATGCCTTCTGAAAAACTCCTGACTGGTAAAACACCGCGTGCTCCCCCATTCTTTCGCTCGCCTTCAGTGGCCCTGTAAAAAATACCCCAAACCCTGTACATTTTACCAAGAGTTAGGGGGCAAAGATGAATTTCAAACCTCGTCTAAAATTCCTCATTCATGGAGGGGCAGAGAGGGGAGGGCCATATTTGCTGCTTCAAGAAGCACCTATGTAATTAAAAACAAAAATTTCTGAAATGCGTATGGTTCAGGAATTTGCATGAACAGAACTATAAAGAAAGAAAAAAGGGCAAGGGAGTGGGAAGGGGGGAGACAGGAAAACAAAAGTTAAACAGCTCCACTGGACAAGTGAACAGAGCCCGCCTCGTCACAAATACCTACACTGCACTGATGTTTATTTTCTCCCAAGAGACAACTTTCTTTTTTAAAGGCTTATCATGAGGGAAATCGCTGACTATAGGTGAATTTCTTTTCTCAGGCGGAACTCAAATAGAGAGAAAGATTGTTATAACATGGTTTCTTGTGTGCAATTTCAAAACAAATAGACTTTTGTTTTTACAAACCATTTATTGGGGGGGATTTATTTGAAGAAAAATTTTCCTTTGCAAAGAGAAATTTATAAAAAGCTACATGTGCAGATGACTTGACCCACTGCCTATCATAACATCTTTACACATCTCGGGGATTGCACAGAGTGAAAGGAAAGAGTGAGGAGGGCTGGAAGGGCGGCCCAGCGCGCTTTGCACGGATGGCTGCTTTCCTATGCAGTGCTCAGGGATACATCCACCCAGAAATATTTGTTTATCATGAGAAAATATTTGAGCCACCAAATATTGAATTCTTTCACATTTTGGGGCAAGGTCTTTTTGCCATCTGGAATTAGGTATGCTAGTGAAGCTTGTATTTTCAAATATTAGATTTTCTCTCGTTCTCCAGAAGTCTCTCAAGCACAGAAATGAACAATCTCATTTTTCCAAAAATAGAACTGGAGAGACAACTGAAAAGGAGAATTTTTAAAGGAAAAAAAAAATCGCTCCCAAAGAATGAAGCTGAAAAAAAAAGACCACACTGTGTATCTTTCTTGGAGTTAAACTAAATAACCTCCGACAGATCTATGAAGAAACGGACGGGGTATTTGCTATCTGAAATGATGCACAATTAAAAGTAAAGTAAATATTTAAAACAATCTTCCTGCTGAAAAGAAAGAATTAGAAAATTAAACATTTACAGCCAGGAATCTTGGAATGTCGATTCTTCTCCTCTTACACAGTGCAGGGGTACAAAATAAATGTAGAGATGGAGTTTCCGACCCTTTAAAGATTCCCTGAGCAAAGAACATCACCGGGTCTCTGTGCACAAGCCCCACGAATGTAACGACGTATTAGCCAAAGGTAAACCCTCTCTGCCTTCCCAGTAAATCTAAATGTGTACGAAATTAAAATGGAAACAAGGAACAGTCTAGTGTTAGTCCTTTCAAAATACTAATTTAATAACTCTCCAAGAAACAGAGTGTTTTAGGAAAGGCGACCCAGATGTCAGCATATAAAATCAAGCTATAAAGTGCCCTTCAAATATATTTCAATCATTTTTAAATATTTACATTTAATAAGGATAAGTTTTTATGGCAAGAGAGAGGTAATTACACTTATCATTCATGGAAAAATGTAGTTTTAATGGCTTGTATATTGATTTGCAAAAGGTGAAATAGTAACCTAAAATATGTCGTTGTCCTTTTTTTTTTTTTTTCAGCCGTCTGTTCGGCAACTTGTTGCTTTTACAAAAGCGAAATATGACATGCCGTGCGTGCTGGTGCTAGGGCTGGGCAGGGGGAGACGCCGTGGGGGGAAGAAAGTATTCTCACACACTCTCCCCTCTTTTCTCCATGTCTCCTGTCCTGCTAAACTGAAACCCCAAATATTTGTGCTTTGGGGGATAATTAGAAGAATCTTATCGGACTTTTATAGCCCTTCCTAATGAGGCTATTTATTTGGCAAACATTAGCCAGCAGAAGGATTAGCAACACCTTGATACGGGCACTATAGGAGCTGCTAGCCTCCTGCCTGCTATACACAAAAGCCTATCTTATCAGCACAACAGGCTTGGTGCAGGCAAGCCAAGGCTTCTGAAAATTCACCAGGGGTCAGCCTTCATTAGTCAGAAGTTCTGAGACCAGAGGTCCCGGGCAAATTCAGGTCTGGTCACTTTGAGGCCAGCAACTCCGATGCAACTCAGGACCATGGGCTGCTGGGAAGAGGGGGAGGGGCCGGAGGAGCCCATCATCTGGGTGGGTCTTGGGGGAAGTATCACTGACATTCAGCATGCAGTCACCCCTGGGAAGGACCCGGGCCTCCAAACCCCAAGGGCCTTCCCCTTCACAAGGAAATAGACACACTTCAGAGATCTCGGAGAGCAACACAAAACAGGCTTTCTTGGCTTGTCTGTGCCAGCAGGGAGAAGGCAAGGAAGGCGGAGGGTTACCTGTCCTAAAACGCCGCGCCCCAAGCCCTCTTTATTTTGAAGCTTTGACAGAATCTCAGGGAACAAGTATTAATTTGATTAAAAGTGATTTTAAAAGCGATTTAAGATGAATTCTACATAAAATACTCTCACCTCTGGCAGGAGGGCAAAGGGCTTTGCATGTCTGGACTGGGAAGTCCTGACACATTCTGGAACTGTAAGAAGGGCAGACTAGAGAAATAAACAAACGGCTCGGGCCAGCTTTGCAAAATCCGCCAGCGTGGAATTCCCAGTCCAAGGCTTCTGACTTCATTTTGGGCAACCAGACTAGAGGGGACAACCTTAAGGCAAGATGACAGGGGTTAGGTTTGCAAATGACCTAAGGTGGATAAATATTTGTAAAACACTTTGAGAGTTAATGAGCTACACAAGCACTCCGGCTACAGTAAAGGCCTCCATTCCGTCACTTAGGAAATTTTTCAGGGGAGCTAACATTTGAGGCACAAGCCGAAATGTGGCCTAAAGGAACAGACCCCCTGCGGGACCACGGCCAGGCTCTGGGTGGCAGAAGATTCCATAAAGAGCGCTCTATCCTGAGGTGGCCCAGAGAGACAGACATTTCTGAGCTCCAATTTCTGCCCTAACCAAGCAGCCCCTTCTAAGTCGGGAAGCCCACCTGTGGCGTCTCCCTTGGAACGCTAGGTGGTTCTTCCTTCCTGGCAAAGCCCGGGGACCCCCAAGTAAGGATGAGAGGACAAGATGGCCCGTCTGGGTGGCGGTCACCCCTCCCCTCCAGAGACCAGCGCTTGACAACATCCAATCCTTGGAAGGGAGGGAGGACTGAGACTGTCAGCTTAGCCTCACTCCTTTTGTCTAAGACAGGCACCCTAACCACAAAAACAACTCTTGCAACTGGCACGGCTTCCATTGCCATAGCAACTGTGCTTCTAGAAAGGCTAATGCATTGGTGTGGGACTCACAGCCAAATTACAATTTCCGCAGCTCAGTTTGCGCCTCACTCGTCCCCTGCC
Organism: Galemys pyrenaicus; assembly: GCA_019455555.1. Classification (NCBI taxonomy): domain Eukaryota; kingdom Metazoa; phylum Chordata; class Mammalia; order Eulipotyphla; family Talpidae; genus Galemys; species Galemys pyrenaicus. The sequence continues at coordinate 1,568,226 of JAGFMF010012151.1, read as the reverse complement.
CCTCCTCTAGGGCCTTCGAGAGCCTGGGTCCTAGGCAGCACGACCCACACGGCAACACAGGCCACCACGGCTGGATCCCGCCCCAGGAGTGCCTGCACACCCGTGCCCCAAATGCTGAGACAGGTGAGCCCCCAAAGGAGTCCGCTGGGTTTCTATAGCAACGGAATATTTGTTGGACTGAGGGCTCCATGGGGGCAGAGGAAGCGGAAAGGTCGTCTTCCATTCCTGTTGTGAAGGCAGCGGGAGTCCATGGGCACTTGGGCTTCGCGCATGGCCAGAGAAGGCTCAGCTGGGCTCTGTCCACAACTGACAGTGGGCTTGGGACACTCAGCCGTTGACACTGGCAGGCTGGGGAAGAGAAAGCACTGAGGGCCCCTGCTCCCCAAAAGAGCCACACGGACTGCAGGAGAGCGAAGCGTATGTGTCCCCTAAACCACGCAGTCTGCCAACCACACCCGGACGCCCAGCGGCCGTCAGACACCCACTTCCTTTGAGTGACTACACACGCTGGCTCTAAACTGCCCCAAAGGGATAGGAGAAGTCAGGCACGCCGAGGCCCAGGCTCTGAACCACAGGTGTGGGTGTCGGCGGAGGCGTGAGGAACACTTGGTCTGAAGCTCGGCTCCTGGACGTCTTTGGCGGCGTGGGTCTCCGGCTGGTGAACGGTCTCTTGGACCGTCTCAGTCAGTAACAAGCCTCCATGAGGGCCTGTTCACAAACGCAGAGAGATTGGCGATGGGCTATTAGCGACAGCTCTTTTCATGTGGAATTACTTCTACTGGCACTGATTCGCCATCATTTGAAAGCCTGAACCCAGACGGATGGGTGTTCGCCCCGGCCCAGGGCTGGCTGGACCGAGGCAGCGGCCTCCATGTGCTAGCTATTACCAGGTTGTTTGGTCCTGTCCCCCGTCGGCATTTGTTGCTGAGCACTGAGAAACTGCTGTCAGGAAATGTTCTTTTCTAAATTACATAATTAGGGTATTGGGGAGTGTAGTGAAGGCAGATTAGGGGCATCACTTGTTCTTACTGCAAGCTATGATTCAAAGCACATAAGTAAACACTTAAACTACGTGAATGGTTTAATATTGATTAAACAATGATCTCCGAGACTAAACTCTAAGCATGGTAGGTAGAAGGAGCTGGAAGGAGAAAAAACAAAGTTGGCTGAAGAGTGTGCACTGATTTACAGACAAGTGTGGACTTTGACCTGACAGATCAAAATCAGGATTTGGAATGATTACCTAAAATAAAGTCCTAGGGCCCGCCCCTGCAAGCTGATGGCCAGGCTGGGGTAAATGGTCAGGGGCGGGGGTCAAGTTCTTCCCCCACAAAGACCAGCTTCTTACCCACACCCACTTCCAGAAATAGACTCAGGCAAAGCGCCGGCTCAAATTGCGTTTCGTTTGTTTCTAACTACGGGCCACGGACTTCAACTTGATTAGAAAATTGTGCTGATGCTTCCGGTGAAGTGTATCCTGAACCTTCCAAAGGAATTTCAGAAGGGCTTTCTGCATACACCAGCTTCCTCCCAACGGCACTGCCCCTGCCATCCAGTGCCCGTGGCCAGGCAGGTAGGGGGGCTGGCCGGGGCCCCAGGGTGGAGGAGGCAGGCTGCGGCTCAGAGAACAGAGCACAGCTCTGCTGCCCGCCCCCCGGGGACTATTCACCCAGCTGGTCCCAGGGTCTGCCACTCTGGCCTCACCCGCCTGCAGACATCAGCAGCCCATGCCATGACCCTTCCTCCTGGCCCATCTTCTGTGTTTGCGCTCCCTTCCCCCAACCTGGACTCGGAGCAGGAGACTGCAGCTGAGTGCAGTGAAGAATACCGATGAAGAGTAATACCACGAATAAACACTGCTGAGTTTTTAGAAACTTACCCTGCACTAAGCGGTTTAAACTCATTGTGCAGCGTACTGAATCACCGTGGCAATTTGTGGTACATATTAGTTTCTACTCCCATTTCCTAGATCACCAAACTGAGACTCAGGAATGGTCTTTTGCTCAAGATCACACAGCGATTTCAACCTTTTTATTCCACACAGGCATGGCTCTTACAGGGGGCCAGGTCATTATAAAAGTTGTATAAATATCAATTAAATCTGCAATGTGTCCTTGAGTAATAGTGTATTATTATCATCGCTGTTTTAAAATGAACAAACTAAGGCACAGAGAGGTGAGGTCATTTTCCCAGCGCTGCGCTCCGTCTGTAAGTGACCAGGCCAAAATTCTAAGGTGGGAAGTCTGAGCCCAAGTTCCTGACGCTCCCCAAGGGCAGTCCTTGATCGGAGAGCAACAAGTACATCCCCGGACACAAGTGCTTCTGTGAGAGGCAGCGGTGATGGCTGAGAGTGGCAGTGGGGGCTAGCCCAGCTCTGCTGTGTGGTAGCTGGTGCAGCCCTCCCCCTCTGGTCTCACTGACTAGCTGCAAGCTAAGGTAACTGGAGTCCAGGGAACATCCATGGTCTAAACTCAGCCTTCAAAGGATGAATGGGGTTCAGGTAAGTCTGCTGAGAGGCCTAGGAGACGGGAGGTGGGGTTGCACCAGGGAGAAGGGATGGCCTGCCCTGCACCTTCCCAACCCTTCCTCACCTCCCCACTGCAGCTAACCTGGAGGTGTTTCCCACAGGGACATTCTGATTCTGGTCACACTCTTTCTCGTCTGCACAGATGCTGGTACTTCTGGCTGAAGACAGAACCACATCCTGTGATATTTTCATCTCTGCTGATGCTGAGGAGCCAGCAGATGAGAAATTGGGGGTGGGGGGGCTACACAGCAAAAATCTACAAAGGTAAGTTTCTTCTTGCTTATATATATCAAAATCTGTCCAAAGAATAAATAAATATAGAGCCCTCCGATGCACAGGTCACACTGCCGTAAACTGTGAATAGTGGGGGGCTGCATGGAGAACCCACCAAGGTGCCTCGGACAAAGACTTCCAGCCTGGGGTCTCAGAGCCACGGCCTCCTTGCACTAGGGGCCAGGCTGACAGCATTGTGGGGAGTCCCTGCCCCCACGTCCCCTTTGGTACCAGTGCTGTGCTGCCACCTCCCAGCCCCGAGCAGTCCCAGCAGGTGGGCTGCGACAGGTACTCCTGACTGTTGCAGATTCTGCCTGCTGACCACCTGCCCGCTGCAGGTCACTTAGTCATGCCCAAAAACAAAACCCGTCACACTTGTCCTGAGTGTGCATAAGGCAACGAGAACCCTGTCGCCCGGCCTGCAGTGAGGGTGGAGGTGGGCCAGGCAGTGCCCCACTTCTCGTCCAGCTCTCGGGCCGCCAGCCAGTCTGCGGGCTGGAGCACCTTGCTCTTCGCCGCGTGTGCTTTTAGTTGGCGGCTTGGCTGCTTCCGACGGGCCCAGTCTAGTGCTGAAGCGCACGCAGGAGCAGTGACGCCCGTGGCAGAGAACTAGCACCTGCAGGCGCTCGTTCAGCAGGAGTCGGGCCGCCGCGGCGCGAGCCTGCAAGGGAAACGCCGTCACGACACATACGGCTGACCCTGCGCGGCCTGAGTTTCGGCTCCAAGGGTCGGTCCACACCCACGAGGCCTTGTGACAGGCACGAGCTTCGTGCTGAGCAGTACGGCACGGCGGCAGGATGCGTTTCCTCACGCTTGCTTAATGCCTCCTTCCCCAGCTTATGCGATGCCACACAACACGCGACACACAAAATACGCGCTCACCGGCCGCTCGGGCCAGCAGGAGGCGTCCAGTCGCCAGCAGCTAAGGGGTTAGGGCCCACGAGAGTCAGAAGTCACACGCGAACTTTCAACTGTGTGTGTTGGGGGGACCAGCGCCGCAAGCCCATGTTGTTCAAGGGTCAACTCATACACAGTAAGACGTCTTTAAACACACACAAGGATGCTCCGTCAGCGATGCAGATGCTGGGGCCCCGGCTCGCAGGCGCCAGATGCTGGGTCCTACCTAGCAGTGTGGCTCAGTGTTTGCTGACTCAGTATCTGTGCGCAGCTTACAGACAGTAACCACCACGAAGAATGAGAATGGCCTGGAGTTTTGTTCCCACTGCAGGTGGTGCAGGCCCGTCAGAGGGTGCAAGATTAAAGCAGATGGGGCCAAGCACTGACGCCAAGCTCAGGGGGGGGCTGGTTTTCTGGACCAGTTAGGTACCCAATACTGACCGCATGGTGGCCCGTCTTGGCCGTACAGCGGCGCTGGGAGCCGTCATGACGAGCACCAGCCTCAGCCAAGCACTCCCCAGAGCCAGGCACACCCTGAAGACTCAGCATGGGCGCCACGAGCCTTGTCTCACCCTCCCGTGGCCAGCGGACACCGGGCAGCGGCAGGTGCGGTCAGGGACGTGTGCCGCGGCAGCAAGGCACGGTGTGGGCCCGAGGCCAAGGCAGGCTGCCGGGGAGAAGCCACCGCCTGAGGACTGTGAGGCCACCTTCCGGCTCTGCAGCACCCGGGGAGGATGGAGAAGCGAGGGACTCACCCCAGCCTTGAGACAGGTGCTGAGAGAGCAGCCCTCCCGCAAGGCTGCCCCCTCCCAGTCCACCCACTGCAGGGCAATGCTGCCTCTCTGCTGACCACCTGAGGGGCCTCGCCCTGCCTGCATGAGAACCACAGGGCTGCCCGCTCCATCCTCCCCAGCCCGGCCTGCTGGAGGGACGCAGATGCAGAACGACGGGCAGGTGTGGCCTCAGCCCCACCTCAGCCGAGCAGGACAATCGAGCACGCTGTCTACTATCACCCAGGCCCATGCGTCCGCACACCCCAGCCTCTGGTTTCCCCGCGAAAGCACAATGCGAGTAACTACTCTCGAACTTCCAAGTTTTCACATCTCCTGTCTCACAACATGAGGCGAGAACAGTCGGGGGTGGCAGAGAGTGCAAAGACCAGGATTGTTATTGCTGCAGATTAAATCAAATGCATAAATAATATTCCCTGCACACATGAACGTAGGCCAGGCCAGGCTCCTCAAAAGGAAAACCAAATTCTCAGAATTTTCCTGCCACTGAGCTCCGGGCGGAAGGAGGCACACAAAGCATTCACTGACCAGGCGTAGGTACCAGCTCTGGATAGTGACGGCCCTACAGACAATGAGCAAGCTCAGAAACAGCCCTGGGGAGGTGAGAAAATGGTGCTACGGCCCCTCTCCAGCTGGGCCTCAGACAAGATGTAAATAAGGCTGAGTGGGGAGGAGGGGCAGCACAATTCTCCCTCCTGCTAGGAGTGGGAGCTGCGACCCAGTTCCAACAGCCCCACCTGCCTCTCGGCTGGACCTGCCGGAAACGCGAGGGGCCCAAGCACGGACAGCAGGAGCCCAGGTAAGCCGCCCCAGGTGCAGAAGTGACCTTGGCTGCAGGAAGTCCTGTCTCCTGCCTGCAGCTAATTGCAGCCGCAGCAGAGGAGCCGACCTAATTACACAAAAGTATGTGGCTCCCACATTCCTGGGCCACCACATACTCACACCCTTCACAGCACAGCCAGCCCCTGACTCCTGCTTGGCCCCAGCCCCTCGCTGGTTCCAATAAGCCCCCAAAGATGGTCCCCACTCCTGCACCTCCCTGGGTGCACTTTCTGGCTGCCCCAGCAGCAATTCTCTCCACTCTCCTTGCCTGTCTCTGAGGCACTTAACCCTCATCTTTGCCTAATGTAAATATTTAATCCTGCACATTTAGGGCTGCCTGTCACCTGCCTCCCCCGTGTTCTCTTCTCATCCAAACGGTCTCCTGTCAGACCCAGGAGCAAAAGCAGGACTCTTGGGGGCTCCTCTATCCTGCAGAGGTCCCCACCAGCCTGGCACCCGCACACCTGGGTGACCTTACTGTGTGGGGGACGTCAGTGTTCTCATCTGTCAGATGGAGCTATCCACCTCTCTTTACACAGGTTTTGAGAAACAAAAAGCTAACTGATGCCCGCAGGGCCAGCCACCCACGAACACCCACTACATCCAACTGTGAGCCCGCGCCTACGAGCATACACGCTGGGCCCAGCCCTGGCACTTCAAAGACAGCCCACCGAGTCCTAGGCCTCCAGGTGCTCTGGTGCTGTGTCCTCCACCTGCTCGGCCCCTCCACTGCACAGAATCAGGAGCCTGGAGGCAGGGGAGGGGAGGACAACACTAGAGAAAGCTGAGCTGGGAGACTGGGCCAGTTCATATCATGAAAACCCAGAGCAGGGGTACACAGGGCGGGGAGCAGGGGAGGAGAAGGTGGGTGTGCTGGCAGTGGTGCTCAGGCACACAGGTGTGCTGCTGCTGGGGTAGACAGGGACTCCCCACCTTCAACTTCAAGCCCAACCAAGGCGCTGCTTTGCAGTTACATTAGGCATAGGACTGGGCGGAGACCCCTGTGTGGGGGCCTGAACTGGTGTATGTCGCCGCCCCATTATCTCTCTGACTGCCCCTGTGAGGCATGTTTTCATAACAGAGAAGGACACTAAGGTTCAGAGAGGTTAAGTAACTTGCCCAAGGTTACACAGCAAGAAAGAGTCAGAGCCCAGGCCACCCCCAGGCAGCCCTCCTCTGGGCCTGTGCTCCAACCACTTCGCACCTCGAGGGCACTTCACTGTAGCTCTACTCCAGATATGGGGGTGGGGAGACAGCCCCCCCATTTCTCCCCCACCAGCAACTGCTGCCTGTTCTTGAGGAAGTGCTGCCCTGCTGTCCTAGGAAACAGGGCAAACAGGGCAAGAGGGGGTGGGTCCTCTGGGGACACAGTGGGGAGGGACAGGAAGGCTGGAGGAGCCCCTCAACCAGTAGTCCTGCGCTGGCAGAACCAGCTCAAACACAAGCAAGGCAGCGGGTGGTGACAACCACCAGGACCATGGCGCCATGAGTAAGAAGGGCTATGTTCTACCTAAGAGGGATGGGAAATCTAGGGGGGCTTCTGGGAGGAGGTGATCCTGTTCACCTGGAAGGACTAAAGAAATTCTGGCAGAGGAAAGAAGACAGGCCAAGGTGTGGATGTGGAAAATTCCTGGTTTTCTGGTGGTGAGAAAGGAAGGCAGCTGGGCCAGCATGCGCAGGGAGCATACAGGCTGAGCTGTGGGAGTGTAGCTGGCAGCATCAACTCAGGCCCAGGTCAAAGGGTGACAAGTGAGGCTGTCCTTCCAGAGCAATGGAGAGGGCTGGCAGCAGTGGTCTTTCCAAAGCAAGCAGGTGGGAGTGAGAACTGAGGGCTGGGTAGGGACAAGTCTTCTCACTGAGCTACAGTCCCCCTGTGCTCCAGCCCACCTAGAGCCCTCTGGGGAGAGAGGCGCAGAGCATGAGCTTCCGAATTCAGAGAGATGTCCTTCCCATCTTCTGAGTGTCTCAAACCAGAGTGAAGCGAGGTTGCATGTTTCAGAGTAGAGAGAGTGAGCCATGAGGCTCCCCTCGCCCCCACCTGGCACGCCCACCTCTGGGTGGCCAGGTCCATGACACCCCAGTAGCCCCTTCCTCAATGCTGTCTTGCCTGGCTTCCCTGGCCAGCCTCCGTGCTAGGACCCCCTGCTGTGTATCCTCACAGGCCTGGTCGAGTCAGGGATGTCCACCCGGACTGCCAAAGGTCACCTACCAGCCTGACTGTGCTCCCCCATGTGCCCCTAACACCTACCGCGCCACCCATCTGACACTCTCCCCTACACGTTCTCCCCCTTCCCAGATGATAATCCCTCGTCACTTCAGGTCTTAACCCAGACATGACTCCTTCCGGGGCCTTCTCTGAGGCCACCCTCCCTGTGCTCCCACAGTCCTGTCCAGTCAGCCATCCTAGGGCACTACCCGAGGGCAGAGGCCAGAGGGCACAGCACCAGGCCTGGCCAGTTGGAGCCTGACAAACACCAGCTGCAGGACAACCCCACAGCCTCCGCTTTCTCCGACACTGCCTTCTGCCCTCCGACCGAGGGCCCCTCCAGTCCCAACTAGACCGCAGGCTCCAGTCAAAGGGCCCATCACCTCCTGCTTTGGGGTTGCACAGAGCTACCCCCACAGCAGCTACTCATGAAAGACTCACATCGGGGTCTCCATACGGCACCAGCACCCCGCCCCTGAAGGAAGGTGCCCTGCTCCTCTGACCCCTCTCCCTGGGAGGGCCCTGGTCCTGCTCTGCCCTGACCACACAGAGCAGGCCCCAGGCCCCAGAACCAACAGACACCCAATTCTCGTCTCAACCAGAGGCCTCTCCTTTGCCCCCCAAGTCATGGGGGCCAGCCCAGGGGCAGGCAGCTGCCCCCTCACAGCCTGAGGTGCCCTGGGCCGATTCTCAGGTCCTTCTTAGCATGGTACACGTGGCCCCTCCTTCGTGTACCTGAGCGCTCGTCCGTAAAGTGAGCTCTACACTCCCACAGACTCACAGGGCCCCCAAGGGCCTTCTGACCCAGAGAGTGCCTGTTACCCCACCATTACAGGAAATTTCATCTAGAAACTTCTAGCAGGATACAGGGACTATATGGGGAGACAAAGGGGGAAGGGAGAAAATGTGTTCTTCCTACTGAATTTAGTCCTACACGGACCCGGAGAGGAAGGAGGGACCCCGCTCCCTGCCTCATCGCCGTGGCCCTCAGAGGCGCGCCCACTGGACTCTGTGTGTCCGTCACAGTGTGCGTCACCCCAGGCCCTTTAATGGGGTCTGCTCAGTCCCACCTTCGTGTTTCAGCCACACTCCCCTCTTACCTAGAGTGCCCTCCCTGCCCCATATGTGAAACCTACACCCCTTTCAAGACCCAGTTTCCAGGGCCACCCCCGACGCCTGTATGCTCCGTCCTGCTCACACCAACCTTCCCTTCCCTGGATTGTAACCCACTCTGGGGACGGCTGTCTTCCCCTACCTGGTGAGGGCCAGCTTCGCTTATCCCATGAGCTATGAGCCACTCCAGAGAGTGGACACAAGAGTCAACTCTCCAGTACTCCCCTCACCAGCTAAGTGTAGAATTTGTCAGCAGTTCTAAAGGACCAAATGAATAAACGGATGTAGGAGCAGGTGTTCAGGCCTTACTTAAACATTCAATGGGCAATATTCATGGGTAACAATAAATGAAACACACATTATCCTTAATATATAAAGAGCTCATCTAAATCATCAACAGGAAAAACATTTAAAGAGAAAGGGACAGTAATTAAATGAAAATGTGTTTAGTCACTCAGGTGATCCAAAAATGAAAGAGACTTTTTTTTCTAATAGAGCAGAGATTTAAACTTTGAACATTTGAATGATACCACACTTGGAGAGAGAGAGAAAGGAAGCAAACAGTCTCAAGCACTACTAGTGAAGATAAATCAGTACAAACTTCCTGGAAGACAACTGAGCAAAAGTTATCTGAAGTCAGAAAAAAACACAAACACCTTGTTTGGAAACTCAAATTCCACGTGTTTGTTTGACAGAAACAGTCTTGAGATTGATGCCTGTGCCAGGGTGGTTAGCACAGTGCGCCCTGACATTCAGGAACGACCTCACATCCCGATCTAGAGGCGGCTTTGAGCCCTACAGTGCGGCACACGTGAGGGTGCAGAGAGGAGAAGGCTTCCTCGAGACAGAGACACTGAGGCGCACACAGAGCCTATGCTGGGATGACTGCTAAGTGAGAGCAAGTACAGAGGATCACAGTTCTGCATGGGAAAAAAAATGTTCTCTCTCTCTCTCTCTCTAACGTTCTCTCTCTCTCTCTCTAATGTTCTCTCTCTCTCTAATGTTCTCTCTCTCTCTAATGTTCTCTCTCTCTCTAATGTTCTCTCTCTCTAATGTTCTCTCTCTCTCTAGTGTTCTCTCTCTCTCTAATGTTCTCTCTCTCTCTAATGTTCTCTCTCTCTCTAATGTTCTCTCTCTCTCTCTAATGTTCTCTCTCTCTCTCTAATGTTCTCTCTCTCTCTAATGTTCTCTCTCTCTCTAATGTTCTCTCTCTCTCTAATGTTCTCTCTCTCTCTAGTGTTCTCTCTCTCTCTCTAATGTTCTCTCTCTCTAATGTTCTCTCTCTCTAATGTTCTCTCTCTCTCTAATGTTCTCTCTCTCTCTAATGTTCTCTCTCTCTCT